>JAOWBW010000159.1:1293025-1752201 GCA_026119855.1 Campanula takesimana
CATGAACTTGAATTGTTTAACTATCACAGATGGGATATAAAAAGTCTAATAATAATAAACATTTATCATTTTGAGTAATGAAATTTATCAGTGTGATCTAAAAGAAAAATGTGTATACTTTTATGAGACGGAGTGGACATATTTTTCCTTAATTCTTGAGAATAGCATTCTTTTCTTTTTCTGATTTTGAGTAGTCCATCCGTCTCAAAATACTTGTAGTTGTAGTTAAAGAGCTGATTTTTATTTTGAAATGTTTGTAGTTTTACCATTATTTATGAATTTATAGATTTGTTTTTACAAAATATACCTTTATTTATAATAGTGAGATATACATTATACGGGCATTTAATTGCATAAATAATTAAATTTTTAAAGGTGATTGAGTTTTTTTTTTTACATGCAATGATTAGATTTATTAATATATGTGAGAACCTCTAAAACTACAAGTATTTTTTTAGACGTAGAAAGTAGCATGTTATTTATTGTTTACTTGAACTTTACTGCGGATTAAAAGATGATTTTTTTATTGATAATTTTAATAGAAAAAAATTGCATATACATAAAGTTACATGTGTAGGACAAAATTAAGCCTCCAACTCGACTTGTTCCAGTTTGACCTATGACCCTCTAATTTTTCATTTGTCCCAGTTTGACCTATGACCCCATATGACCCCTAACGGCGTTAGAAAATTAACGAGAAATGGTCATGTGCATGTCACATGAGGGGTTTTTTGATCATTTTCTTTTAAAAGAGAAGTACAAAATTGTTAATTTGTTATTATGGTGGCAATTACTTTCTCCACCCAACCCCACCGGTCAACCACCACCACCACCACCACCATTTCTCCCGAAACCCAGCAACCACAACCACCATCACCCAATTCCGGCTGCCACTACCCATTTCCGACAACCACAGCCTAATTCCGGCCGCCACCACCAATATTCCTTCCAAATCACCAATTTCACAAGATTAAAGAAGAAATTAGAAAATCAAAATCACAGTATATATTCTCCCAAACCAACCACAATTTAAAAATACAAGTAATTTATACCAAAATGAAACAAAAAACAACCCAGTTAATTATTGGTGTTGTATGCTCTAGGCACGTTATGAGAACGATTAATGTTATCTATTGATTATGTTTTAATAAAGATATTGAATGTTGATTATTATATCCTTTGCATGTTTATTATAATAATCCCCGTCCCTGATAATTATGTATTAATTGTTAGTATAAGTTTAATAGATAATCATATGATGATTACGGTGTATGAGATACAATTAAACTTATGGGTATTTGTTGGATACCAAATACTGGACTGACCTGTATGAGATTTATGTCATGGTCACAATGTTATAATTAAGTCTCATATAGTTATATTACTGGAATCTTTAGACTTGAGGTTATTACAGTCTTCCACTTGATGAACATTATGTTTGACATATTCAAACGTTACCCCTAACCGTGTAGTTATAAAGAATATGATTGGCATAATCGGAATCATGTAGGGAAGAGTAATAAGCCAAGAAAGGATTTGTTCCTCGTCAAGAGAGATGTCAAGCTTTGCCCACTCGATGAATGGTATTGATGAAATGCATGGCCGTGCTCAAATAAGATTTGTCTTATCAATACATTCGGGATCGAGAAAGCATTGGACTATGTAAGTTGACCATTGACCATGGCTTACGTTCAATAGACATCGTGAAACAAAGAGATTGTAATATGTTCTATAATGGATTAACAAACTTTAACAAGTTATATCATTTGGGTAATCATGATGGCCTGCAAGGGTCCGCTCATGATTTATGAGACAAAGTGTGTTTGGGCTCATTGCCAACTTGATATAATCCTATGGGGTCACACACAAGAGAACGAATTGTTAAAAGGAAAAAATTGCTGTGTTTTGGTCTGGCACGGCCGTGCTCTTTAGAAGACACGACCGTTCCATTAATCGCCAAAGGCAAGTGGCTGGCGCACCATTTGGCACGACCGTGCCAAGATATCAAGCACGACCGTGCTGAGCTCGGCATGATCGTGCAAGATACAAAGCATGACCGTGCCAATATTGGGCAGCTGGGAAGGTTGCCTCGAAGGCATTGGCACGACCGTGTCAGTCTTAGGGCACGACCGTGCCAGTCATGTCGGCCAGAAAAATCTTGCAGCTCAATTAGTGACGGAATTTGGGTTCCCTAAGTCCTCAAGGGTTAAGGACTTGTACCCATATAAATATATTAGTCCCAGCCATTGTATATGATTGATTCACTTGTTTGGAGAAACATAATTATTGACTGAGATTGAGAATCAAAGATCAATAATACATAAAATCATATAGTTCCTTCTGATCTAGCAGTCAAGATTAAGAAAGAGTTCTTAATATTCGTTCGCGTGTGGATATCCATAGAGGGTGATTCCATTATCATCTTCGTGTTCGTGTTCCTACGTTCATGATTCGAAAGCCGCGAAAAACCCAAGACTCAAAGATCAAGAAATCAAGAAACGCTTCAAGGGTTAGTATTCTTGTATTCATAGTAGATGTATTTGTCATAAGCATATGAATGAATCTATAGGCTTTGGGTTTCATAAATTTTAAATACTTAATTCCGCTGCGCATGTTACTACGAAATCCAACAGTGGTATCAGAGCTCCGTTCATGTTGATTATTTTAATACATAATCATGTTGTGTGGATATAAATTGTTTATGTGCCTAGCATGATTTGAATATTGGAATTATGATGTTTATGTGTTATATGCGTTTATGTGGTTTATTTTGTCATAAACTTTAATCGCACTATTCAATCGCAATAAAAATTATGTTGGATTCAAAATTATTGGGTTATCAATTTTTGATTGGATCAAAGTTTTGATAATCTAGAGATTCATGAATAAATTGTTTATTCAAAGTTTTAATGATCATGGTGATTGGATTACCAAGAACACCAAATCCTAATTGGATCGGGAAAAACAATTTGGGACAAATTTTGGAACTTTAAAATTCTGAATTTTCGAAGGGTCCGACCGGACCTAGTAGGCGACCCGGTCGGACCTCCGGGTCTTGTGCGGGTGCGTCCTTTAGGTCGCGGGTGTGGATCTTGGGGTTTGAATTTCCTATTTGTTTTAGTCTGTTAAATTCTGAGATTGGTTCAAGGTTTGGATGGCTAGCCTATGTTCTCGAGACTGTGTTTCCCAAACTTGATCGTATTCAAAGATTCAAAGATAAAACGGAGTTAGAATTATGAAGAGTTTATAATTGCTAAAATTGAGAAACAAAGTTCATGATTCAAAGATTGGAGATCCATGTGGAATTGTGGATGCAATTGGCCTACGTTCATCAAGACCATCTATTGCTTAGTTTCGGCCACATGGACTACTTTCTTAGTTTCTTAGATTAGTGCGGAATTGTGGTTGCCTTATGGCTTAGTTCAGCCGCATTTTGTTGTCTTGATTTGGAGATAATAACCAAAGTTCAAATAATCTCATCCTCATAATTATAGAGAAACTAATGACACATAATATCATGCTTAAATTAATGGAAATTAATTTAGTGACTAAACTTGATGTATGACATGTTTATCTTATCTGATCATAAATGTGTTATATGCTATATGATGTGAACCTTCATTAAAATTTAAGTTTCGTGTCAATCCATGATTAAAAACACTTGTGAGTATGTGGGTAGGTTTATGTGGGTTACGCCCTAGTGTAGGTGCATTAATTCTATTCATTTATGAGCAAGATGAGGAAACAGTGATTCCTATACGTTTAAAATAGTTTAACTTAATTAGGCTATCAAAACAGTTTTGGGCCTAAGGCACAGATGAGATTAAAACATGTTAGACATATGATGTCTAAAATCTCATAAAAGATCTAAGAGTCATATATGATATGATTGACAAGGAGTTATCTACCTAAATAACTTATTTTGAGCAGTCGTGCCCTAGCCGACTCAAAGTTAAGTGAAATATGGATCTTAGCCCATTTAATTATATTATACATTGGATGTATATGAAGGTTATATAATTTAGTGTGAGTATTTGTGAAATACTAATAATTGTAATATCTTTAAAATTAAGTTGGTACTTATATTTAATTATATGTTTGCATAATTGTAGATAATGGCTCAAAATTCAAGTTCTTTATCATTACGATCTATCCTTGAAAAGAAAAACTTCAAGAAAATGGATCTAACTTCACGGATTGGATCCGTAGCCTTAGAATTGTTCTAAAGCATGAAGATAAGCTCTATATTCTTGATAAGCCCGTTCCTAAGGATGAACCTAAATCATCTGCCCCCAAGGATGAGATAAACGCCTACAAGAAGCACAAGAGTGATTCTCGTGAGGTGGGTTGTCTCATGCTTGCAGCCATGTGTTTTGAGTTTCAGAAGACTCTTGAACACATGGAGGCATATGACCTTGCTGTTGAGTTGAAAGACATGTTTCAAGAACAGGCAATGCAAGAAAGGTTCGTGACACGCCCCCAAGTCTCGGGATTCCCTAATAGAACCTCGAACCTGGTGGGTGTGACTAACAAGAAACAAGAAACTAACAAGAAACGGGATGACATATGCTTATAACAAACTGACATGATATATATACTCAAGAGTAAGGAGCTAAGATAGCTCACAACAAAAGTTCTAGACAAGAAAATTAAAACCAAACTTGGTTACATACAGCGGAAGACATGCCTAGCACATAAGCTGGCATTACAAGATGTCTAGAGACAACAAGTACTATACAAGACTGTCTACCCCAAAATAAGGAGTTATACAACCCATACAAAATCGTCCTCACCAAAGTGTAAAAGGACACAAGCCCCAAAAGAATAACAACCTGCGTAGTAAGCTCCCAGCTATGTCGAGCCTCACTGCGCACTATCACTAGCCTTCCTTTGATCTAAGGAAAACAAATAAACAAGGAACGGGGTGAGATAAATCTCAGTAAGCTATTAGATGCAACTACATGACATGTTATCATGCAATTCAAGTAGATACTCAAGTAATCATGTATTAAGTATCATCAAGTAACAAGTATATGAGAGGCTAAGCCAACTCATCAAGTAGCACATAGGGCGACAAAGGATATTTCTTCCTTCCTTATCCCTCCCAAGAATACCATTGTTGTCGTAGCTTGTATTACTTTGACAAATCACGATCAATATCAAGAAACTGCTTATGCAGTATATATAAGAAGACCCGGTAACCAGTGTCATTCCCAAGATCAAGATTCACGAGGTGTTCACGAGTTTAGCATTCACTTTTATCAGGCGTATTACTGTAATAAAGGAAGCTATGCCCTTACTATGACCTGTAGTAAGGGGTCAAGCGCAGATACATAGATCCCCGATTATCACTTTGGCCCCAGCCTCATGATAAGAGTGAACCTATATACCTCCGAACAAGCAAGGGCCAGCTGGACTCACACAAGAATGCACAAGTAGGTATTTACTTGAATTACGGGAGTAGAACTAATCCAAAAGTAGTGGACTAGCTCATCAAGAAACATGCTCCAAGTAATCAAGAAGACATATTATTATCAAGTAGCTATATGCAATGTTTGCACATACACATCAAGAACATGTCTCATACACGTTAGTGCTTGTTCATAGCACTTTTAAATTCCTTACCATACACATGTATTGGTGTCAAGTCATGTACAAGATTTTATCATCTTATATTCAAGTCTTAATCCAATTCTTTGGATGTTCAAGTCATGTACAAGATTTTATTGTCTTATACTTCAAGTTATAATTCCAATCTTTGGACATTCAAGCATGTATAAGAGTTATACATTTTACTCTTACAAGTTCTTGATCCTATTCTTAGGATGTTCAAGTCCAAGACTTTGTTCTAATGCCCCTAAGGTACACATACACTTGTTAGGACATTTTATACTAAGGCTCTATGCCTTAACAAGGATTAAGTCTAGCTTAATCACACTTTATTCAAGACTTTTATTCATCAGGGCAGGTGTGAGGCCGCGCAAAAGCATATGGGCGGTCGCCCAAAACAAGACATTTCAAGAGCAAAATCTTTCAGATAGGATGGGCGGTCGCCTGGCCAAACATGGGCGGTCGCCCAATGTACTAGAATTCAAAATTTTATTTCTTTCAAGCAATTTATTATTTCACCGTCCCACAAGTAGGAGTATAAACTTACTAACACTCCATAACATTCAAGAGTGCATTTTAACATGCTCAGAACACTTCTGTAAGGATACTTTCATTAATTTTACCGTCACACAAGTAATAGAATAATTTTCTTTTATTCCATTTAAATATTTCACCGTCCCAAAAGTATAAGTATAATTTACTAACAATCAAGAGGGATATTTTAACCTACCAGAACACTTATTTCAAGTGTATTTCATTCTATTTACAAAGTCTTTCAATACTCCCTTTGTCCCAAATTTACAAGTATCACAAAACTTGTTCAAATCACGAAATTAACAAGCACAAGTATCAAGTATAACATATATGCATGTTATTACAAGCAAGGGGGGAGCTAATAACTTACCTAGTCCGAAATCAAGTTCACCCAAATTAATTTCTGTCGGCAGTAAACGCTCTATTCAACGCCACGAATATTTATCCGGGATCGGAATCAAGAACAGAGGGATAATTAAACTCGAGGAGTCGAGAATAGTGTAAAACCTAAACCTAGCTTTTCTGAGACAGGGAGAACGTAAAATCATTTGGGGATGATGACTCAGAGAAGGAAACCAAGATATACATTCAACTTTCAAGAAATGACAACTAGGCCCCTCAAGTTTCACTTTTAACAAAAAGGCCCCTAAAGTCATATTTTTACAAATGTCCCAAAAGTCAAAAGTAGACATTTAACCAACTTAATATTCTAAAGCAGTTAAGAAATTAAGCCAAGTAAAACTAGCACATAATATGCAAGTTCAGGAATTTAACAAGCAAGTCAAATATTTAACAAGAATAAGGATGGGCGTTACAGTTCGATACTATAGCCGCCATTGTCTCATGCAAGATGAGTGATGGGTAGGCTGTGGGCCCTCATGTTCTAAATATGAAGGCTCACTTTGAGCATCTAGAGAGGCTTGGCCATCCCATTGAGGTTGAGTTGGCCACTGATTTTATTCTTAATTCATTGCCCAAAAGCTATAATCAGTTCGTAATGAACTTTAATATGCATGGGATGGAAAAGTCCCTGTCTGAGTTGCATGGGATGCTAAAGAAGAGGAAAAGAAAATTGGTAAAGAAGCTGCTCCTGTGCTCATAGTATCGAAGGAAGGAAGGGCCAGAAAGCAAAGGAAAAGGGGGTAAGACAAAAGTTATCAAACCCAAGATTGGCAAGGCAATTGTTGCCAGTGCTAATGTGGCTAAACCTGCCTCCCAAAAGGATGCGATTTGTTTCCACTACAATGAGATTGGTTATTGGAAACACAATTGCAAGGTTTACAAGGAAGAGATGAATAAGAAAAAGAGCAGTGGGACTGCCTCTACTTCAGGTATCTATGTTATAGATGTTCTTCTTTCTACTTCTAGCTCCTGGGTATTAGATACTGGATGTGGATCTCACATTTGTTTAAATATGCATGGACTAAGGAATAGAAGGCTACTTAAATATGGCGAAGTGGACCTACGTGTGGGGAATGGAGCAAGAGTTGATGCATTAGCCGTAGAAACATATGATGTCATTTTACCTAGCGGATTAATTCTTGTTTTGAACAATTGTTATTACGTTCCGGATTTAAGTAGAAATATTATTTCAGTTTCTTGTTTGGATAATGAAGGTTATAGTTTTCTTATTAAGAATAAGAAGTTTTCTATTTATTTAAATGAGATGCTTTATTGTATTGCATGTTCATTTAATGGCCTTTATGTTCTTGATGTTGAAAGTGGGAATGATGAGAATATTTATAATGTAAATAAGAAATCCAAACCTAATGATGTAAATTATACTTATTTTGTGGCATTGCCGTCTTGGTCATATTAATGAGAAGCGTATCTCAAAACTCCATGGGGACGGACTTTTAGATTCACATGATTTTGAATCATATGAAACTTGTGAGTCTTGTTTACTTGGAAAGATGACTAAGGCACCTTTCACTAAGAGTAGTGAAAGGGCTAGTGACTTATTGGGACTCATACATACTGATGTGTGTGGACCAATGAGCAGCAGTGCTAGTGGAGGATACCAATACTTCATAACATTCACTGATGATTTTAGTAGATATGGCTATGTCTACTTAATGAAACATAAAAGTGAATCTTTTGAGATATTTAGAATATTTCAAAATGAAGTACAGAATCAACTTGGCAAAACTATTAAAGCACTTCGATCTGATCGTGGTGGAGAATATTTAAGCCAAGAATTTGACAATCATCTTAAAGATTGTAGAATTGTTTCACAATTAACTCCACCTGGAACACCACAATGGAATGGTGTGTCTGAGAGGAGAAATAGGACTTTATTAGATATGGTCCCCTCCATGATGAGTCAAGTTGATCTTCCTTTATCCTTTTGGGGACATGCACTAGAAACTGCCGCTCTAACACTAAATAATGTTCCAACAAAATCTGTTCCAAAGACACCACATGAGATGTGGAATGGAAGAAAACCTAGTTTGTCTTTCATGAAGATTTGGGGTTGTGAGGCTTATGTCAAGAGACTTATCTCTGACAAACTTGCACCAAGATCTGCAAATATTATTTTGTGGGTTACCCTAAGGAAACTAAGGGCTATTACTTTTACAACCGCACAGACAACAAAGTGTTTGTTGCACGTCATGGTACGTTTCTCTCCAAAGGAATTAGTGGGAGTAAAATTAATCTCGAAGAGGTTCGAGAACCCGAAAATAATGTGGAACCGGTTGTTGAGTCTGATCAAGTTACACAAGGAGTTGTGAAACCTAATCAGAATACACGAGCTCTTCGCAGAACTGGTAGGGTGCGATCCGAACCTGAGATATATGGATTTCTCATGACGTATAGCAATGAAGTAGAAGTCATAGTTGATGATGAACCTACTTCCTACCAAGAAGCGATGTCCGCTCCTGATTCAGATAAATGGCTTGGAGCCATGGAATCTGAAATTAAGTCCATGTATGATAATCAAGTTTGGAACTTGATTGATGCGCCCGAATGTGTAAAAACCATAGGATGCAAGTGGGTTTTCAAAAAGAAAACTGACATGGATGGAAAGGTGCATACTTATAAAGCTAGACTTGTAGCGAAAGGCTATAGGCAGATTCATGGAATCGACTATGATGAAACCTTTTCGCCCGTAGCAATTATCAAGTCTATAAGAATTTTACTTGTCATAGCCGCATATTTTGACTATGAGATATGGCAAATGGATGTCAAAACAGCGTTCTTTAACGGGAACTTACTTGAGGATTTTTATATGACACAACCTGAAGGTTTTGTAATTCCAGAAAATTCTAATAAAGTATGCAAGTTGCAAAGATCCATCTATGGATTGAAGCAAGCTTCAAGGAGTTGGAATCTTCGATTTGATAAATCGGTCAAAGAGTTTGGCTTCATCAAGAACGGAGATGAGCCTTGTGTATACAAGAAGATCAGTGGGAGCATAGTATTATTTATAGTACTATATGTTAATGACATATTGCTCATTGGAAACGACATTCCCGTACTGCACTCTGTAAAGACTTGGTTAGGAAAGTGTTTCTCAATGAAAGATATGGGAGAAGCCGCATATATCCTTGGCATTAGAATCTATCGTGATAGATCTAAGAAATTGATTGCTTTAAGTCAAGATACATATATTGACAAAGTTCTTAAGAGATTCCGCATGGAAAACTCTCAGAGAGGAAATTTGCCAATAGGACATGGCATAACTCTAAGCAAGAATCAGTGTCCTAAGACGACTGATGAGCGTAAGAGAATGATTGGGATTCCATATGCTTCCGCAATTGGATCAATCATGTATACCATGATATGTACTAGACCCGATGTCTCGTATGCTTTGAGCATGATGAGCAAATACCAATCAGATCCTAGTGAGAGTCACTGGATTGCAGTCAAGACGATTCTTAAGTACTTGCGAAAGACTAAAGATTCATTCTTGGTGTATGGAGGAATGGAAGATGATCTCGTTGTAAGTGGTTACACAGATGCAAGCTTCCAAACCGACAATGATGATTCAAGATCGCAATCTGGATTTGTATTTGTGCTAAATGGAGGTGCTGTTAGCTGGAAGAGTTCTAAGCAAAGTACCGTCGCAGATTCTACAACGGAAGCTGAGTATATTGCTGCATCCGATGCTGCAAAGGAGGCTGTTTGGATCAAGAAGTTCATTGGTGAACTAGAAGTGGTTCCTAGCATTGCTAACCCAATAGACCTTTATTGTGACAATAATGGTGCTATTGCTCAAGCAAAGGAACCAAGATCATATCATAAATCCAAACACATACTTAGGCTTTTTCATATCATTCGAGAGATCGTTGATAGAGGAGACGTAAATATATACAGAGTACCGACTGATGATAACATTGCCGACCCATTGACAAAGGGTCTTCCACAAGCGAAACATGAAGGTCATGTTAGATCTATGGGTATTCGATACATTAATTAGGCCTAGTGCAAGTGGGAGATTGTTGGTGTTGTATGCTCTAGGCACGTTATGAGAACGATTAATGTTATCTATTGATTATGTTTTAATAAATATATTGAATGTTGATTATTATATCCTTTGCATGTATATTATAATAATCCCCGTCCCTGATAATTATGTATTAATTGTTAGTATAAGTTTAATAGATAATCATATGATGATTATGGTGTATGAGATACAATTAAACTTATGGGTATTTGTTGGATACCAAATACTGGACTGACCCGTATGAGATTTATGTCATGGTCACAATGTCATAATTAAGTCTCATATAGTTATATTACTGGAATCTTTAGACTTGAGGTTATTACAGTCTTCCACTTGATGAACATTATGTTTGACATATTCAAACGTTACCCCTAACCGGGTAGTTATAAAGAATATGATTGGCATAATCGGAATCATGTAGGGAAGAGTAATAAGCCAAGAAAGGATTTGTTCCTCGTCAAGAGAGATGTAAAGCTTTGCCCACTCGATGAATGGTATTTTTGAAATGCATGGCCGTGCTCAAATAAGATTTGTCTTATCAATACATTCGGGATCGAGAAAGCATTGGACTATGTAAGTTGATCATTGACCATGGCTTACGTTCAATAGACATCGTGAAACATTGTAATATGTTCTATAATGGATTAACGAACTTTAACAAGTTATATCATTTGGGTAATCATGATGGCCTGCTAGGGTCCGCTCATGATTAATGAGACAAAGTGTGTTTGGGCTCATTGCCAACTTGATATAATCCTATGGGGTCACACACAAGAGAACGAATTGTTAAAAGGAAAAAATGGTTGTGTTTTGGTCTGGCACGGCCGTGCTCTTTAAAAGACACGACCGTGCAATTAATCGCCAAAGGCAAGTGGCTGGCGCACCATTTGGCACAACCGTGCCAAGATATCAAGCACGACCGTGCTGAGCTCGGCACGACCGTGCAATTTACAAAGCACGACCGTGCCAATATTGGGCGGCTGGGAAGGTTGCTTCGAAGGCATTGGCACGACCGTGCCAGTCTTAGGGCACGACCGTGCCAGTCATATCGGCCAGGAAAATCTCGCAGCTCAATTAGTGATGGGATTTAGGTTTCCTAAGTCCTTAAGGGTTAATGACTTATACCCATATAAATATATCAGTCCCAGCCATTGTATATGATTGATTCTTATGTTTGGAGAAACATAATTATTGATTGAGATTGAGAATCAAAGATCAATAATACATAAAATCATATAGTTCCTTTTGATCTAGCAGTCAAGATTAAGAAAGAGTTCTTAATATTCGTTCGCGTGTGGATATCCATAGAGGGTGATTCCATTATCATCTTCGTGTTCGTGTTCTTGCGTTCGTGATTCGAAAGCCGCGAAGAACCCAAGACTCAAAGATCAAGAAATCAAGAAACGCTTCAAGGGTTAGTATTCTTGTATTCATAGTAAATGTATTTGTCATAATCATATGAATGGATCTATAGGCTTTGGGTTTCATAAATTTTAAATGCTTAATTCCGCTGCGCATGTTACTACGAAACCCAACATTAATAACCACCACCACCATCACCACCACCATTTCCGATACAGTATACATAGCCTTCCTTCACTATCAAACTTCAAGAGAGGAACAAATTTCTACTGTGAATTTTGTTGTTGGAAATCATTTAATTTCAAAGATCGGCACCAGCAATCAATCGATCAAGCACAGGCACACGGATTATCAACGACGACAACCTGCTCATCGTCGCCGCTCCTGAACACCATGTACCCCACCGCGAGTCCAAGAACAACAACGATAAACACGTCGGCGTTAAACGACATGAACGCCGGAGGGGAATCTCAGATCTGGGGATGGGAGATGGCGGAATTCAAAGATGAAGAGGAGCTGGGTTGTTGGAGTTAGGGAGGATGGAAGGGAGACGGTGGTTGTGGAGGAAGAAGAAAGAGGGATGAAATGTTGTGCTGAAAATGTGAAATGGAGGGGGTGCCGGATCTGGATGAAGATATGGACTGTTTTTTTTTTTTTTTTTTTTTTTTTTTTTTGCATTTGCTTTCTTTTTCTTTCTTTTAATTGAAAGTTTATAAGAAAATGACCAAAATACCCTGCACATGGCATGCCATGACCATTTCTCGTTAATTTTCTAACGCCGTTAGGGGTCATAGGGGGTCATAGGTCAAACTGGGACAAATGGCAAATTAGAGGGTCACTTTGGGACAAAATTGGGTTTGGGGTGCAAAGTGGGAATGGGTGGATACTTTGGGGGGCTAAACATATTTTGACCTATATTATATATTTCATAAATGTGTGTTTTAATAAGTGTTAAACTAGTGTTATGTATAATGAAAACTGAGTTCGGTCTAGTGTCATAGGGAGTATAAAGGTAGTACAAGTAAAACTAAAGAAAATAAAAATACTAGTTTTTAATTTAGTTTTATAAAAATAAATTTTAGATCAACTAAAACTTCGATTTTCCTCTCACAATATAAAAAAAAAAAAAACAGCAAGTCAACGATAAGAATGGTTAAGCAAAAAGCATATGAAACGAAAAAAATATGATAAATAATTTAGAGGAGTTCTTGTGTGATATAGTTCTATGAGACGGATCTCAATGAAAGAGGAAATGAGATTGTCCCACTCCTCTCATAAATAGCAAATCATTTACCCTCTCAACAAAATTTGTCTCAAGTGTAAAACCGCCTCACACAAATTTTTATCATAACTGTAAGTGCAGAACGTGGTGTTACCACAAGTGCTGCCAACACTGTCCCAGTGTTACCCGACGAAAGTCTGGAATTATATTTGAATATTTTCTTCATAAATTATTGTTGTACTAACATCTAATATTGTTGCAAGATTATTGTTTATTGTTGGTCCAAAATTCAGGTATACTATGGTTGAGATGCTAGAATATTGCAAGGAAGGTGAAAGAAGATTTTATGGATAAAAGAGAATTTTATTCATAAACATGTGGGAATTAAAGTAAGAGGAAAACGTGGGACTTGGACTTGTTCAAAGGCTGAGTTTGTTCAAAGAGAGTACAAGCTATTTACAGCTCGAAGGTACAAGAAGGAGAAGCAAAGACTTGGGCATCAAGAAGTTTGTTCCGACAATTTAGGACATGTGGAGAATCTCTTCCCGAAAGCTCGGCCACTCCTCTCCACTACTCCACCACGTTTTTTATCAACTACCTAGCCATGTTTTGAGTATTCCCCAAGCACTTCAAGCCTATAAATTGCAAGGAGGATGGAGATTGAAGATAAGCCACTACAACACACATCCTTGCACAAGAAAGCCTATACACTCCTTGGTTCCGATAAACCCCGTATTCCCAAACCTATTCCACTCTTGTAATCTCTGATTATAAGTTTGTCTGCTAGGATAGAGTCTCGTGTATAGTCTTAGTCGTTCCATAGAGCTTGAATTGTAATAGCGATAGGGAACTCTCGGCCTTATACTTACAATTCTTATTATTAGTGAAGGTCTCGCCTTTTGATGCACCTCTCGATATATATATATATATATATCTCGCCTTTTGATGCACCTCTCGATATATATATATATATATACATATATATATATATATACATATATATATATATATACATATATATATATATATATATATATATCTTGAGAAAAATAATTCTTGTGTTTTATTCCGCTGCAAACTCTTTTTGGAAATTATTTTTTTTACTCGTGTGTGTAAATGTTACCCGAAGTGTTATCATTGCTCTGACAACACATTTGATAACACTTTCTTTAAAAAGTAAGCTATCGACATACATTTTCAATAACTGTATAGCTGAATTGGTATGACCACAATTTGAGGGATATCAAATAGGCCGCACTTCTCTTGTAAAAGTGCGTACACCTTTTGATTTTGGGTGGTAATATGATATCTACGTGACCAACAATTTCCACTTGAACCTCGTACTCTCTCTTTCTCTGTCTCAAATTAATGGGCACAATATATTTTCAGTACAAGAATTAAGGAAAGTGTAAGTGTTATGAGTATGAATAAAGTATTAGAGAGAATGAATGGAAAATTCTTTACTATTTTTAGTAATGTGCCTATTGTAATGAGACGCCAAAAAAAATAAAAAAATTATGTCCAATTGTATGAAACAGAGGGAGTATTACTTTCTTTTAGACACTATGGTATTTCCTTGTTGGGCAAATTGCATAATAGTCTTTCCGATTATAATTACAAGGGAAAAAATAAAAACAAAAATAGACACGTTAAGAAAGTAGCTAAAATGTGATAGTAGTAATGTTAAAAGTGTCAAAGTATGTCAAAGCATTTCACTTATTTTCAAAAGGTATCATGTTGCGTTTTAAAAGACGTTCTTCTAATATATAAAATTCTCGCCATGTGTTTCTAAGTAAATCCGATTATTCATAAAAACGTGACCACGCGTTTTAAATAAAGTTGCTGTTATTTAAAAAGTCATAACCACCCAATTTTTTATTTTCTTATTATTTTAGCTCATGCCGTATAGATCTGTCAGTTATTATTATTTTTGCTCATTTCGTATAGATATATCTTTCTACATGATAATCTTGCCTTCGATTCAATTCCACGTTGTCCAAATAAACATATAAATTGTCATGGCCTAAATTTTCTTATAATAATAATAATAATAATAATAATGTTTCTTAAATATACATGTACAAGTTACACGTATAAGTAACATGATTATTCTTCCAAAGAAAAAAAAAAAAGATAACATGATTATATATTGAATGTAATGTAGCCATGGAATATTAAGAAAAGCGAATTTAATCATCAGTGAAATAGTGAGTCAACTTTCCCGTGATAATTTTGGGGCATAGCATCCACGTAATGAGCGTCATGATGGATTTGGAGGTTGATCGATCAGCTTTTACCAGTTCTGAGATTATTTCGGAAAAAAACTGAGGTGGCGTTTGTTTTTTTTAAGTGTTAAGTCCTGAAATCTGAATTTACATCTGAATCAATAAGAGGCAGCGTCTGAAGACTGAATTCTGAATTATTCAAGCTGTTTGTTTTTTCATCTGAATTCACATCTGAATTGTTTTTTTTTAAGTGTTAACCTTTTGAAATATTATGTATAAGCATGAAAATTAATGGATAATAATGGATTTTTATTTGCTAAAAGAAAAGTGAAAAAGCATTTTAATTATTGTTGCTTCTGACACCATTCAGACTCTAATCAGACTTCATTTTATGTCTGATTCATTCAGACTCCATTCAGATCAAAAGTCTCTATTCAGATCTGAAAGCTGAAAAAAAAAACAAACAATCTGAATTGGAGAAGGTCTGATTCGCTAGACATTCAGACTCCATTCAGATCTGAATGAAAAAAACAAACAAGGCCTGAGAGAAACTAAAGTAGCACCAAGAACTTGTGGAACCTGGTTACAGCATCCGTCCCGGTTTAAAGTTTTTAATTTGATTTATACGCTCATTAAAGAATTAAGACAAACTTGAGTCAAGAATAATAATGGGTGGAGGATATAATTGTCCATTCATAAAGTAAATGGGTGAAAGTAGATATGTAAGTGATAGGTTTTTTTTAATATACTCCCTCCGTCCCACCAGGGGCGGATTTATGACCAGGCGAGCGTAGGCGATGGCCCACACTGAAATTTTTTCAGAAAATATTTACCGAGTATTTTTTGACAGATATCAATATATATTTTCTAGATTTTAATAATCAAGTGTGTATGGCAGCCAAGTGGTAAGAATGCAGATCGAATTGCAGGAGGTCTGGAGTTCGATTCCTATGAAGTACTCCTGAAGTCTCATTTATTTTGGGGAGTAGTTTTTTTCTTTTCTTTTCTAAATCTTTACTGTATTCTTGTTCTCTTTTCTAAATTCACCTACCATTTTTATGAATTCTGATTATACCCACCCACCTTAAGAAAGTAACAAAATTACTAAATTTAACACTTAAATATTATTAATATTAAAAAAAAACTCATTCAAAACAATTTTTTTTTTTTTTTTTATACATTTTGAGACGGAAGGAGTAACATATATTAACGCTTAAACATTTATTTATCGTTATTTTCTTTTACGTTGAATACTCACATTAAGTAGGTGAATTTATTTTGCCATAATAAATAGGCGGAATTTTTTTTGGCCCACGCTGGATATACATCCTGGATCCGCCACTGCGTCCCACCCGAATTAGGATTTTTGGGTTGGGCACGGGGATTAAGGAAAAAGTGTAAGTAGAGTAGGTGTTGTAAGTATGAAAAGTGAAGTAGGAGAAAGAAAGTAGGGTAGAAAATAATAAGTGAAAAGTTGTTGTGGGTGTGAATGTGGGTCTTATTAACTAAAGCCCTTCCATTTTTGGGTTATCCTAATTCGAATGGCACACTCAAAATGGAATTTTGTCCTAATTCGAGTGGGACGGAGGGAGTATAAACTTTATGAGGACAAGATTGTCCAAAACATTATTCATCATTTGTCATTTAAAAAATAAAACAATTAAGAACCTTAAATTGAGACATACCAAAAAAGAAACTAAGAACTTTAAAGTGGAGGATATAATTTAATTTTCCTAAAATGGAAATTATTTATTATTTTTTTATTTCTTAAATAGCAAATGATGAATAGTGCTTTGGACAATCTTGTCCTCATAAAGTTTATATATTACAAAAAACCTATCACTTACATATCTACTTTCACCCATTTGCTTTATGAATAGACAATTATATTCTCCATTCACTATTATTCTTGACTCAAGTTTGTCTTGATTCTTTAATAAGCGTGTAAAATCAAATTAAGAACCTTAAACCAGGACGAATGGAGTAACCAGGTTGCACAGTTGTTGGTGCTACTTTAATTAGTTTTAATAAATGTAATGTTTTTTATTTTCCTTTTTTCCCCAAATAAATAGTCACTCCATGCCCTAAAGATATTTTTATTTAATTTTTAACGATCAATACAAATAAATTTTAGTTAAATATAATATTTAGTTGAAATTCATTTATATTGACCATTAAAACTCAAACGAGACTATCTTTTCAGGACGAATGGAGTATTACTGTTATTGTATAATAAATATCTACTTTTTCTTTAAAAAGTAGATAAATTTAAACATTCACTTTTGAGATAGTGTAATGTAGTATGTTCTTTAATTAACATATTTTTGCAGTGATAAAATATAAAGTATTTCTAAAAATGTAATACATATCTAAAAAATATGTAATAGATTAATTGAAAAATTTATTATCATGAGATAAAAAGAAATTGCTAATTTGACCCAGTTGACTACAATATATTTAGGGTATAAAATTTAGAGGAATAAAAAATGTGGCTGCCATGTATATCATAGGCTCAAGTCTTTTATTTACGTGAATTACTCCAAGTTACATGGGTGTTCATATAATTAGTCAACTAGTTTGTAGGAAAATAAATAAATAAATACCTATAAAATATCGCAAACCTCGTCTTAAAAATTGGAATAATTTTTGAATTTACGTACACTTGGTTGCTTGATATTTCAAATAATTTCTCAACCCTTACACTTGGTTGACTCATTGACCATGAATAATTACAAGCGAAGAAAAGGGTTTTGACATGAGAATTATTAGGAAAATATTTTTTTCTACACTTTTCAAGCCACGGATTTTACTTCAATTAGTTGTACATTTGTGACTAATAAGTTGTACATTTGTGACCCAAGAGATAACCAAAGAAACCGGCAGGAAAAAAAAAAAAGAAAAAGAAAAGAAATACTCCCCCGTCGCATTTTAAACTTCAAAATCTAAAAAGAAAAGTTTTTTATACTTCTTTCTTTATTTATGGACCCCATATGTCATACTCATATTAATTATCTATTAACTACTCCCTCCGTCCCACTCGAATTAGGACAAATTTCCATTTTGGGTGTCCCATTCGAATTAGGACAACCCAAAAATAGAAATGTTTTCTTTTATGGGACCCACATTCACACTCACAACAACTTTCTACTCATTATTCTCTGCCCTACTTTCTCTCTCTTACTTTACTTTTCATACTCACAACACCTACTCCACTAACATTTTTTCCTTAATCCCGTGCCCAACCAAAAAATTCTAATTCGGGTGGGACGGATGGAGTATTCTCTACCCCACTTTATCTCTCCTACCAAACCAACTACACCACATCACATCAATTTTTTCTTAATTGTGTAACCAACCATTTTTTGAAGTTTAAAATGGGACGGAGTTAGTAGAAAAAAATTGATAAACCTACCTAAAATGGAGTACAAGTCAAAAGGGAGTCCATTTTCGTAAATACAGCATAGAGTGAGTGGCATAATGGGGAAAGAAAATATTTTCGCGGTAGTATAAATAGTGAACAATCAAAGGCTTTTCTTCCCAACCAAAAATCAAGTTTGTTCCTTAAAACTCCAAAAACTTTTCTAAGTATGTTTGTTTGTTCCTCAATCTCTGGAACCCAAACCCTATTTTCTCTCTCTAGAACCCCAACTCTATTTTTTCTCTCTCTCTAGAACCCCAAATGGGAGAAAGTCAAAATCTTTTTGAAATTTTATCTCGTTTCAAGAACTGGGCATCTTTAATTTGCTGATGGGTCAACCCTCAAGAACTTCAAAACCCAGTTTCAGGTTTCTCTCTCCTCCTCCTTAATGTTTGTAGATACATTGATAGATGCGTATATTTTGTGTGTGGTATGCATAATGCATACATACACTCCCTCCGTCTCAAAATAGACGTCGTCGCCTCAAGATAGATGTCGTTTTAGAGTGTTTCACACCTGTTAATAAGAAATGTTATTAATGCACCTAAAGGAGGGAGTACTTGCTTATTTACACGATTTATGGTTTCCATATAAATGTGTTCTTTTTCAAGAATAAAAAAATGACAAGAAAAAGAAAGGATTTTTTTTTTTTTTTTTTTTTTTTAGTTTTGATTTGGTCCGTAAATTACTAAATCAATTTATACTCCCTCCGTTGTTTCATGTGAATTGAGTGACTTATTTCCCTTTTCGTCCGTTTCCACTCAATTGAGACTGCCCAAAATGGCAAACTTTTTAATATTTTATATTCACCCAACCCCACCCATTTAACCTCACTAATTCTCTCTCTTCATTTTCTACCACTAATTTTATCCAACCAACACTACTATTTACCCCGCTAATTCTCTTTCTTCATTTTCCACCACACATTCACTACTTTTTTTTAATTATTGTGTTTTTTTTTTTTCTCAATTTACATGAAACGAAGGGAGCATGCAATTCATGGGAAAGAGAGATATAGGGGCTTTAATGTCATTGAGGGTGGGTGGATTCCTATATGGACGACACGTAGTTGCATAGATGCTCGGTCATGAAATCAAAATTATAAGCGAAAAAGACAAAATTACTGACGACCTCTTAATATAT
The DNA here is from genome assembly GCA_026119855.1 of Campanula takesimana. Taxonomy (NCBI): domain Eukaryota; kingdom Viridiplantae; phylum Streptophyta; class Magnoliopsida; order Asterales; family Campanulaceae; genus Campanula; species Campanula takesimana. The sequence continues at coordinate 1,312,987 of JAOWBW010000159.1, forward strand.
TTACGGCTTAATGATTTTATATTTTTATTTTTATTTTTATTAGTATTTTCATACTGCAATAATATACCAACGAATGAGTGGGTCTATTAAAATGTTTCCTTTTTTCTTCAGGTGTAACTTTTTGTTGCACATATTCCACCTTCAAAGAAGGATTTTTTTTTTAATTAGATAAAGTCCAGATTTTTATTAAATTTATTGAATGAATTGTAAGCAAATGCTATAATGCTACACTCCAAAGATCCCATGGGATAACACAATAGTAAAATATAAACTTGACAAAATTTGTGTGAGACGGTCTTACACATAAGACGTGTCTCGTTGAAAGAGTAAGTTGAAAGAGTAAATGGTTTTCCCCCTTTATGGGTGGGGCGGGTTTATGGGTGGGGCGGGGCAAGCCCATTTTCTCTCCCGTCAAGATCCGTCTCATGTGTGAAACCGTCTCACACAATACTTCCTCTATAATGTTTTATATTTTCTTTTCTATCAAAAGTAAGTATTTAGAGTCATATTTGCATTACTCCGAGTTTTATCACTTGGAATTATTAGCAGAAACAAAATTAAAGATGTGCATCTTATGATTTGGAATCACTGCAACAGCAAATTTGCTGCAATCAATCCAAAATTGCCTAAATCCTACTCCATCTGGTCCAAAATAACTGTCACTTTTAGTCAAACAAATGTAAGTTTGACCAGTAAATTTAAACCAAAAATATGATCCTAATAAAAATCTGAAAATTGTTATTAAAAGTATTATTAATTATAATACAATGACAAATTTTAGATTTTTATTAACATCATTATTTTTTATTTAAATTATTGGTCAAAGTTAGACCTGTTTGACAAAAACGACAGTTATTTTGGACCAGAGGAAGTAGTTAATAATAAAAAAAGATAATTTAGATGTGATAACTACATATATCTTGAATTTAGCTTTATCTTTAGCCATCTTATCCAGGAGAACTTAATTAGAAAAATAAATTTTATTTATCCTTATCTGAAGGGTTTATAACTTATGTGCCTTGAACTTTCCTTTGTACTACTATCTATTTTCACATGTAGTAAATCTTTTGAAATCAAAATCAAATGAATATATTTAATGTTTTCATGATGCAGGCATTATTAAAGTGATCAAGATCATCACTTTTTGTGTAAATTTTTAATTTAATATTTGTGAGTCCAAAAATGGCTTCAAATGTTACAGCAAGTACATGTCCACACCCCATGAAGGCAACCTCTAATGGAGTCTTCCAAGGAGATAGTCCTCTTGATTATGCTCTCCCGCTCGTTATTCTACAGATATGTCTCGTCCTTGTTCTCACGCGTGTCCTCGCTTACTTTCTAAGACCACTTCGCCAGCCCCGAGTCATTGCTGAGATTATTGTAAGTTTCTTCAATCTTTTTTTTCTAAAAAAACAAATAAATATTCGCAATGTATGATTATTGAAGGTTACGCGATCTTTTGTTTGACTATAACAAACTATTTTAATATGAAATGTGTGTATAAAACAAATATAATTTGTGTTTGCTGTCATGATTCTGTATGATTATGTTGTTTGAAGTGTCAATTTGTGGGAGATAACTTTAGTTTAAGGCCATTACTTTTATTTAAAAGTGGGGAGTTCATGGCTTATTTAGTACTTTATTCTGAATCAAAGACTTTTGTCACATGCTTTCTAGATCTGATTATTTCAGTTGTTACTTACCTGGGATGTTAAAGATCTTCCATTTCTTAATTTTATTATGTTTATATTTTATTGTCACTTTTGGACGGCTGATTATTGCTATCATTTTGACTAACAACATAATGAAACAAAAACTAACCGAATTAATAATATGTGTTCTGCTTGATCCTTTAATCAGAAAATTCAAACCTGTATAATAATCTTATTCCCTCCGTCCCAAAATGAATGACTTATCCAGATTTAAGGGAAACTCTCAAAAGTTGACTTTTGACAGTAAAAATTCACAAACATCCTGATTATTATGTGTTCTGTTTGATCTTTTAATCAGAAAATACAAACTTGTATAATAATCTTAATTAGTTTGGTATTAATACTTTTTTTTTTGTACTTGCAGGGAGGAATACTGCTCGGTCCATCAGCTCTGGGTCGTAGTGAAACGTACCTTCACGCAGTCTTTCCCGCAAGGAGTATAACAGTTTTAGACACTCTCGCAAACCTCGGTCTCATTTTCTTTTTATTCCTAGTTGGCCTCGAGCTAGACCTACAATCTCTCCGTCGAACAGGAAAGAAAGCTCTTTGCATTGCTCTATCGGGTATCAGTCTTCCGTTTATATTGGGAATCGGAGTTTCTTTTGTTCTTAAAGGAACCATTTCCAAAGGCGTAAATCCGGCCCCGTTCCTTGTATTTATGGGTGTTGCACTTTCCATCACTGCCTTCCCTGTCTTGGCTCGTATCCTTGCTGAACTCAAGCTCTTGACTACTGATGTGGGGAAAATGGCCATGTCAGCAGCTGCCGTGAATGACGTGGCTGCATGGATTCTACTTGCTTTGGCAATTGCCCTATCAGGGACGGACACATCGCCCTTCATTGCGTTGTGGGTGTTTTTGTGTGGGTCTGCTTTTGTGTGCCTCTGCTCGTTTGTTCTACCGCCTATATTTAAATGGATGTCGAGGAGGTGCCCTGAAGGCGAGCCTGTAAATGAAGTGTACGTTTGTGCTACTTTAGGGATCGTTTTGGCTGCGGGATTTGTGACGGACACGATAGGAATTCACGCACTTTTTGGTGCGTTTGTGGTCGGAGTTCTTATGCCAAAGGAAGGTCCATTTGCGGGTGCACTAGTCGAAAAAGTTGAGGATCTTGTTTCCGGAATGTTCTTACCCCTCTACTTTGTTTCGAGTGGATTGAAGACTAATGTCGCCACCATTCACGGGGCCCAATCATGGGGACTCCTCGTTTTGGTCATTTTAACCGCTTGTTTTGGTAAAATCGCGGGAACAATTATAGTCTCGCTCCTCTGCAAGATGCCCATTCAAGAGGCTCTCACACTCGGTCTCCTAATGAACACGAAAGGGTTGGTGGAGCTCATTGTTCTCAACATTGGAAAAGACAGAGGGGTACTAAACGATCAAACATTTGCCATCTGCGTCCTCATGGCTCTTTTCACAACTTTCATTACCACCCCTTCAGTTGTAGCCGTTTACAAACCGGCTAAACAAGCGACGACTTCATACAAGCATAGAAGAATCCAAAGGCGAAACCCTAGCAGTCAACTTCGCATGTTATTCTGTTTCCACAGCTCGAGAAACATTCCCTCCGTTATTAACTTGATCGAAGTTTCGCGAGGGAAAGGGAAGAAGGAAGGGCTTCGTGTATACGCAATGCACCTCATGGAACTATCCGAAAGGTCCTCTGCTATTTTAATGGTCCATAAGGCGAGGAGGAACGGGCTGCCTTTCTGGAATAAGGGTCGTGACCCGGATTCAAATCAAATCGTTGTTGCATTTGAGGCTTGGGAGCACCTAAGCAAAGTCTCCATCAGTCCGACTACTGCCATCTCAGCTATGTCGAGCATGCACGAGGATATATGCATTGGCGCCGAGAGCAAAAAGGCCGCCATGATCATCATACCATTCCATAAGCATCAACGGCTCGATGGTCAACTTGAGACTACCCGACACGAGTTTAGGTATAAATTTCAACTCGTAGTCTTGAACGTCCATACGGGTGCAAGCGCACCCATTTAATCAAACATTTTGTCTGCTTCAGTTATTTTGTGCACCCGCTTAGAAAAGATTCTGGGTCCTGGGTCCGCCACTGCTAGCAGCTCAATACCACTTGCATTTGATTTTTTCGCTTTTCGACTTATGATTTTTCCATTCTTATATATTCTTGTTTGGATTTGGGTTTGGATTCAGGCATGTAAACCGTAAGGTTCTCGAACACGCACCATGTTCGGTCGGGATCTTTGTGGATCGTGGGCTCGGTGGGTCGACCCACATTTCTGCAAGCAACGTTGACTCGGTCATAACAGTCCTATTCTTCGGTGGTCATGATGACCACGAGGCCCTAGCCTACGGTGCACGCATGGCAGAGCACCCCGGAATCAGCCTAATCGTGGTCCGTTTGGTCGTCCACCCGAGTGTAGTCGGGAAAGTGGTCAACGTCGATATGGGCGACGTCAACATCGAGGAAGAACGATCGTACGATGACGAGATCATAGCGGACTTCAAGGAAAAAATGCCAAAGGACGGATCGGTAAAATTCGAACAGAGGGAGGTTAAAGATGCTACAGAGGCGGTTGAAGCTATTAAAGAATATAACAGGTGCAATCTTTTTGTTGTGGGGAGGATTCCTGAAGGGGAATTGGCTGCAGCGATGAAGAAACCGATTGAGTGCCCGGAGTTGGGACCGGTCGGAGGGTTGTTGACTTCACCGGAGTTTGTAACTACTGCATCGGTTTTGATTGTGCAGCAGTATCATAGCCAGTTATCGATGCATTCGTTGGCGACGTTGAAGGAAGGTGATCAAACTGATGAAGGGGAATATGATTCGAATTGATTTTAAGTTTACATGAAATTAATTAACAGAGAAATGTAATCTGTATAGAAGGAGATGATTTTCAAGAAATAAGAAGAATAAAAAGAAAGCAATTTACATGTACTGTATTTTGTTTTTTCGGTTTTTAACTTTGTTGTAAAAATATCAAAGTTTTTGCTCTTATGAGCAGCTGCAGATGTAACCCAAAGGTGGTGAAAATAAATGAGATTTTCTCTGGGGAAAAGATTTTAGTATTTGACTTTTGATCATTTGCATTACCGACAAGAATTGGTCTCAAAAGTTTGCTTTTCAGCTTAGGATGATTTTTGTTCTTATTATACGTCAATTTTAGTTTTGGACTAGATGTTTTTTATTTTGATGGGACCCCTAAAATTTCAAATTGATTCAGCTACACACAAAATGAGCAAAACAATGTGATTGAATCGAGCGTGTAGTAAGGGGAGGAGCAAATCCATGTCCCTTCTTTTCATCTGTTTTTTTTTTTTAATTAAAAACTAAACCTAAATTCATAGCACAAAAGTAGAGCGATGAGAATTGAGAAGGCTCTTTGTAGGGATGGCAACGGGTCGGGTTCGGGCGGGTTTCATTAAAACCGAACCCGACCCTAATGTCAAAAGGTGTGACCCGAACCTGACCTGACCTGAAGGCAAGGAAACCCGAACCCGATCCGACCCGAAGCGTACAAAATTATAAATTTTTTTTAACTCATATTTGCTTGCCCCACTCTATGTATAAGCTTAAATTTTAATTAGTTATAGAAATTAGTTTAAAATCATCAAACCTCACTAAAAAACGACTATAAAAATAAATTGCACAACATATGATATGATTAACTAACATAATATCTTGACTTTGTACATAAGGGTGCGGGTCGGGTCGGATCACGTCGGGTCAATATCAAAACCCGAACCCGACCTTAACCCGCTCGGGTCATGAAATTTACAACCCGAACCCTACTTTTTCGGGGCGGATCACCTTCGGGTTCGGATCGGATTCGGTCAAATTGCCATCCCTAGCTCTTTGTATACAAAGATTGGAGGCTCAACTTGAATACAAAGGCAACCAAACAATTTTGCAGCACGTGACAAACACATCAACTATTAAATTGGCTTCTTAACAAACTATCAGTCTCTTAGTCTCTTAACGGATTTCGAACTGCTCCACCCACCAGTTAGCTCCATCCAATGGGGGTGATTGAAGCCACCTCATTTTAGCTACACCCAACGGCTGAGATGTAGCCGAGCTCGGTGGGACCCACAAAAAATTGAAATCATCTGAGCCGCACAAATGATAAATGTGTGTATGTGGTCTTGATCGGAGCCGTTGGGTGGAGAGGTGGAGCTAACTCGGTGGAGCGGTTCCGAGTCCTCTCTTAACAACAGTGACATGAGACGTACAAATGTCTCTCCAATCCAAGTATAACTTGAAGATTGCCTTTAAATGGGCATTTACCATATCTATTTGAGTAAAACATTAATTTAACGCTGAGTACTCAATAAACTAGGACATTTAGGTCGCACGTACAACGCCATACGAACTTTTTAAGAACACATAACATGATCAAAAAATAAGTAATTGGAAAACTAAATAAGTGCCGGAAAAACAACAAACGACCCTAAGCGAACCCAATGGCCCAAATGAAGCTGTTGGCGGAGAGTATTTCCATAACTAAAACCCAGTTGACTTTATAAATTGTTCCGCAACATTCGCAAGAATGATACAAGAAGTTACATGGAAACCCAGTTGATTTATTAATGTTTTTGCTAGTACTGATCAGATTAGATCATTTCTCTCATACTGCATACTAGTTGACTTTATATACAACTTCAGTTGACTTAGTAAAAAAAAAAAGAAGAAGATCTAACTGCAACAAAACTTTTATATTTATTTAAAATTTTAAACGACGTTAATTATTTTTTTGAGGAGATATATTAAAAAAATAGGGGGTATTCACAGAGCCCGGTGCACAAGACATCTCGGCATAATGAGGGTCCGGAGAAGGGCCTCCACCACAAAAGTGAAATGTAAGCAAACCTATGATATATATTAATAATGCCCATATTTTTAAAAGGTTGTTGATATTAAAGATATCAGTATAATTATTAAATATAAAAATTGGTTAAATGTATAAAAATGTCTATAATTTGAATTGACCTATGATAGGCTTTCCTTTCTTTAAAAGGTAAATCACAAAATAAGTCTAAACTCCGCAGAATGGTACCAATTTAAGGCCAGTGGTCTAAAATTTAATTAATGGGGCCTTGGTGCATTTTTTTTTTAAAAAATCAAAACATTTTTTTTTTTTTTTTGGACGATATTCGTTACAAGAGTTAGTTAAACTTCATACGCCTTGCACGTGAAAATGGAGTAGTTTGAAATGTTTATTACTTTACAAGGGTCAAAGGTAAATTCTTAAATTTAAAGGGTTAAAATAAATTATAAATTAATTTTCTAATGTTATAGAAATAATTAATTATAAAAAAATAATCAAGAAATATAATACTAAATAAAATTAAAAAAAAAACTAAATCATAATCAATAAAAAGTAATCAATTTCAAAGTCACTTAATATGTATTTATTTTAAGAATGTCATGAAATTTTTTTTTTAAAAAAAACAAGAAATTAAAACAATTATTTGTTAACACCACCCCAACCATTACCACCGGTGTTCAATAATCAATACCACCACCGCACCACTACACCACTCTCCATTAACAACACAAACGGCCAATAACACCACCAGTGCGGCCGATGGGATGGATGTGGGTGAAGGTTAATTAGGGATGAGTCTGAGTTTGATTTGGGGATTTCTAATACAGTATAGTGTCAAGGATTAGAGAAAGAGATAGTCGGAGCCAATCATACATGAGAGATATAATTGATATGAGAGACTCAAATAATATTGTATGAATGACTCAAGTATTATTGATACTAGCAATACATATTTATAGGAGTACAAAGAGAGTTCTAGAGTCCTAATCTAATTAGGAATACTAATACAATAAGGAAACTAATATTCTAAAATAATCTAACTTGGTGTACAAGATACAATCTCCATGTTTGGTAATTACAATATGTGCTAGGAATATATAATATTCCTTAACATGCCCCCGCAAGATGGACGACCGATAGGAGAGTCCAATCTTGAAAGTGATGAGATGAACCGGGTTGTTGAAGTGAGTTGGTTTATGTGATCCCGGTTGTGGTTGATGTTGCCATGGTCTTTACATTTGTACAAGTAGGGTTTGCACCCTATGAAGTGGACGTCTAAGGCTTTTACGTCACGAGACGGGGGTAAGGCTTTTACGTCGCGAGACGGGTGGAGGCTTTTACGTCGCAAGACGGGTGGAGGCTTTAACGTCGCGAGACGGGTTGAGGCTTTTACGTCGCGAGACGGGTAAGGCTTTTACGTCGCGAGACGGAGTAAGGCATTAACGTCGCGAGATGGAGTAAGGCATTAACGTCGCGAGACGGGTTCGGGCTTTTACGTCGCTAGACGGGTTCGGGCTTTTACGTCGCGAGACGGGGGTAGGGCTGTTACGTCGCAAGACGGGGTAAGGGATTTTACGTCGCGAGACGGGGTAAGGGCTTTTACGTCGCGAGACGGGGTAAGGGTTGTTACGTCGCAAGACGAGGGTAAGGGCATTTACGTCGCGAGACGGGGTAAGGGCTTTTACGTCGCGAGACGGGGTAAGGGCTTTTACGTCGCGAGACGGGGTAAGGGCTTTTACGTCGCAAGACGAGGTAGGGCTTTTACGTCGCGAGACGGGGTAAGGGATTGGTGTTTGTGGGTGTAAAGGAAAAGAAATTAAAGGAATACATATGAGTTATAAGGGGGGTGGTCGGGGAAAACAATTGGGTTTGGTGTTTGTGAAGGTGTGGTGCAGGGGTTTAACTTGGGAAAGAAAAAAAAAACAAGGGAAGCAGGTGTATGGTTTTTCCACAATTAACATGAGGGGTAACTAGGTCTTTTGGAGGTGTTGACTTCGGACCACCCAATTGACAACCAATGTGCTAGGGAGTTGGCCTTGAATACTCCTGGAGTGGCCGAGAAGAATGATAGAAAGAAAAAAAAATTGGTTTTGAAGGTGGTGGCGGAAGGTAGTGGTTTGTATGGTAGTTGACGGAAGCTTTGTGGTGGAGAAGTCCCATAATGGATCATAGCTCTGATACCATGTCAAGGATTAGAGAAAAAGATAGTCGGAGCCAATCATACATGGAGAGAGAATTAATTAATATGAGAGACTCAAATAATATTGTATGAATGACTCAAGTATTATTGATACTAGCAACACATATTTATAGGAGTACAAAGAGAGTTCTAGAGTCCTAATCTAATTAGGAATACTAATACAATAAGGAAACTAATATTCTAGAATAATCTAACTTGGTGTACAAGATACAATCTCTATGTTTGGTAATTACAATATGTGCTAGGAATATATAATATTCCTTAACATATGGGTTAATAAAAGGGAGAAGAGACTTTACCTTCTATTTTTAATAAGGTGCATTTAACTCTATAAGAATTAATACTCCTTCAAATTAATCTATTTTATCAATTACGTGCAAGACACATGTGGTTTAACTGATTTTTTTTTTCAACGAATTTCATCAAAAGTCTTGTTCTGATAAAATAAATAAATTAAACACCGTAAGTCCCATTTCATTAAATTTTGGATCAAATGCCTTAAACTGGTACCGCTCCATAAAATTTAAACCCTATTTTATAATTTACTCTTCTTAAAATAATTTATTTAATTGGTCAAGAAAATGGTTCTTTTAAAATTATAGCATCATTGTATTCATGTATTATTGTAGTTATACTTTTGAGTGTGAAATATTTAACTCGACTCCCTCCCTGCGCGTCCCAATCTGCGATGACGATTTCATAAAGTTATTGGCCCTCTGCCAAACATTTGCTTTCCTTTTACTTGTCTCTTTACCGATCAGATCGCAAAATTGATACTCCCTCTCATCCGTTTCAGGTTAATAACGGGACCCATTTGTCATTCTCATAACAAAAACTTTTTACCTAATTTTTATCTTTTTACTTTACTTTTTATACTCATAACATTTACTTTTTCTTAATCTCCGTGTAAGAACCTTAGTCCGGGACGGAGGGAGTAAATGATTTTTATTTTTATTATTTTGAAACACACAAATAAATTTGTTTATATTTACATTTTGTTATATAAATAACCGACATTAAATTGATCATCAACCACAGAACAGATAGTTCATCTCGTCATCCTGCGCCGCACCATTTATAGTACTAACAATTCACTTCCGTCTTTCTCCAGTTCATCATCTTCACCACATCGATCGTCTGACATCATCATAAGGTAATCAATATTTTAATTTCTTATACTGTTTTTCTTTTCCTTTGAATTTCATATGGAATTCATTGCATTAGCTTCTCCATTAAGTAAACAGTCGACTAGAATTATACTTTTGTATGAATTGTTTTCCCAACAAAAGGAATGCTCGGTTTCTTGATCACATATTGATAATATTCACTATCTTATATAAATTGTTTGTTTTTGGAGGGTTTGATTTGATTTTGATCCAATTTTGTAAATTTCCATTTATTTAATCCATCTTGTTTCTCCATGGAGCCGTGATTGATATGTAGTCAAAGTGTTTGTTGAAATTCCCAAGTGATATTGTGCACTCATAGTGTTTGTGATGTGGGTATCCTAAAACATGTTGAAATCAGTCCTAGGTTTTTCTTTCATGGTTTGGTGCACATAGTCTGCATTCTGTGTGGGATATCATTGTGTTCACTAAAGGTATAGCTTCTTTTCTAAGCCTTAGCTTTGTCTTGAAGATTGTCTTTGAACGAAGAGATCTACGCTGATAAGTACTCGAGACAACAAAATTATTTGTGGTAAGGTGGTGGAGGATATGATTGCATAATAGGAAGAGACTGCATCTGCATCATCTGGATCTCTTTCCAGTTATCTTGAGTTAACAAGGAATGGGATTGGGATGCTTCATCTTTCGGTATCATGGAATGGATATAGTACCCCTTTGTCCCACTCAAAAAGTGACTGCTACTTGTGTTGTTCCACTGAAAGATCCTTCCTTGTGCTCAATCTTGCACTCTTTTTCCTCTTAAGCTTAGTATATTATGGAAAATTATATAATTATCAACATTTTTGACTCACAAAAAAATTGGACTCTTTGAATGGATTAATTCTTATGAGAGCTGTGTGTGTGTGTTGTATGTATATTCCTCCTCTCCGGAGGGTGTTCCTTCTATTGGCGGTGTTATTCGTTGGTGGGTTCTGACATAGCTAAACCGTTATCTGCGTGATGTTTAAAATGTTTCAATGCGTGTATTTGTTTCAGGGTCCAAGCAAGAACATTTGGAGGTTGAGCTGAATTTTCTTGGTGCGATGGCTTCTAATAGTACCACGGGACATATTTGTCCATCTCCAATGAAGGCCACTTCAAATGGGATTTTCCAAGGGGATAATCCACTTCACTTTGCGCTCCCTCTTGCCATTCTGCAGATATGTGTGGTGCTTGTTTTCACAAGAGGTCTGGCTTATCTGCTTAAGCCTTTACGACAGCCACGCGTGATTGCAGAGATTATTGTAAGTTCTCTTTGCTGTATATCCATATAAGATCAATTAATATGTGTATGTGTGTGTGTGTGTGTGTATTGCTATAATCGTATCTGAATACCAATGCATCCAGGCATGTTCAGTTGGGCAAACCTAGTTTATTTTGTTCTTTTGCTGGAGTGAGAGCAATCATATCTAGTTTGGGTTTAATTGCAACTTAGCACTCTAAGTTCACTTTTTGATGGTACTCGTGTAGTCGTGTACAACTAAATAACATGAGCAGGTTTAATTTCAAAATTTATAATAGTTCACAGTTTCTGGATTTTCAGAAAAGAGGTTTTTGGGCCCATAAACAGCTTTTTGGGTACAAGAGCCATAACGCTTGAGAAGACCATAAACACTTGACTCAGTGGTTTTAATGGGAAAAGTATGGGGTTAGTGTTATAAGTGAAAATGTATTAAACTTGGCTCCTCATCCCCTTAAAAGGCCTTGTTAAGGAGTGAGGTTATCCAATCTATTTAGTTGATTAATTTTATTCTCCAAGTTTATGTGGGATACATGGGACTTCAACAAAATGACACTAATACAGTAATAACCGTTAGACCCTTTTTTTTGTTCCCCATATATCTGTGATAATTCTTAAGGGACAAAAAAGTGTAAATAATGTTTTCGTCCAGCTTAACGTTTTTATACAAAAAATTAGTAGAAGATTATAATTGAAAAATCATTCAACTGGGTAGAAAAGAAAATCAGTAGTTGGGAAAGGGGTAAAGTTTAATCAGTGAGAAGACCTGGAGTTTTTTTTGTTATGTGCTTTTTGTAATCAATATGTTTTTGAGCAAAGAGTTACAAATGTTCTAATTCGAAGTGAAGAAGCTGCCCAGAATGTGCAGACAACAAACTTCAGTCCACTTTGCTGAATAAACTGTTTTGTCTAGGAAAGCTCTCCTAGATGTACCAGATATGGTTGGGAAGCTCTCTCAGTCTACTCTTTAACCAAACACTGTGCCAAAAAAATATGCTGTGTAGGAAGTATGGCATTTTAAGTGAAAAATCTGCGCTGACTGTTGTTAAGAGTCGGCAGAAGACCTGCTCACTAGCAATGCCATAACATCCTCAACGGTTCATAAATTTTATTCCTTATTTATTTTCTTATATATCCTTCTTGATGCTGTTTGAAAGTAGATTCCGAGTCAGAACAGTTTATTTGGCATAGTAGGATCGACCAGCAAACTTTCCTTGGTATATCTGTCCTACATAAGGGTTTAAGGACACTCCAGTATCCTTCATCTGGTTACATCTATATTTGTGTGAGAATGATTAACTTATTCATGTCAATTGTATTTTAAATGTTCTTGATTTATTTATATGGTTGAGAATTTATATTTTAAATGAAAATAAAATGATTATGGAAGAAGCTAACTTGATTATTTCTTTTTTTGATTTGGCAGGGAGGGATATTACTTGGCCCGTCAGCTTTTGGTCGAAACAAGAACTATCTGCAGGCACTTTTCCCACCCAGAAGCATCACCGTTTTAGACACACTAGCAAATCTCGGTCTCCTCTTTTTCCTATTCCTTGCAGGCCTTGAGTTAGACCCCAAATCCCTTCGTCGGACCGGACACAAAGCCCTAGGCATTGCCATCGCCGGAATTACCCTCCCATTCGCATTAGGAATCGGTTCCTCATTTGTACTTCGAGCAACAATAGCAAAAGGCGTAAATGGGCCTTCATTTCTTATTTTCATGGGTGTAGCTCTTTCCATTACTGCATTCCCTGTCTTAGCCCGAATACTAGCTGAGCTCAAGCTTTTGACAACCGATGTTGGGAAAATAGCCATGTCAGCAGCTGCTGTAAATGACGTGGCAGCATGGATTTTACTCGCTCTTGCTGTTGCCATGTCCGGAAAAGTTTCTGCACTTGTCTCGTTTTGGGTTTTCTTGTCCGGGGTCATTTTTGTCATTTTAGCCTCCCTCGTGGTTCCTCCCATCTTTAAACGAATGGCCAAGCACTGCCACCACGGAGAGCCAGTTAACGAGACGTATATATGTATAACATTGGCTGTTGCACTTATGGCCGGGTTTGTTACTGATGTAATTGGAATCCATGCAATGTTTGGGGCCTTTGTAATTGGAGTTCTTATCCCAAAAGACGGTCCATTTACTAGTGCTCTGGTTGAAAAAGTTGAGGATCTTGTATCTGGGCTGTTCCTACCTTTGTACTTTGTTTCGAGCGGACTCAAAACAAATGTAGCCACGATTCAAGGACTTCAGTCGTGGGGTCTACTTGTATTGGTCATATGTACAGCCTGCTTCGGGAAGATTGCTGGTACCGTGTTTGTTTCACGCATCTGCAGAATTCCGCTTAATGAGGCTCTTGCTCTGGGGTTCCTTATGAATAGTAAAGGTTTGGTCGAGCTCATTGTCCTCAATATTGGTAAAGATAGAAAGGTAATACTTTTCTCTGGCTAATGTGTTCGTATTTCTTGATTTCAAAGTCTTTTAGGGTCTGTCTCGTACGAATATCATCCTTTTCTCTCTCTCTCTCTCTCTCTCTTGGGAGGGGGGGGGGGTTATTTTTCTAATTTTATACTTTATCTCAGTCCCAAAATGATCTTCCCACTTTTTTTGTCATTACTTTGAACTTTGAGCAATAAATTTAGGTTGATTTCCCAAAATGATCTTCCTACTTTTTTTGTCGTTACTATGAATGAACTTTGAGCAATAAATTTAAGTTGATTTAATCATTCTAATGAATATCCAACTACAAGAAGACAAGTAGTCTGATACAACATTGTTTTGATGTCTTTCGAATCCATTTTCTTTTTCTGATTTGTTATTGATTTTGATATTCGTATAATCATTGCTCAAAGTTCATTTGTAGTAACTGCAAAAAAAGTGGGAAGACCTTATGGGACGGAGGGAGCAGTGTTTATGCCCCTGATCATTCATTACATTGACGTTGATTAACGTGCAGGTGTTGAATGATCAGACGTTTGCGATCATGGTTCTGATGGCTCTTTTCACGACCTTTATAACAACACCTCTAGTCACGGCCGTCTACAAGCCTGCTAGAAGGGTAAAGAAACTTGATTACAAGCACCGCACAATAGAAAGAAAAAATCAAAGTTCCGAGCTTCGGATATTAGCTTGTTTCCATGGCTCTAGAAACATCCCATCAATCATAAATCTTCTCGAGGCCTCACGAGGGACACAAAAGCTTGAAGGACTTTGTGTATATGCAATGCACCTCATGGAGCTAACCGAGAGGTCCTCAGCTATACTAATGGTACACAAGGCAAGAAGAAACGGGCTTCCCTTTTGGAATAAAGGGCCCAGATCGCATCAAGACCAAGTCGTCGTCGCTTTTGAGGCTTTCCGTCAGTTAAGCCAAGTGTCAGTCCGACCAATGACATCAATCTCCTCGTTCTCGGACATGCATGAAGACATTTGCACAACTGCTGAGAGAAAACGAGCTGCAATGATCATTTTACCTTTCCACAAACACCAGAGATTGGACGGCTCGATGGAAACGACTCGAGTTGACTTTCGGTGGGTCAACCAAAGGGTTCTTGACCATGCTTCTTGCTCAGTAGGGATATTGGTTGACCGAGGATTTGGTGGAAACACGCATGTCTCTGCAACCAACGTCTCTTATTTCATCACAGTCCTATTCTTTGGAGGGCGTGATGACCGTGAGGCTCTTGCTTATGGGGCCCGCATGGGTGAACACCCTGGTATAAGTTTGACCGTTATTCGCTTCTTACCAGCACCCACAACAGAGACAATGGGAATTGACACCATAAATTCAGAAGCCAATTTGGTGTCACAGGATGAGGAGGTGCTATCAGAGTTTAAGTCAAAACTATCAGACAACAGCTCTAACAAATATGAGGAAAAATTTGTTGGAGATGGTGAAGAAATTATTGAAGTGATTCGTAATCTTGCTAGATGTAATCTGTTTTTGGTGGGCCGGACGCCTCAAGGGGGAGTGTCCTTATCAGTAAGTAGCGACTGCCCTGAGCTTGGACCGATAGGGGGTATGTTGACTTCGCCGGGAGTTTCAACAACTGCATCAGTTTTGGTGATCCGACAATATTACGATAATGCCCCTCAAGATCTGACCTCACTGACAATTGAAGAGTCTCAAGAGAAAGATTTGGAATCCAACTGATTGGTTTTGGTTCAAGCTCTGTTCAAAAATGGTATACATCTTTTTCTTTTCTTCTTTTTTTTTTTTTTTTTTTTTTTTGCTGTTAGTTTCATGTTAGTTTGTTTCTATATGGCTCAAGACTTTTGAATTGATTGGTTTTGGTTCAGTTGCTCATAGCTTTACAATCACCTTTAGGTTTCTAGTCTGCATGCTCAAGCTGATTCAGGTGTAAACACTAACTCCCTTAAATAATAAGAGCTCTTATTAAAAAAATATTAACAATTTGATGAATTCTTGCAATACTGCTAATACTCCCTTCCCTTTGTTTTGAAATAAATTTCGTTTTTTTTTTTTTTTATTTGTTTTCATTTTTAGTTTGTATCAAAACGAGACCTTGCGGCCGTCAGGGGCGGACCCAAGAAGGTCCTAGGGGTGGAAGTGAACCCCTAATTTCGTGTTCACAGATTTTTGTTTATTTTTTATTACTAAGTGAACCCCCTTTGTCAGTTTCAGCCCACCCCCCTTGGCAAACAAAAGAAAAGAACATAAAAAGAGAGAAATATGTATTTAATTTTTGTTTAATGTATTTTGTGAACCCCTTTGATTTTGGATCTGAGTCCGCCCCCGCCGGGCCCTTGAACCTGCAAGCCAAGTGCACTTATCCACACCGCCACAGCGCGTTAGTATTACGGGCCTATGTGTTTGGTTGGGTCTTGGATAATTTACTAGCCCACCGCGTGCCTGCCTTCCTTATTTTCTACTCCATCTGTCAAAAAAATGATTTTTTTAATTTTATTTTTAAAATTTTTCTCTTGATCAAGTGAATTCTGTCTAAATATTATTGTTAATCTAATTATTATTATTATTATGAATTCTAAGATGTTATTTATAAATAATAAGATAATTTAGCAATAACAAATTTCAAAACTTATTGAGATGATTAAAATAACATTAATAAAATGGTAAAAGTTAAATTTCGTTGACCGTTAAAAATTAAATGAAACTATTTTTTGGACAGAAGAAGTATATTGTTTATCAATTATACATTTAAACGCCGATTGAATGACATTTTTATTGGAGAAAGCTCTTTCCTTTTATTTATGGAATTTTCAATAAACTCCCAAGGAAAACCAACTTCAAACTAACTAGGGCATTAACATCTATTGACTGTGTCTTTAAATTTTAACTGACGTTAGAAAAATAGGTCAAAGTGAAAACGAAACTAAAGTACGCAGTTCACATTTGCTGTTTATGAAGTACGATGTCACATTAACTACGCCCAAATAATATGCATGTCAAAATGGCTAAAAACTCCCTTATTTTCTACTTCCATCTGTCAAAAAATGATTTTTTTTTTCTTTTTAATTTGCTTTTGATCAAGTGAATTTTGCTTAATATTATTGTCAATTTAATTATTATTATGAATTCTAAAAAATATTATTAATAAATAATAAGATGTTTTAGCAATTATTAAGATTATTAAAATGACATTAAAAAATGGTAAAGGTTAACTTATTTTTTTACCGTTCAAAATTAAATGAGACTATTTTTTTGGGACGGAAGAGTATGGAGTATTTGTCGGTTATAAATTTAAACGCCGATTGAATGACATTTTTGTTGGAGAAAGCTCCTTTTTTTTTTTTTTTTTTGAAGCATGGACAAAACTCACCTAATCATCATATAATTAATCAGATTAAACTTTGACCAATCATAACCTAAAAGAATCAACATAAATTAAGGCAGCACATGCAGTTATGGTTGAACTTGAACAACAAGGAGAATGCTTAAGTACACCTGTCGTCCCCATATTATTGCCCAATTATAAATTTCATCCATGTATTTCAAATTGTCTCAATTATTGACATGTACTTTAGTTACATATCAAAATTGGTCTTTTCATAAAGTTTTGCAGTATATTTGGTGTTAAATGGTCATGTGTCATGCACATTTTCAAATTGCATGTCACAAAAATAATTGTAGTACAAAGATGAGACTTGTAACTCATGTAAAGTGACCATCGACTCATTTAACCCGAATGAAAAATGACAAATAAGTTAAAGGTGAAAAACTGGGAAAAAACGTGTTATACGCTAAGTTAGCGTATAACGCCTTTTTAAAAATGGCGCAGTGGCATTTTTGTAATAAACAGGAAGTTGTTTTAAAGCACGCGGTGACATTTTCGTAAATAATTGTCGCTTATCGTAAGCGTCAGTGGTAGTGCTAAAAATTGTCAGCCATGTACACCAACACTTATTGGCACTTCCACTAGCACTTTTGATAAGTGCCAGTATCAATGTTTATAAGTGTCAGTGTAATGGTTGACACTTTTAAACACTAACACTGACACTTTTGAAAAGTGCCAACGACAATGTTTATAAACGTCTGTGCAAATGACTGGCACTTTAGAATATTCACACTGACATTTACAATGCTTGCCAGTATTTACAAAAAATGCCACCACTTGTTTTTAAAAACAAGCGTCAACGTCTTTAGAAAAACACGTTTTACGAATCCTTAAAGTAAAACACGTTTTATAAGAACTAGGCCTATCGACATTCTGAACCACTGTACTATGCTTAAGCTCCGCTTTTAACCACTCTTGTTTATTTTTAGCAGTTTTAACCACCCTACTTCATATACGTTTTTATTAAACCTAAATGGTCTAACGACATCCATTATTGTTAGAAAAACCTAACAAACCTAACCTAACTTAACGAAACTTAATGAGAGTTAACTTAATCGTTACATGGACATAACAACTGGACTGACATATCTTCCCAATCAACTCATCCTAGTCGTACTCCTCCTCCTCCACCTCACAGTGACTTCCTCCACCAAATTTCCCACTCCACCGCTGCAACAAAATTATTTCATCAGCCACCACCCTCTAATTGACGACAAAATTGATCCAAGATACGGAGCAAAAATGTTCCCAACTGAATCCTCCCTCAAAGAAAGACCAGAAATCTCATGAAGTTTTGATATATCTGTATTTCATATGAATAAACAAACTAATTTTATTTTTTTTGGACCAAGTCTACATCTGGATGAGGTTGGGCACGAGGCATTATGACCAGATAGTTTTATGCTCTTTCCAATGATGTTCTGAAGTCAAGGCATGCTAAGATTGAAATAATTTTGTTATGGTGGCAGCGGTGGAGAAATTGGGTGGAGAAAGTCACGGTAACGTGAAGGAGGAGGAGTACGACTAGGATGAGCTGATTGAGAATATGTATTAGTCCATTTGTTATATCCGTGTAATGATCAAGTTAACTTTCGTTAAGTCTCGTTAAGTTATGTTAGATTTTTCTAACAATAATAGATGTCGTTAGGCCATTTAGGTTTAATAAAAACGTATTTGAAGTAGGATGGTTAAAACTGCTAAAAATAAACACGGGTGATTAAAAGCGGAGCTTGAGCATAGTACGGTGGTTCAGAATGTCGATTGGCCTAAGAACTACTCTATAAGTTTAGTTTTTTTTTTTTTTTTTTTGAGCTTAGAACTACTCTATAAGTTAAGACATACAAAAATAGGAGGTTTTACAATATTTGTTAACATTTTATTAGGACTTTATATTTGTAGTAATATTTATGATCAACAATTAGAATTTCAAGACATTTGAAAAAGGACAAAAATCAAATGTCCGGGAAACAAGTAGGAATATCACCTCGAAAAATGACACATTTTCCAGCCAATATTCTAAAAATTGGATAACAATATGTTAGGTATAAATCGGCACCAAACTATTGACTCCCGACGTCGAATTCGTGAGTTATTTCAATAAATAATTATATGGTAAATATAAAGTAAAAAAAATCATAAAATTTGGCTTACAAAATGAGGTGTCATGATTTTTATTGGTGCTTTTAATTCGAGTGTGCTGTGTACACAACCGATACAACTAATAAAATATTATCACCTCATTTTGTATCAATTATTTTATAAACTTCTTTTGTGCTCCTAACATTGCCCATAATTATAAGTGGAGTAAGTAGACGGCACAATGTTTGATAATGGAAAATTCATTCCTCTATTGGTTTAGAACACATATTTAGCATGACTTTATCCTTTTTATTTTCCTTTTTTATTAGTTAATAATAAATAATACTCCCTCCATCTTAAAATGATCTTTTCGTTTGCCATTTTTCGTTGTCCCTAAAAAGTTCTTTACATTTCTACAATTTAGGCTTAAAAGTGCATAAACAAAACATGGCTAGCAAAGCAAGTGTTCGTATCCTTAAAAAGTTTGAATAGTTAAACGCGAAGATCATTTTAGTACGGAGGGAGTATTCTATAAAGACTGATACATAGTACTAATTTTTTTTCTTTGACTATGAACCCTCTGTCCCAAATTAATGTTTTTAGTTTGACTTTACACGGAGATTAAAAAAAAGTAAATGTTGTGAGTATGAAAAGTAAAGTAGGAAAGAGAAAGTGTGTAGGGAGTTTTTGTTGTGAGAATAACAAGTGGGACCCACTTTCCATTTTAGGTAATAAAGTAAAGTAAGAACCTTAAATTGGGACAAATTAAAAAAGAAAGTAAGAACCTTAAAGTGGGACAGAGAGAGTAGTTAAAAATTTCTACCCGCGAGGATAGTACAATAGAGATGTTGCAATGTCTTGTACTTTTTCTCTCTAATAATAAGTGTCGCATTTTCTTTATAAGTCAATTTCAAAGTAAATTTCGTGTTTGTATATAACAAAAGAAAACGCACAAGTTTATAATTAAATTAAAAATATTTTAATAATTATTTATCATAATAATAAAAACAACATATATAACCCATAATAACTAATCATCATCATAATAATAAATAGTGTTGAGTGTGACTCTCAATTTGGGCTAAATTAGAATGGTCTTGCAACGAAGAAGGAAGACGGCGACAACATAGGTGGGCGGCCGCACAAATGGATTTGGGCGACCGCACACATCGTCTTGTTCAAACGCCAGAATCGCTTCAGTTTACTTGGGCGACCACACAAGTGTTTTGGGCGGCCGCACAAGGGTGTCGGGACTGGGTTTCTGAATTCAAAAAGGAAACAAATTTTGGACGGGTTTTGGACTCCTATTCTTCTAGGGTTGTGTTTATATCTTGTGTGTAAATATAAACAAGCCTCCAGACCTATTCTTGTGACTTTGAATAGATCCTTGAGAGAGATTGATAGAAAAGCTAGGTTATTCACTATTGTGAGAGATTGTGTGAAAGGTTTTCACCTTGATTCTCCTTGTACTTTTCTTGATTATAGTGAATTGATTCTCCGTCGCCCGTGGACGTAGCCAAGTTGGTGAACCTCGTAAAATCTCTTGTGTTCATCTATTTTTCAATTGTGTTCCGTTCTTACTGTTTTGTTATTTTGTGCTTTCATCTTTATCAATCAAACAATTGTGTTTGGGCCTTAAAATCCTTACAAATAGGATTTTATTTACATGTTCGAATAATTAATCATCAAAACGGGTGATCATTTATCCTTGTTTATATGAAGTTCTATGAATGGTACTGATTACGGTTAGGGTTTAGGGGTATATTACACGCTTTGATGATTATTATTAGGATACATAAAAAAGAGTGTCTTTTGGAGGAAACTAGTTCCTCCATAAGTTATAAAAAGTCATGTTTTTAACCCTTATACCAGTGGTGGACCCAGGATTTTTTTTGAAGGGGGGCAAAATTATTTTTATTAGTGTAAGGGGACAAGAAAAAAATTTAGTGTATTTTTTCCTACATTGAAAGGGGGGCAAATATTAATTTATTGCACTAATTAATTTAAAATTTACAAAAATTGCACTAGTTAAAAAAAAAAACCGCAAACGGGGGCCGCGGCCCCCTTAACCCCTTGGGTAGGTCCGCCAGTGCCTTATACCCCAAACCTAAAACCCTAAACCTTAAACCCTATAAAAACATGACTTCTTATAACTTATGGAGAAACTAGTTTCCCCCAAAATTTTCTCTAAATAAAATTTGTTTTTTATGATGATGAATAAGTATTAATTTGAATGATGGTTATATTTACACTTACTGTATACAGTATATGTGAGAAACATGAGGCCGTCTCCTATGCGGCGGTTGCACCATGCGACAGGAGCCGACTTTCCTTTTTGTTTTGTTTTGTTTTGTTTTTTTTTTTTTTTTCCACCCCCAACCTTTTTTTCCTCCCAACAAAAGTAACACTTATTATAACGAAATGTAACACTTTTTTCTTTTCAAATGTAACACTTTTTTTTTTTTAAATGTACCATAATTTTGCTGCAATAGATTAAAGATAACATAAAGATTGGCAACTAAACCAATGTCACACTTTTTATAAAGGAATGTAACACTTTTTTTTTTCAAATGTAACACTTTTTTTTTAAATGTACCACAATTCTGCTGCAATAGATTAAGATAACATAAAGATTGGCAACTAAAACTAATGTCACAATTTTTATAAAAGAATGTAACACTTTTTTTTTCAAATGTAACATTTTTTTCTTTCAAAATTAACATAAGATTAACAAACTAAACTAATGTTACATTTTATAAAAAATGAATGTAACATTTTTTCCTCAATTGTAACAGATTATATTCTTAAATGTAACATTATATCTGAAATGTAACAATTTGTTTATTGAGAAAGTAACAATTGAAATGCAACTCAATTATATATATGAATTTTTACTCTTTTTTTAAAGAAGAAAAGTACTACCTCTGTCCCTAAATGAGTGTCCAAATCTCATTTTAAGGGACACTGAAAATCTCAACTTTATGTACAATTTGCTAGCAAATATTCATATATAATCTTGTAATCTCCTTTCCAAACATTTAGTTTTGCACGTATAAAGAGACCGGTGAAAAAAATTTCGAAAAAAAACATTTAGGGACAAAGTTATGTTCAAAAAAGACACTCATTTTGGGACAAAGATTTTTTGAAAATGGACACTCATTTAGGGACAGAGGGAGTAACATTTACCAAATAAAAATGTTACATTCAATTATATAGAAAATTATAATTATATATTCACTTTGTTACACTTCAAAATATTACTTTTTCTAACCACTAAAACTATCAAACAATTTAAATTTTCTTGTAAAATTGCTGTTACATTTGACTGTGAAAAGTGTTACTTTTTGAAAATGATACTGTTACTTTTATCAGAAAAGAGTGTTGCATCTTAGCTGATGAGCGGCTCAAATTTTTTGTGTGTAAAACAATATGTTTTTTAAAAAACTAAAATTAAACCATATCATGACCTATGTTGTTTTATTCGTCTCGTCGAGACGAACACAACGGTATTTTTAATATTTTTTCTGAGTTATAAATCTCAAGATATAGCATTTTAAAGTTATTGAGGGTTTTTTTTTTTTAAGGGAAGACACGTGTCACGATCTGAGAAGAGGGAGGGCTGGATCCAACGGTCGGATGTTGCGGAGCAGGAGTGAGCGAGAAGCAGCGGAACAATGCACCCTTGCTGCACGACATGCGGTGGATGCACGCGAGAAGTTGTCGAGAAACATTTATTAGTTTGTCGTGATGCCATCTGGGTTAACAAACGCACCAGCTGCATTCATGGAGTTAATGAATAGAATATTTCAGGAGTACTTAGACAAATGTGTGATAGTATTCATTGATGATATTTTGGTGTACTCGAAGACAAATGAGGAACATGCTGAACATTTGAGGATAGTACTAGAAATTTTGAGGAGACATAAATTATACGCGAAGTTTAAGAAATGCGAATTCTGGTTGGAGAAAGTAGCATTTTTGGGACACGTAGTGTCGAAAGAGGGAATTTCTGTGGACCCGACGAAGGTAGAGGCAATAATGGATTGGGAAAGACCGACTACAGTAACCGAAATAAGAAGTTTCTTGGGTTTAGCTGGTTACTATAGAAGGTTCGTAGAGGGATTTTCGAAGTTATCAGGACCATTGACGAAGCTGACGCAGAAGGCAACCAAGTTTGTTTGGTCAGAAGAGTGTGAGAAAAGTTTCCAAGAATTGAAGAATAGATTAGTATCTGCACCAGTATTAACACTACCGACAGGAACGGAAGGTTTTGTTATCTACAGTGATGCGTCGTTGAAAGGACTAGGCTGTGTACTGATGCAAAATGAGAAGGTGATAGCATATGCATCTAGGCAGTTGAAAGTACATGAAAGGAATTACCCGACCCATGATTTGGAGTTAGCAGCAGTAGTGTTTGCTTTGAAAATTTGGAGACATTATCTGTATGGCGTGAAATGTCAGATTTTTACAGATCACAAGAGCCTTAAGTATATCTTCACGCAGAAGGAATTGAATATGAGACAACGGAGGTGGCTAGAACTTCTCAAGGACTACGACTGTGAAATATTGTATCATCCTGGGAAGGCCAACAAGGTGGCAGATGCTTTAAGTAGGAAGAGTCACGGAATGTTGGCAACGTTGATCTCTAAGGGGGTAAGCATATGGAAGGATGTCAAGGAAATGAACTTGATAGTAAAAGTAAACGGATACTTGGCTCGATTGACGTTACAACCTGCATTGTTGGGCAGAATTAAAGAGGCACAAGAGCTAGACGAGGGGAGAGAAGCTCTAATCGGAAAAGGGCAAGCAAAGGATCTTCACATGGGCGAAAATGGAATTCTGAGATACCAAAAGAGAGTATGGGTGCCAAATAATGATGAAATTAAGAGAGAGATACTAAGAGAAGCTCATTGTTCGAAGTTCTCTGTACATCTGGGGAGTACCAAAATGTATAGGGATCTAAAGGAGTCATATTGGTGGAATAATATGAAGAATGATGTGGCAGAGTATGTGCATAGATGTTTGACGTGTCAACAGGTTAAGAGTGAACATCAGAAGCCAGCAGGGTTACTGCAATCATTACCAATTCCCGAATGGAAGTGGGAGAATATTGCCATGGATTTTGTAAGTGGGTTACCGAAGACGGCAGGGAAGTATGACGCCATATGGGTTATAGTAGATCGATTGACGAAGCCAGCACATTTTCTGGCAATCAAGAAGACTGATTCGTTGGAAAAGTTGGCCAAGTTGTATATCGACGAGATAGTAAGGTTGCATGGGATCCCGGTCACAATCGTGTCTGATCGAGATGCTAGGTTCACTTCGAAATTTTGGAACAGCCTACAAGAAGCATTGGGAACAGAATTGACCATGAGTACGGCGTTTCATCCACAGACAGATGGGCAGTCGGAAAGGACTATCCAGACACTGGAAGACATGCTGAGGGCTACTTCGCTAGATTGGCCAAATGCATGGGACGAACATTTACCGTTAGTGGAATTCGCATACAACAATAGCTTTCATGCCAGTATTGGGATGGCACCATATGAAGCATTGTATGGGAGGAAGTGTAGATCACTGACATGTTGGGACGAAGTCGGCGAGAGGAGGTTAAGTGGACCGGAACTTGTACAAGTCACGGCGGATAAGGTACAACAGATCCGGAAGTGGCTACAGACTGCACAGAGTAGGCAGAAATCTTACGCAGACAATAGAAGGCGAGAACTGGAATTTCAGCCAGGGGATCGAGTATTCCTAAAGATATCGCCCACGAAGGGAGTTATGCGTTTTGGGATTAAGGTAAAGTTAAGTCCACGATATGTGGGACCATTCGAAATTCTTGATAAGATCGTGTTGGGTTTCGAAGTAACATGCGCAGCGGAATTTAGCATTTAAAATTTTGAAACCCAAAGCCCATAGATCCGTTCATATGATTAAATCAAATACAATAACATGAATATAGGATAAAACTAACCCTTGATGGCTATTAAATTTTCTCTTGGTCTTTGGTGGAGATTTGAAGACTTGATCACGATCACAAAGCTTGAACACGAACTTTGAAGATGATGATTTTCACCCTCTAGCGGTATCCACACTTCGAACGAATATCAAAGGAACTTCTTTGATCTTGGTTGCTAGACCAAATTGTGAAACACGTTTTCACAATGAATTTGAACTATATGGAATTTTCTCTCTTGTGTATTATTTTGTTCTTTGACCAAGGATGTCTTAGAACAAAGTAAAACCTCTCTCAAACTCTTTGGAGACTCACAAAAGGCTATCTCTGAAGTTCTGGCCGAACTCATCCTTTTATACACAAGCAAGACCTATTCCAAATAGGAATCTTGTGTCAAAAGACATTCCAAATCGAATTAGGAAAGTGCCAGCCGACAGTACTGTGCGGCCGCCCAGAATACACTGTGCGGTCGCACATTTATCTGAAACACTGGTACAATTTTGAGCTAAGTGTGCGGCCGCCCAGTCGACACTGTGCGGTCGCCCACTTCCCCAGAATGTCCAGAATTTCCAAAATTCCAATTTAGTCCTTTTAAAGATTCGTTCTATTGTGTGTGACCCTCTAGGATTATACTAAGTTGGCAATGGGTTCAAACATGAAACCATAAGATATGATTAGGTTCTAGCAAACCGTCATACATACCCAAATAGTATAACTAGATACAAGTTCGCATTCCTTTAGAATATGTCATAATCCCTTTGTCCACGATGTCATTGAACACAAGTCATGGTCAAACAGTCAACTTGTTTTGTTCAATACTTTCTCGATTCCAAATATGTTGATAATCCAAATGCCATTGATCCAATCAATTCATTTGAGTTCGGCCGAATATTTCATCAACACCATTCCTACGAGAGGCCCAAGCTTGACATCTCTCCGAAGAGGGACAAATCCATTTAGCTTATTATTCTTCCCTACGTGAATCCGATTATGCCAATCATACCCTTTATAACTTCCCGGTTAAAGGTAGCGTTTGAATATGTCAAACATAATGTTCATCAAGTGGAAGACTATAATAACTTCATGTCTAAGGATTCAAATGACATAACTAATATGATATATATGTTCGACATAGACCATGACATAAATCTCATACAGCGGGTCATGTCCAGTACCTTTTTCCAAACAAGTACCCATAAATCTAACATGATCATCGCATGATCATTTAGACTTTATACTAGCGCTTAACAAGTACTAGGGACGGAGATTATTATAAGTAAACATGAACAATAATAATAATCAAAACATCTCTTTATTGATATGAAATAAATGATAACAATTACAACGTTTATTAAACGTGCCTAGGGCACCACTACCAACAATCTCCCACTTGCCCTAGGCCCAATCTCCCATGTATCTAATACCCATGGACCTAACATGACCATCATGTTTAGCTTGTGGAAGTCCCTTTGTCAGCGGGTCCGCAACATTTTCATCAGTAGGTACTCTGCATATATTTACGTCTCCCCTATCAACGATCTCTCGAATGATATGAAAACGCCTAAGTATGTGTTTGGATTTCTGATGTGCTCTTGGTTCCTTTGCTTGAGCAATAGCACCATTATTATCGCAATAAAGGTCTATTGGATTAGCAATGCTAGGAATCACTTCAAGTTCAGTTATGAACTTCTTAATCCAAACAGCTTCTTTTGCAGCATCCGATGCAGCAATATACTCAACTTCTGTTGTAGAATCAGCGGTTGTACTTTGCTTGGAACTCTTCCAGCTTACAGCTCCACCACTTAACATAAACACAAAACGCGATTGCGATCGGCTATCATCTTTGTCGGTTTGGAAGCTTGCATCCGTGTAAGCATTTACAACGAGATCATCTTCCATTCCTCCATAGACCAAAAACGAGTCTTTAGTTCTTATCAAGTACTTAAGAATCGCTTTTACAGCTATCCAGTGATTTTCGACAGGGTCGGATTGGTATCTACTTGTCATGCTCAAAGCATAAGATACATCCGGCCTAGTACAAATCATGGCATACATGATGGACCCAATTGCCGAAGCATATGGAACATCATTCATTTTCTCACGCTCATCGTTTGTCTTAAGACATTTAGTCTTGCTTAGAGAAACTCCATGTAACACGGGCAAGGTGCCTCTCTTAGAATTTTCCATACGAAATCTTCTAATGACCTTGTCAATGTATGTACTTTGGCTTAAACCAAGTAGCCTCCTTGATCTATCTCTATAGATCTTAATGCCAAGAATATATGCGGCTTCACCCATATCTTTCATTGCGAAGCACTTTCCTAACCAAGTCTTCACAGACTGAAGTGTAGGAATGTCGTTTCCAATGAGCAATATGTCATCCACATATAAAATAAGGAATAGCACTATGCTCTCACTAATCTTCTTGTATACACAAGGCTCATCTTCGTTCTTGATGAAACCAAAATCTTTGACCGATTCATCAAAACGGAGATTCCAACTCCTAGAAGCTTGCTTCAATCCATAGATGGATCTTTGCAATTTGCATACCTTAGAATCTTGTTCAAAACCTTCTGGTTGTGTCATATACACATCCTCTTGGAGTTTTCCATTCAGGAAAGCGGTTTTGACGTCCATTTGCCATATTTCATAGTCATGATATGCGGCAATGGCAAGCAAAATTCTTATAGACTTGATCATTGCTACGGGTGAAAAGGTCTCATCATAGTCAATACCATGAACTTGCCTATAACCTTTCGCCACAAGTCTAGCTTTGTAAGTATGCACCTTCCCATCCATGTCAGTCTTCTTCTTGAAGACCCATTTGCATCCTATGGTTTTTACACCTTCGGGTGCATCAATCAAATTCCAAACTTGATTGTCTTGCATGGATTGCAATTCGGATTCCATGGCTCCAAGCCACTTGTCCGAATCAGGAGAAGACATCGCCTCTTAGTAGGTTGACGGTTCATCATTCTCAATGATTTCTACCTCATTACTATCCGTTACGAGAAATCCATATCTCTCGGGCTCGGATCGTAACCTACTAGATCTGCGGGTTGCTTGTGTATTTTGAACAGGTTCCACAACTCCTTGTGGTTCTTGTTCTTGTTCCACTATTGGTTCAATGTTATTTTCTGGGTCTCGAATTTCTTCAAGATTTATTTTACTCCCACTGATTTCTTTGGAGAGAAACTCTTTCTCTAGAAAGACACCAGTTCGGGCAACAAACACTTTGTTGTCCTCACGGTTGTAAAAGTAATATCCTCTAGTTTCCTTAGGATATCCCACGAAAATACATTTATCAGATTTGTGTGCAAGTTTGTCTGAGACAAGTCTTTTGACAAAAGCTTCACAACCCCAAATCTTCATGAAAGATAGACAAGGCTTCTTTCCTCTCCACATCTCATATGGAGTCTTTTGAAACGATTTAGTTGGAACACGATTTAGTGTGAAAGCAGCGGTTTCTAGGGCGTAACCCCAAAAGGATATTGGAAGATCAACTTGACTCATCATTGATCGAACCATGTCTAACAAAGTCCGATTCCTCCTCTCGGATACACCATTCCATTGTGGTGTTCCAGGTGGAGTCAATTGTGAAACTATTCCACAATTCTTTAGATGATCATCAAATTCTTGACTTAAGTATTCTCCACCTCGATCTGATCGAAGTGCTTTTATACTTTTGCTAAGTTGTTTTTCTACTTCATTTTGAAATATTCTAAATATCTCAAATGCTTCACTTTTATGTTTCATTAGGTAAACATACCCAAATCTACTATAATCATCAGTGAAGGTTATGAAGTATTGAAATCCTCCCCTAGCATTGCTACTTAATGGTCCGCATACATCGGAATGTATCAACCCCAATAAGTCGATTGCCCTTTCACCCAACTTGGTAAAAGGTGTCTTAGTCATTTTTCCAAGAAGACACGACTCACAAGTATCATATGACTCGAGGTCACATGAACCTAAAAGTCCGTCCCCATGGAGTTTTGAGATACGCTTCTCATTAATATGACCAAGACGGCAATGCCATAAATAGGTATGATTTACATCATTAGGTTTAGATTTCTTATTTACATGATAGACATTGTCACTATTTTCATTCTTGACATCCAAGATATAAAGGCCATTAAATGAATTAGCAATACCATAAAGCACATCATTTAAATAAATAGAAAATTTCTTATTCTCAATAAGAAACTTAAAACCTTCATTATCCAAACAAGAAATTGAAATAATATTTCTGCTTAAATCCGGAACATAATAACAATTGTTCAAAACAAGAATTAATCTGGAAGGTAAAGTGACTTCATAAGTCCCTACGGCTAATGCAGCAACTCTTGCTCCATTCCCCACACGTAGATCTACTTCACCTTCTTTAAGCAGTCTCCTATTCTTTAGTCCCTGCACATTTAGACAAATGTGAGAACCACATCCGGTATCCAATACCCAAGAATCAGTGGTAGAAAGAAGAATATATATCATATAGATACCTGAAGTCGACGCATCCTTACTGCTCTTCTTCTTCTTTTGCTCTTCCAAGAAAGCCTTGCAATTACGTTTCCAATGACCAATTTCTTGACAATGGAAACAGATTGCATCCTTTTGTGAATCGGGTTTTGCCTCAGAAGCCTTGGAAACCTTTGCCTTGCTTATTTTGGGTTTGATAACTTTCTTACCATTTCCTTTGGCATTAGCCTTCTTCCCATCATGAACCAAGAGCACGGGAGAACCTTTCTCCACAATTTTCATCTCTGCAGTTTTGAGCATCCCATGCAACTCAGAGAGATTCTTATCCATTCCATGCATGTTATAATTCATTACAAACTGATTATAACTTTTAGGCAATGAATTAAGAATGAGATCCGTGGCTAGCTCCAATGGGATTGGATAGCCAAGTTTCTCAAGGTGCTCTACATAACCTTTCATTTTAAGAAAGTGAGGACTCACTTGTTGCCCTTCATTCATTTTACAAGTAGTGAATGCAACAATGGTCTTGTACCTCTCTTGCCTAGCTTGCTCTTGAAACATGGTTCTCAACTCCACGCCTATCTCATAGGCTTCCAAATGTTCCAAACTTTGTTGGAGTTTTGAACACATAGCAGCAAGCATGAGACAACTTACATCTCTAGAATCATTACGATGTTTCTTGTAATTGTCTCTTTCTACCCTAGGGGCAGTAGGCGGTGGTTCAGCGGGGAGAGGCCCATCGAGAATGTACAACTTATCTTCTTGCCTAAGAACGATTCTTATGCTACGGATCCAATCAATAAAGTTGGTACCATTCTCTTCGAGCTTATCCTTCTCAAGGATCGATCGCAACGACATTGATTGAGTGTTATTAGTCATTATCTACAAATATGCAAAAATTTCCAAAATTTAATAAGTACCGGTTTTCATTAAAGAGATAAATAATGTATTTTCAAACAAAATACTCCCACTAAATTATATAACCTTCATATACATCCAATGTATAATATAATTTAATTGGGCTAAGATCCAACTTTAATTTAACTTTTGAGTCCACGGAGGCGGACCGCTCAAAATAAATTAATTAGGTAGACAATCATGTCAATCATATCCCATATGATTCTTAGATCCTTTTATGAGATTCTTTGAGAAATCCAATTTCAAAAAGTATGTTTAATCTCATCTTTTGCCTAGGCCCAAAACTGTTTTGACGCCTAATTAAGTCCAACAATTTTAAACGCATAGAAACCATTCAATTTAATGCACCTTGCGGAGGCAAGCCCACATTAAATTAATGAACTTCATCTTGCTCATACATGAATAAGATTAATGCACCTCGCGGAGGCGAACCCACATCAAGATTACCCATGCATAAACAAGTGTTTTAATCATGGCATGGCAAAGAAGGACTTAAAACTTTATTTGAAGGTTCATCACATATAGCATATAACACATTTATGAGCACATAATATAAACATGTTACACATCAAGTTTAGCCACTAAATTAATCTCCATTAATTTAAGCATGATATTTATGTGTCATTAGTTTCTATATAATTATGAGGATGAGACTATTTCAACTTTGGTTATTATCTCCAAATTAAGACAACAAGAAGTGCGGTCGAACTAAGCCATCAGGCAACCACAATCCCGCACTAATTCAAGAAACCAAGAAAGTAGTCCATGTGGCCGAAACTAAGCAATAGATGGTCTCGATGAACGTAGGCCAATTGCATTCACAATTCCACATGGATCTCCAATCATTGAATCAAGAACTTTGTTTCTCAATTTTAGCAATTATGAACTCTTCATAATTCTAACTTCGTTTTATCTTTGAAACTTTGATTGCGGTCAAGTTTGGGAAACACAATCTCGATGAACGTAGATTAGCCATCCAAACCTTGAACCAATCTTAGAATCACAAGACTAAAACAAATAGGAAAATCAAACCCCAAAATCCACACACAAACCAACTACCCAAAACCCATTCCAGATCAGCAAGTCTAGACTGGTTCTGTTACTGGTTTTGTTGAATTTTTCAAAAAATTCAAGATTCTGTTTTTTGACCAAAATCAGACCTTCTGATCCCTTTGTGCGGCCGCCCAAAAAGATCTGTGCGGTCGCCCAAAAAACGTGCGGCCGCCCAGAATCTTCTGTGCGGTCGCTCATGGCCATCAGAAGGTGCAGAATTTTCAAGTTCGAAAATTTTGTCTCAAAATCGTTTTTCCCCGATTATTAAAACTTTGATCCAATCAAAAATTAATAATCAACAATTCTGAATCCATCATAATTTATTTATTGCGATTGAATCGTGCGATTAAAGTTGCAAAACAATAAACCACATAAAATCACATAACACATAATCGTCATATATTCCAATATTCACATCATGCAAGGCACATAAACAATTTATATACACATAACATGATCTAGGTATTGAAATAATCAACATGAACGGGGCTCTGATACCACTGTTGGGTTTCGAAGTAACATGCGCAGCGGAATTTAGCATTTAAAATTTTGAAACCCAAAGCCCATAGATCCGTTCATATGATTAAATCAAATACAATAACATGAATATAGGATAAAACTAACCCTTGATGGCTATTAAATTTTCTCTTGGTCTTTGGTGGAGATTTGAAGACTTGATCACGATCACAAAGCTTGAACACGAACTTTGAAGATGATAATTTTCACCCTCTAGCGGTATCCACACTTCGAACGAATATCAAAGGAACTTCTCTGATCTTGGTTGCTAGACCAAATTGTGAAACACGTTTTCACAATGAATTTGAACTATATGGAATTTTCTCTCTTGTGTATTATGTCACGCCCCGGGAATTCTAAAAATCCATAAATATAAAATTTACATAATTAACATCTCCAAAATGCTAAATACCAAACCGGGCGCGTGAATTCTACTATAAACCAATACCAACAAACAATACCTCAACGAGATTTTAACTCGGAGACTAGAAACAAACGCGGAAGCAAGAACAACTGTTAATAATATAAATTCCCAAAGACTACAGTAAATACATAACCCTGGACAACCATGACCTTTCAACTATAAACAAAGAGGCCCTGAAGAGTAACTACCCCAAAGGCGATCAACCTGCTCAGAAGACTCCCGATACAACGGACCTCAAACGATACCACTTGCTTTCCTGGGGGGGGGGGTTAAGGAAAAACAATTTGAAACAAGAAACGGGGTGAGAAAAATCTCAGTAAGCTACTAAATGCAACTAGATGTCATGCTATCATGAACAGTAATATCCAATAATCAATCATAGCATACAATCACATAACAACAAATGAGAGGCTCCCTATCGCCAACCGTCCCATACCGGTTGGAAATAACGACCAGCTCATCATGCAACACATAAAGCTGAAATAAACACTCATAGGTAGATACGGAGCCAAGGTTCTAGAAACGGAACACCATCCTTTGAGAAGAGTCCGTTGAGCAGCATGAACGAGCTGAAGCCGGTTCCGGAACCAAGTAACAACAACAACCAGTAGTGGGAGAAACAACACAAAGTCATCCCCCCACGCGAATAGCTAGAATACTCACCACAGGAGCTAGCTCATCCCAACCACGATCACGGGAAGGGGCATCCCACTCAAGGCCACTGAACATGGGGAAACTGGGTTACCAGTGAAGTACATTATACTGGACTTGGCTCGTGCCATTATAATATACATCACTGCCCAAAACAAACACAACAATGCCAGCTGGACTCCATACAAGCACATAGTAATAAATACTTGCTTGAAACAACAACGGGGGCAATGATTCCAAAGTAGGGAACCAAGCCAAAATCATCACAAAGGATGCAAACCATTTCTCATAAAGAGATCAACAACAACATCAACACATGAAGCTACTAAAAAAGAGTTAAACGGTTATCCACATTCATACATTGCAAATATGGTCACAAACGGACCCAACCCAACATTCTCAAACAATACTTAGTCAAGTACCATAACACGCTTGTTCACAACGGGACCATACCCAATAATTACCAAAGGATGCAACTATTACTCAAGAAGAGTCAACAACAACGACAACGGGAAGTCTTTCATAAAAGAATTCAACCACGATAAACAGAATTGCTCATAAGGAACCCAACAACATTGATCATTAAAACGAATGATTCCAAGACAAGGTTTCATACCAAACACATCCTACAGATGATACCCATAAGTTACTCATTAAGAGCACAACCCAAACGGTCACTCACAAATAGTACCACGACCATTACCAAGATGACCCTAAAAGCCTACTCATAGAGATATATTAGGACTACGAACTCAACTATCTCATCACACCTGGAATTTCAAAGTAGGAAATCAGAATGAATACACCTTAAGGTTAATCAAACCGTAAGTACCCAATCGCCACTTCACGCTTTACCTCCGCCCACAACGAACCAATTCTAAACACCCCAAATGAAAAGGTTACCCTTGTTAGAACATGATCACGACCGGACTAAACCCTACACTTTAGTATTCCAAAACAACCCTCTAGGTACTATAGGATATTACTTAAAACCTAGACCAAGTCTTTTCCTAAAATCAATTCGATTGGAACCAACATGAACGCATCATAAGATTACCAAACATTCACTAATAATACTTAGTTACGTTCCACCACACATTTGTTCACAAAATAACCATTTTCACACACTAGAGTGGTTCTTGACCCATACAACATATACCCCAAACTTGATCACAACGGACCGGTCATAACGTTTTGTATTATAGAACACTTACTGGAAACTCAACACAATCCAAACCAGAAACCCCACAAAATAAACCCACTCATCTCGTAGTACTCGAAAATAGCTTCGAAACGATAGTTTACACGCCTAAAACGGAGTCCGGATGAGAAAGTTATGGCCTCCGGAAGATCGAACGAAAAACGGACAAACTGGAAAAAAGGGGGATGCGCGCGCCTCCCTAAAAAGTGATGCGCGCGCCTCCTAAGGTCAGAAGGCTGCGATTTCGAAGCAGAAAAGGGTGCGCGCGCCTCTCCAAACATGGTGCGCGCGCCTCCTTGCCCGGAGGGACGAAATCCGGCCAAAATCTGGGTTTTCTACCTATTTTCTTAACCATTTCATATTCCAACCAAAATCAAACATAATCAACCTTCCTCCAAGAATAAAGATGAACCCAAAACAACTTATAACTAGAATGGAGACTCAAATAATACCATTCATCAACCAAGATCAAGATTCAAACCCAACATTCCTAAAATCACCATTTTCAACTCAATTCAAATCCAACACTTCCTACAAGTTCACCCAAGTGCCAAAACAACTTCTAAGCCTAAAATGACTCATCTCACCACATTTAAACAACACAACCAAGGAATGATTCAATTACCCAAATTTGCACAAAAATATGAATAAATTGCAAATAGGTTCCAAAACAACCAAGAAAGCCATATAAATCAACTAGAACATTAATAGACTTAAAGATGACCATTTTTAGCATAAATGGGGGAAAAGCAACTTACCCGGATTTTATCAACGGTGACGGAACTCGAAGTTTCTTGGCTTCCTAAGATCCTATCGACGATCTAAACATGATTCATGTTTTAAGAAATGAGAAATAAAGAGAGGAAGATGATGGAAATGTAGAGAGAAGTGAGAGAGAACTTACCCATTCTTTGGCAATGGAGAGAGAGGGAGATGGAGAGGATGAGAGTGAGGGAGGTGAGGGGAAAAGATGGAATAAGTAGGGTGATTGAGAAATTTACACATTGACCCCCTCCCCTACACACTAACTCAATCATCTTATATTCCTCACTAACATTTAAGACCCAACACTCTACTCTAGCACAATTAACCAATTAAATGCTAGGCACGACCACATCACGAAACCCAAAATGAACACATAAATATTTAAATAACTAAATAATTTAAATAACTAAATAAGCAAATAAATAAATAATAATTATTTATTACTAATAAAATAGAGCATAGTTTTCGGGTCGTGACAGTCTACCCTCCTTAAAAAGAATTCGCCCGCGAATTCTCTCATCAATATCATGACACGCAGTCATAACGAGGCTACAAAATATCGGTCCCCAAATAGCACTCATAACCCCAAACAAGTACCTATTAGATAATTCAAACATAGTCTCCACGACTCAATAACCCAACATATATTACACACACATATCTCAAGTATACTCGTATTAAACATTCTAAAGTCAACTTCCTCTTTCATCCGGAATTTCAGATTCCCAAGACTATCACTTGATCACCGATCCTGAAAAATAACTGATTTGATCCCGATTAGCATTATGTCCTCAACCAACCCTTAATTCACCAATATTCATAAGTTTTACTTTTCCGGTTCTTCCGTACGTATTGACGATCTATACATCAACCCATAACATACTACTACCCGAACAAATAAGAGAAGGAATAGAGCTAACAATTTCTGTCACCCAATGACTCAAAGATATACTCAAAATTTTACCGTTATCAACTATCCGGTTAAATATGATCCCACCACTATACTCGCTTCCTTTATAAGATGAAACATCATACAGTCATACTCTTTGAATTCCTCGAATCTTCTTGCATTATTTCGTACTTAGTTTCCTAAGGAAATATATCCGTCCACTTTTGATAGTCCATTAACATAACATTTCAACTTGGTCCCAAAATAAAATAGAATAAACAATCTGCTAAGGAAATGCCAATAAAATCACAATCCATCCCAAGTCGTAGATAGTTCTATTTATCAAGAGTTAATCTTCGAAACACACATAAATACTTCATCACTTCTAATCGTTACTTACCTCAGTCCCTATTTGGAAGCATCATCATCGATAACAAGCTGAGCAGCTTCACTAAAATGGAGAACCTGACTTAACTCCAAGAAAACATAACACCGGTTATACCTTGCAAGATAACAGTGATACTAGCTAAATCCACAAAACCATATCAATACTTAAATTATCATCAATCTTTATTTTAATAATCGAAAGTTGATTTCACATTCATCGGTTCTTACTAAAGTCAAGAAATCCCAAAATATGCGTATCTCATTTTACATATTTGCCTACACTTGCAGAGATCAATTAATACCTCAAGAATCCCATTACAAAACAATAAATCCTCTAGCTCATGTTAAAACTTGCGAACCCTTGCTCCTCCAAGCAATTTTAAATAAAATCCCAAATGGGTAATAATTCTCAGCCTACAACTTGGAGTGTATCAGTATATCATTAAGTCATTCACTCCCAAAATCAATTACGATTTAAAATAACAATCTTCGATAACACTATGTCATTTATCCTTCCCAACGATATAACCAAGAATTCAAAATAAACGAACCCCATAATAGAAATTGCCTTCGTTATTTCCTCATATTCGACCCTTGACTAACAATAGCCACTTATCAATCAAATTCTGACTAAACCACTGATCAACTGCAGGAATTTACTAATTCACCAATATAAACAAACACTAATTCGCCATGGTGACCTAATTGAATTTTCTGAAGTTATCTCATTTAGAACCAAAATCACTCAACTCGAAGATCGACGAATTAGATAAGAATCTATTAAAACTCAAACCACACTATTCAACCAAGCTTCCCAACCACTCAGAGACCGGTCGGAATTATTTACGAATTTAGTGACCAAAATGAAATATCTACTCATACTCATCTTTAAACATTCTTTCAAATCTCTACTACACTTTTTCTCCCATGAAGATTAATATAACTTCTCACTAAAGATGCACCCACTTATAACCCATTATGCTTCTAAGCAAAGTCACACAATCAGTATAAAAATACTCACCGTAAATCCATAACAACCAAGAGATTTGGACCGCATGGAAAACTAAACTATACTACTTATCTTGTCAACACTCTATATAAGCGGCATGACCAAATCACCTTACTTTCATTATTAGCAATCACGAAATTTCGTACTCGGGGACACACCTCAACATAAATCACCTAATGAGAACAAACATACGAATATAGCTCAAGGCATTTCTACTTTACGAAATAGGTACGCCCAAGTATTCAAAGACTCACACTTCGATTCTCAAACCAACTAACCCCAATGAAACTAATACTATTAACACCAATCTATACTGGGTATTCCACAAAAGAAGAACACTCTACGCCAATATCACGACTCATAACTCAACCAACTTCTATCTTAACCTCATCTTTCAAGAAAACTTAGTTTCATAAACCGCTCAATATCATAACACCCAAGTGTTGAAACCTATTCAATATCAGAGTTCTTATTCCCTTGCAAGGTCTAAAACCATTGCTCTGATACCAACTGTCACGCCCCGGGAATTCTAAAAATCCATAAATATAAAATTTACATAATTAACATCTCCAAAATGCTAAATACCAAACCGGGCGCGTGAATTCTACTATAAACCAATACCAACAAACAATACCTCAACGAGATTTTAACTCGGAGACTAGAA
This sequence comes from Campanula takesimana, assembly GCA_026119855.1. Lineage (NCBI taxonomy): Eukaryota > Viridiplantae > Streptophyta > Magnoliopsida > Asterales > Campanulaceae > Campanula > Campanula takesimana. Next base: position 1,350,907 of record JAOWBW010000159.1, read on the forward strand.
ACAAACGCGGAAGCAAGAACAACTGTTAATAATATAAATTCCCAAAGACTACAGTAAATACATAACCCTGGACAACCATGACCTTTCAACTATAAACAAAGAGGCCCTGAAGAGTAACTACCCCAAAGGCGATCAACCTGCTCAGAAGACTCCGGATACAACGGACCTCAAACAATACCACTTGCTTTCCTGGGGGGGGGTTAAGGAAAAACAATTTGAAACAAGAAACGGGGTGAGAAAAATCTCAGTAAGCTACTAAATGCAACTAGATGTCATGCTATCATGAACAGTAATATCCAATAATCAATCATAGCATACAATCACATAACAACAAATGAGAGGCTCCCTATCGCCAACCGTCCCATACCGGTTGGAAATAACGACCAGCTCATCATGCAACACATAAAGCTGAAATAAACACTCATAGGTAGATACGGAGCCAAGGTTCTAGAAACGGAACACCATCCTTTGAGAAGAGTCCGTTGAGCAGCATGAACGAGCTGAAGCCGGTTCCGGAACCAAGTAACAACAACAACCAGTAGTGGGAGAAACAACACAAAGTCATCCCCCCACGCGAATAGCTAGAATACTCACCACAGGAGCTAGCTCATCCCAACCACGATCACGGGAAGGGGCATCCCACTCAAGGCCACTGAACATGGGGAAACTGGGTTACCAGTGAAGTACATTATACTGGACTTGGCTCGTGCCATTATAATATACATCACTGGCCAAAACAAACACAACAATGCCAGCTGGACTCCATACAAGCACATAGTAATAAATACTTGCTTGAAACAACAACGGGGGCAATGATTCCAAAGTAGGGAACCAAGCCAAAATCATCACAAAGGATGCAAACCATTTCTCATAAAGAGATCAACAACAACATCAACACATGAAGCTACTAAAAAAGAGTTAAACGGTTATCCACATTCATACATTGCAAATATGGTCACAAACGGACCCAACCCAACATTCTCAAACAATACTTAGTCAAGTACCATAACACGCTTGTTCACAACGGGACCATACCCAATAATTACCAAAGGATGCAACTATTACTCAAGAAGAGTCAACAACAACGACAACGGGAAGTCTTTCATAAAAGAATTCAACCACGATAAACAGAATTGCTCATAAGGAACCCAACAACATTGATCATTAAAACGAATGATTCCAAGACAAGGTTTCATACCAAACACATCCTACAGATGATACCCATAAGTTACTCATTAAGAGCACAACCCAAACGGTCACTCACAAATAGTACCACGACCATTACCAAGATGACCCTAAAAGCCTACTCATAGAGATATATTAGGACTACGAACTCAACTATCTCATCACACCTGGAATTTCAAAGTAGGAAATCAGAATGAATACACCTTAAGGTTAATCAAACCGTAAGTACCCAATCGCCACTTCACGCTTTACCTCCGCCCACAACGAACCAATTCTAAACACCCCAAATGAAAAGGTTACCCTTGTTAGAACATGATCACGACCGGACTAAACCCTACACTTTAGTATTCCAAAACAACCCTCTAGGTACTATAGGATATTACTTAAAACCTAGACCAAGTCTTTTCCTAAAATCAATTCGATTGGAACCAACATGAACGCATCATAAGATTACCAAACATTCACTAATAATACTTAGTTACGTTCCACCACACATTTGTTCACAAAAGAACCATTTTCACACACTAGAGTGGTTCTTGACCCATACAACATATACCCCAAACTTGATCACAACGGACCGGTCATAATGTTTTGTATTATAGAACACTTACTGGAAACTCAACACAATCCAAACCATAAACCCCACAAAATAAACCCACTCATCTCGTATTACTCGAAAAGATCTTCGAAACGATAGTTTACACGCCTAAAACGGAGTCCGGATGAGAAAGTTATGGCCTCCGGAAGATCGAACGAAAAACGGACAAGGGGGATGCGCGCGCCTCCCTAAAAAGTGATGCGCGTGCCTCCTAAGGTCAGAATGATGCGATTTCGAAGCAGAAAAGGGTGCGCGCGCCTCTCCAAACATGGTGCGCGCGCCTCCTTGCCCGGAGGGACGAAATCCGGCCAAAATCTGGGTTTTCTACCTATTTTCTTAACCATTTCATATTCCAACCAAAATCAAACATAATCAACCTTCCTCCAAGAATAAAGATGAACCCAAAACAACTTATAACTAGAATGGAGACTCAAATAATACCATTCATCAACCAAGATCAAGATTCAAACCCAACATTCCTAAAATCATCATTTTCAACTCAATTCAAATCCAACACTTCCTACAAGTTCACCCAAGTGCCAAAACAACTTCTAAGCCTAAAATGACTCATCTCACCACATTTAAACAACACAACCAAGGAATGATTCAATTACCCAAATTTGCACAAAAATATGAATAAATTGCAAATAGGTTCCAAAACAACCAAGAAAGCCATATAAATCAACTAGAACATTAATAGACTTAAAGATGACCATTTTTAGCATAAATGGGGGAAAAGCAACTTACCCGGATTTTATCAACGGTGACGGAACTCGAAGTTTCTTGGCTTCCTAAGATCCTATCGACGATCTAAACATGATTCATGTTTTAAGAAATGAGAAATAAAGAGAGGAAGATGATGGAAATGTAGAGAGAAGTGAGAGAGAACTTACCCATTCTTTGGCAATGGAGAGAGAGGGAGATGGAGAGGATGAGAGTGAGGGAGGTGAGGGGAAAAGATGGAATAAGTAGGGTGATTGAGAAATTTACACATTGACCCCCTCCCCTACACACTAACTCAATCATCTTATATTCCTCACTAACATTTAAGACCCAACACTCTACTCTAGCACAATTAACCAATTAAATGCTAGGCACGACCACATCACGAAACCCAAAATGAACACATAAATATTTAAATAACTAAATAATTTAAATAACTAAATAAGCAAATAAATAAATAATAATTATTTATTACTAATAAAATAGAGCCTAGTTTTCGGGTCGTGACATATTATTTTGTTCTTTGACCAAGGATGTCTTAGAACAAAGTAAAACCTCTCTCAAACTCTTTGGAGACTCACAAAAGGCTATCTCTGAAGTTCTGGCCGAACTCATCCTTTTATACACAAGCAAGACCTATTCCAAATAGGAATCTTGTGTCAAAAGACATTCCAAATCGAATTAGGAAAGTGCCAGCCGACAGTACTGTGCGGCCGCCCAGAATACACTGTGCGGTCGCACATTTATCTGAAACACTAGTACAATTCTGAGCTAAGTGTGCGGCCGCCCAGTCGACACTGTGCGGTCGCCCACTTCCCCAGAATGTCCAGAATTTCCAAAATTCCAATTTAGTCCTTTTAAAGATTCGTTCTATTGTGTGTGACCCTCTAGGATTATACTAAGTTGGCAATGGGTTCAAACATGAAACCATAAGATATGATTAGGTTCTAGCAAACCGTCATACCTACCCAAATAGTATAACTAGATACAAGTTCGCATTCCTTTAGAATATGTCATAATCCCTTTGTCCACGATGTCATTGAACACAAGTCATGGTCAAACAGTCAACTTGTTTTGTTCAATACTTTCTCGATTCCGAATATGTTGATAATCCAAATGCCATTGATCCAATCAATTTATTTGAGTCCGGCCGAACATTTCATCAAAACCATTCCTACGAGAGGCCCAAGCTTGACATCTCTCCGAAGAGGGACAAATCCATTTAGCTTATTATTCTTCCCTACGTGAATCCGATTATGCCAATCATACCCTTTATAACTTCCCGGTTAAAGGTAGCGTTTGAATATGTCAAACATAATGTTCATCAAGTGGAAGACTATAATAACTTCATGTCTAAGGATTCAAATGACATAACTAATATGATATATATGTTCGACATAGACCATGACATAAATCTCATACAGCGGGTCATGTCCAGTACCTTTTTCCAAACAAGTACCCATAAATCTAACATGATCATCGCATGATCATTTAGCCTTTATACTAGCGCTTAACAAGTACTAGGGACGGAGATTATTATAAGTAAACATGAACAATAATAATAATCAAAACATCTCTTTATTGATATGAAATAAATGATAACAATTACAACGTTTATTAAACGTGCCTAGGGCACCACTACCAACAATCTCCCACTTGCCCTAGGCCCAATCTCCCATGTATCTAATACCCATGGACCTAACATGATCATCATGTTTAGCTTGTGGAAGTCCCTTTGTTAGCGGGTCCGCAACATTGTCATCAGTAGGTACTCTGCATATATTTACGTCTCCCCTATCAACGATCTCTCGAATGATATGAAAACGCCTAAGTATGTGTTTGGATTTCTGATGTGCTCTTGGTTCCTTTGCTTGAGCAATAGCACCATTATTATCGCAATAAAGGTTTATTGGATTAGCAATGCTAGGAACCACTTCAAGTTCAGTTATGAACTTCTTAATCCAAACAGCTTCTTTTGCAGCATCCGATGCAGCAATATACTCAGCTTCTGTTGTAGAATCAGCGGTTGTACTTTGCTTGGAACTCTTCCAGCTTACAGCTCCACCATTTAACATAAACACAAAACGCGATTGCGATCGGCTATCATCTTTGTCGGTTTGGAAGCTTGCATCCGTGTAAGCATTTACAACGAGATCATCTTCCATTCCTCCATAGACCAAAAACGAGTCTTTAGTTCTTCTCAAGTACTTAAGAATCGCTTTTACAGCTATCCACTACCAACAGATCGGGGAAGTGGCTTATCGATTGGCGTTACCGCCGGTATTAGCTGGAGTGCATAATGTGTTCCATGTCTCCATGCTAATGAAGTATATTCATGATCCGAGTCATGTGATAGAGTACAAGAAGTTAAGAGTTCGGACAGATTTGACGTACGATGAACGACCAACCAAGATCGTCGACAGAAAAGACGAGGTCGTAAGAAAACGTACGGTTCCCTATGTGAAAGTGCAATGGAGCAATCACTCAGAAAGAGAAGCGACGTGGGAGCTAGAAAGTGAAATGCGTGAATTGTACCCGGACATCTTCTCGGATTAAGATTGGTCAAAGTTTGAGGACAAACTTCTTTTAAGGGGGTAAGAATGTAATAACCGCATTTTTTTTATTTAATTACTTTAATTTGGGTACATTAATTTAATTGAATAAAAATTAGAATTAATGGATTAACTAAGTGTGGGCTGAAAAAAAATTGGGTTGTGAGGTAAATAAACCCAAGCCCAAATAACTATTACCACAATATAAAAACCTTAGTTAGTCAAATTTAGGTTTTTACTTTCAATTATCAACACAACAAAACAAACCAAAAAAAAACCCTACCTTCACCAAGCATAGCCGCCGAACCAAAGGAGGAAGGAGAAGAGATTTTTCGCCATTGTTTTGGAAGAAGTAATCCGATCATTCTCAAGGTAATGCTAAATCCTACTCTCCAAAATTTATTTCATTGAATTCGGGTTAATAATTCCTAAGTTATGCATGATTAAGAATACAAATATTAGGGTTTTTGCATGTTAGTGATTAATAATAAATTTTTAAAAGGTTAATGGAATTGACCTAAGTGCTATGGAAAATAGTGATCTTAATACTAGTTTTATTTTTAAGATTGATTTTATAATCATGATTGGAATTGATTAATATTATGCAATGCTTGGGAATTGAACACATAAATCATTGAGGTTGAATTGGGTTTATCAAAAAAAGGAAAAATATGGATTTTTTTTTCCATAATCACATTCGGCCGAATGGCCTTATAATCATGGGAGAATTATTTTTTGTTGATTTTGATGATTTTGTTATTGGGTTATGAATAAAATCGATGTTGAGAATTTAGAAAAGTTTAAAGAACTAGAAAGAATAACAAAATCAATGAATTTTTGATGATGTGTAATTCGGCATTGGCTATATAAGATTGGGTGTTGATTCTTGATTGAGAATGTTAAGAATTGGGACGGAAAGTTAGTATTTTCGTTAAGTTTATAATAAAAAAGAAAACATAATCTTTAAAAGAATTGTTAGAAAGTTAGAAAATTAACTTGAAAGGATGTAATAGTTACTTGGAAAACCTTGAAAGTTAGAAAGTTAACGGAAAGGAGGAAGATTAAAAGATTTCAGTTAGTTTCCTAACGGAAAATGATTAAACTGAAAAAGTTAAAGTTAAAAAGAATATAAAAAGGGCAACCTTTGAAGTTAGAGGGGCCTAAGTGATTAAAAAGAAACTTGGGGGACCTTTATGAACAAAGAACCAAAGTCAAAGGACTTAATTGACAATAATTAAAAGTCAAAGGACTTAATTGACAATAATTGAAAGTCAAAGGACCTTCCTGCAATTAATCCAAAATTGAAGGACCAAACTACAATTAATCTAAAGTTGAAGGACCAATTTGCAATTAACCTAAAGTGAAGGACTAAATTGCAATTAATCCAAAGTTGAAGGACCAATTTGCAATTAACCCAAAGTTGAGAGACCAAATTGTAATTAACCCAAAGTTAAAGGACTTAATTACAATTATATTAAAGTTAAAGGACTGACTCGCAAATCAAAGTCAGAGACTTAAACGTAAGAAAGGAGTAACGAAGTAAAGAAGTTAGAACACATCTCTCAGTTAACTAAGTAGAAGTAGTTAACAATGTTGAGGGTACTAAAGTAAATTACTCGGTGCCTTGTAGATTTGCACAGAGAGGAGATTGCAAGGAAAAGCAATTCAGGTAAGGGATTACGTTCCTTACAGTATTTGAACTCCTGTTTATTGGAATTCTATATTCTTTCTATAAGTTAGCTATCAGTATGGCATGATAGTATTTGAATAAACTCCGCGTTATTGAACGTTCTTTGAAAGAATCCGTACTTAGTGATGTCCCCATTGATCTACTAAGTATCGAAGTTTGAAACTTGTTATCACATACTTGTACCTTGGTATGTTCTCATTCTACTTGTAAGTTAACCACTTACTTGTTAGAGTGGTCAATGTCCAGTTAGAAAAGACATTGACGGACAGTCCAGTTAGAAAAGACTCGTCCTTAAAACTAGGGATTGCATGAGTGATCACATGTCTTCTCTCAGGAATTGTCTGATTACACGGATGATTCTAGACCCCGAGCATATATGTGTGGATACCATATATGTTACGACCCACCCTATTGGCTGGAAAAGCTAGGTGTACAAATTGTACCTTTGGCATTGAGGTTATAATGTACGTTACCCTGGAATTGACGGAACTTGAATGAATCCCTTTGGATTGTAGTGCCATAATCCTTTAAAAGTAAAATCTTAAAAGTAATACGACTGTATTGTTCTGCAGTCTTGAATCAAAAAGTAACTGAACCTATCTTTGTAAAAGTTATTCATGGTATTCGTTCTGGTCGTCTCTCCTTAGTAACTGGAGAGGCCACGTATGAACTTACTGAGCATTCGTTCGCTCACCCCTTCTCTATAAATTTTGTTTCAGGATTTAAGTAGAAGGGCAGGACGAGGAAAGTAGCCGTAGGAAGAACGGCAGATTGAAGATTCCTATTTAGTTGTTTTAAGAACGTTTATTTATTTTGGTGTAAGTTAAAGTACATTGATGGCTGGGGTTGTTTTCCTGCTAGGACAAGTTTTTAAGTTACGCTTCCGCATTTATTTTGAATTGATGATGTAATAAAGGGCCAGTTGTGAACCCTAATTAAGGTATTAATTATTGTTATTTAATGCCATTAAATGCTCAAGATACATTAAAAAAATTCGGGGTGTTACATTAACTACAGTTAACATCATCTATTATTTTATTTTGAAAATTGCATTATATCAATTTCTTTTTTATAAAATACATTATATTGGACTTGCGTGCGAGCTTTAAGAGTAATGTCTCCAATATTATGCTTCCTCCAACTCAAGATGAATGTCTAATAACTTTTCATGTATGAAAAGTAAATTATAATATTATTTAAATATTTATTTTGAGAAGGAGAGGATCGAGTACGAGTATGTAAATAGTTTTGGGCATATGGATCAGTCGTTTTAATCTTTTTAAAACCAACTCCATGATATCAAAATCAAATTTTGATACGTATATCATGGTACATGTTTCTCTAATAGTAAATGAGCAAGTAGTTAATTTTGATTTGATGGAGTACTAAGTAAGGTGGCAAATTTGTTACTTTAGTTACCACCACACCAAAATTCGGTACTTGCTCATTTTGTCATTGAAAATATTAGTCCATGAGATAGGTACCAAAATTTAATTTTAATACTTACCACTGGCGGAGTTGACCTAATATTTATAAAAAAATATTTATTAATAGACATATTTAAAAAATATTGATAATTTTGAAAATATGAATCAAATTTGATATATATATATATATATATATATATATATATATATATATATATATATATTTCATTTTAAATCAATTATTATTATATATTATTTATATTTAATTATTAATAATATTTTTTTAATGTAAAAAACTATTAAAATAATAATTTGAGTCAATAAGAGCTTCTACTCCCCCCACCCAAGAAGGCTTTGGTTAGACCATCTACAATGGGTGATTAATGGGCCATTAAACATAGTGGGGGGTGTTTAATGGCTACAATGGGGAGTTGAAGGGGGTGTTGAATGGGAGTTGTGTTGAATAAATTCAACACAGTTGAATCAACAAGAGTGAGCCGGCTCCTAGACACGCGGCGCATCTCCATTGGGCCAACAAGGCGCGTGCAGTACACGCGCCGACAAGGGCGCGTCTGACGTTGGTGCTCAGGCTTCTTTTTTTTCTTTTTTCTGATTGGGACACTTGGCAGCACATGATTGGTTGTTGATATTTTCGCATTAATTTTTCATTCCAATTATTTGAACTCAATTATTTCACAATAAATGAACTTTTTTTTTACACCAAAATTCATTTAAAAAAAATCTCTATAAATAGATGCAAGTTTTATTGTATTTGGACATACAAAAAAACCCTTCTTTTTAGTGAAATAGATCCCAATAATAACCATTTCAACACTCAAAAATCAAATAATTTTCCTTTTTATTTATAATTGATTATTATTATTATTTTATTAATCATAAAAATAAAGAATATAAAATAAAATTTAAGTGGTGGGGTATAGGATGATGAGTTGGAAGAGTGTTGAATGAGGGATTAAACAAACCATTGTAGGGTGTAAAAGTTGAATGAGCGTTGAATTATTTTAGATGGAGAGAAGATGATGTGGAGTGATAAAGTGGGTGTTGAATGGATATATAGATGATCTTATTCTTCGTTTTTCTTTGACTCGATTATGATATCCTCTGACTTTGCCCTTTAAAAAGTAGGTGAAGAAAAAGATTTTGACATGTTAGGGGTTGAGATTTTAACTAGAGTCTGCCAAACACTAAATTTATTGTCAAAATCTCGTTACGCAACCATCAATTAATTAATATAAAAAAAATAGAGTGAGGTTTGATGATTTGAGAATACGATGGAGGCTATATTTAACAACCGAGTTAGTCTTATAAAAAACATGTTTTACATTAAGAGATGTGTAGAACATATTTTAAGATAAGTGATTATGTTTTAGATTAAAGGATGAAAACAAGTTTTACACTTAAACACGAGTGTAAAACAAGTTATTCTCGAAATTTTCACTTAACAACCCAATTGAATAATACACAAATGTGACTAATTAGTGACTGCTCGTTTGGTCATCAACTACTCTCACCAATCATACACTAGAATTCAATAAATTTTCATATTTTGATACGGTGACTAAATCAAAAATTTGTTGAAAAGGGTTGAAATAAGTGACATTTCTTCTTAAATTTAACGGGTCAAAATTACTGTTTTTTTTAGTAAAAATATTATTTTTCAAAATTTAAATGAGATAAAAAGAACACAATTTTAAAATTAAGGGGTCGAATAACTTAAGTGGCTTTGCTATTGTTTTAATACTCCATTCCACCGATCCGTTCTTAAATTAATGTTAATTTTTAAGAAATTTTTGTTCTGCCGTTGCCGTTAGCAGCAAACTCGATATTTCTTCCTTCTCATACTTATCGCTACTTATTTTGATTTTGGGCGTCCCATACTTATTGCTACTTACTCAAAATATTCACTTTTCTCTCTCATATCCACTCACAATAACTATCCACTAATTTATTTTCTCTCTGTTACCCACTCACAATACTTACTTTTAAAACATATTTTTTTAATTTCCGCACATTTTATTTGGTAGCAATAAGTAGGAAACGGATGAAGTATAATGTTAGGATTGTGCGTACGCTACTCTACTTCACTGTGTGTGATGGTATCATTCACGTAGGTGAAGGAAAAGAAAAAGAAAAAAAAAGACAGCTTGCATGCGTTGGGAAGTTTCTGGTCAAAATGGCGGCAACAAACTTTTTGGGGTGCAAAAATAAAATATAAAAAACTGTCGTGCCAAATTATTGCCTACCTCGTCACCTCCACATTACAAGTTTATTATTTGATGAAAAGGCAACTTACTTTGCATGTTACTCTTCTTATTAAAAGAATGAACCAATCAAACTTTTAACAGATTACTCCCTCCGTCCCATCTTAAACTTAAAAAAAAAAATTGAGTTCAAGAATTAAGAAAAAATGTGATGTGTTGTGAGTGTTGATAGTTTGGTAAGAGAGAGAAAATGGGGTAGAGAATAGTTAGTGGGTAATTGTTGTGAGTATGATATGTGGGGTCCACAAATAAAGAAGTGTTAAAAACTTTCCTTTTTAGGCTTTGAAGTTTAAAATGGGACGACTAAAATGGCAATTTTTGAAGTTTAAAATGAGACGGAGGGAGTATGTGTTAATTAAGTAGATTCAATCGCAAATAAGTGTAGTATTTTTTTTATTTTTAATATGTCTATGAATAATTGTTGTATTTCGAAGTAGATAAATAGTTTTAATGTAATTTTATTATGGTATAAACAAAATAATGTAAAAAAAAACACACATTTTACAAAAATTATTACCCTTGTCTCAAAGTAAATGATTTTTCATCTCAAAATAAATTACATGAATGTGTCTTTAAATGATTTTTAACCATTTTTTCACAAATTATATTTTATACTTGCAAAACTTATACTAATTTGAAAGCGATAATAAGAAGATTTATTGTTTTTTACTACTAGAAGTCAACAATATATAGTGTCCCTTTAAAAAAAATAACTTTTTATAGTGTCGCTTAAATAAAAATAGAAGTCATTTATTTTAGGACGAAAGAAGTGCATATTAATTGCGACATTTATTATTACACTTTTCGTCTCAATTTAAGTTTTTTAGTTTGACTTTGCACGCTTATTAAGGAACTAATGTGAAATGAGTCAACAATAGTTGGCGGTTAAGGACATAACTGTCCATGATACTATATCTAAAAGAAGTGGTTGAAAAGTAAATTAGGTAAGATCTTTTTTTTTTTTTTTTTTGTAATTTTATAGACTTTATGCGGACCAGATTGTCCAAAACATTATTCACATGTTGCCATTTATAAAATAAAACAACTGAAAATTTTAAACTGTGTCATATTAAAAAGAAAATTTAAAACGACGGAGGGAGAAAATATTATTATAAGTTATTATGAGAGTATACCGATCTTCAAAACATTGAGAGAAGCCGGCATCGGAAATCAACTTTGAGCCACTTCCGATCAAATATGTATACCTTAAGTAATGTTTAAGTTGTACCATTTGGAAAATTAAAAAATAAACATCACAAGCATATTATAGTGGGTAGGTTTAATTTGTAGTCCAATTTTATTTTTCTATATCAATATGAACCATTGAACTTGGACCCTTTTATTTTATTTTTTTCACCATCTTTTTCCATATAAAATCCAAATTAGAAACACTATAAAAGGAGAGGAAGTATAGAGACCTAACTCACAAGTTAGTACATTACTACTACCTCCTTCATCACTTCAATTTTCCTTCCAATTTTATTGGGAAAAATATCAAGAAAAAAATGGTAGCATCAAAGAGTTCCATCTTTTTCTTTTTCCTTTTCCTTTTTATGTCCCTCTCCCTTTTTTCGGCCCATCCGATCCGAAAAAAGCAACATAAACCCTGCAAAAACCTAGTATTGTTCTTCCATGACATTGTCTACAATGGCAAAAATGAGGCCAATGCCACTTCTGCCATAGTTGGAGCACCCCATGGCTCTAACATGACAATTCTAGCTGATAAATTTCATTTTGGAAATATGGTCGTTTTCGATGATCCAATTACTCTTGATAATAATCTTCACTCTCCTCCCGTTGGTCGGGCTCAAGGGATGTACATATATGACACCAAGAACACCTATACTGCATGGCTAGGGTTTTCGTTCGTGTTCAACTCAACTGAACATCAAGGTAGCATAAATTTTATTGGGGCTGATCCACTTATGAACAAGACTAGGGATATTTCTGTGGTCGGTGGGACCGGAGATTTCTTTATGCATCGGGGGATTGCTACTTTGATGACCGATTCTTTTGAAGGGGAAGTGTATTTCAGACTTCGGGTTGATATTAAGTTTTATGAATGCTGGTAATTTTTGGAAGGGGAATGGGAGAAATTAGGCATGTTCAAGTTTATGTGTTTTAGCCTTTTTCATCTTCTGTTTTTCTTATTTGGGTTTTTCTTTTTCTTTTTTTCTTTGTTTTGATGTTGTCTTTTGTGTTGATGAGTAATAAAATGAAAATTATTTCAGCCAGACTGGACTGACTGAATATACTATATAATGTTACAATTATGCTACATCTTTTTACATAATTGAAATTGTTGTAACAGTCAATTTACTTAATTGAGTACTGCAATTTATTTAAATTTGATAGTAATATCCTTTTGTTCATGTGCGTTATTTTGGCATATTGGGTTATGGAACTTGAGAAAAAGATATCGATGAAAAGGCACAATCATAATGGATGAAAAGTTTGGAATATCTTTTTCTTTATGACTAGCTTGGAATTCTTTCTTAAAAAAAAAAAAAAAAAAAAGCATAGCTTGGAAGCTGATAAAAAAGGTTCTAAAATGGTGAAAAGGGGTAAGGGACTTATGGGTTAAGAAAGAGGTAAAATGAGGGTTAATTAAGCAAATCTATTCTAGTTGGAGGAGTTGACATGAAAAGACCACACCTAAATTTTTAACTAAACAATGGATAATGTTATCTTGTTATAAATGTCAATGTAACGCCTAATAGTAATCCCTCTGTCCCTAAATGAGTGTTCATTTTCAGTAAATTTTTGTCTCAAAATGAGTGTCCATTTTTATCATAATTTTATCCGTAAAAAAGCTCGCATTTATGGAGGTATAGTCGGAGGAGTTCATGTTGTTGATCCTTGGGCTCCAATGGTTGACAGCGGAAATCTGGAGGATTACTACGATAAAGAAGACGGCTTTCAAAAAGTTAAAGGAAAACGAGACAAATCTGGGTCAAAAGCTAGAACAAAGAATAGTAAGCCTAAAAGGCCTTGGAATAATAGAAGGCAATTCGATTGACCTTCTTCATGGTTTTTTCTATTTTATTTTTCTCTTTTTTTTCTTCTTGTGATGGTTTTGGCCTTCTCCCCATCACTTTTTGTATTTTTATTTCATTTTAATAAAATTTTAGGGGGAATTGCCCTTTTCACTAAAAAAGAAAAAGTGATTATATCTCCAACGGCATAATTTGGTTCAAATTGGCTAGCGGTACGGATGGCAATCTATCCGAACCCGCTCCGTATCCGGGACAAGCCGCACCGTAGCGGGGCGGGTTTGGTAACCTTTTTTCAAAACCCGGCGGGTCACGGGGCGGGTTCGGTTGCACTCTAAAACCCGCGGGCCCCGCCCCGCCCCGTACAATAATATATGCATTTAATTACTATATTGTCCCTAACTCATTTCAATTATTACCTCAGCCCCTATGCATTCTATTAGTTCCTGCCTTCTTGGGCTTTTTTAAAGGTTGGGCCAAAGCCCAAAAGTAGTAAGATTTTGCATGGGCTCTTTTAAAGGTTGGGCCAAAGCCCAAAAGTAGTAAGATTTTGCAGCATACGGGGCGGGGCGGGGCGGCAACGGGTTTGACAGTTGACGGGGCGGGGCGGGTTCGGTACAAGGGGGCTTGGTTGAGGGGCGGGTTTGGTAATGAGCAAACCCGCTCCGTATCCGCCCCGTTGCCATCCCTAGCTAGCGGTAATAATTTAGTCGTAGCCTTCTATGAAGGGGATTTCTTTTAGCCAGCCCAGCTGAATGTCAAGTTGGTCATAAGCCCATCGAACGCTTGGGGGACTCACGTGCACAAGTTGCCATCATTATGGCCCGTATTTTCTAAGCCCATTTTGGCATCCAACTTTAACAGGATAGGCCCGCATTAAAACTTTGGCCAGATTTAGAACGACTTGAAATGCATTGCGGATTTGCGGTCGGATATTCAATGATACACAATAATTAAATTGATGACACCTTTTGGTGAAACAAGGGATTAGGGATGTCAATTTGAGAAAACCCGATCCGAACTGAAAGTGCTTCGATCTGAAAATTTCGGGTTTGTTTTGCAATTTTTAAAATCCGATCGGTTTCGGTAGCACTATTGCTCCGACCCAATCTCACCGTGAAACCCTTTACTTTTAGAGTGCTACTATTCACACCCGCGCAATTGTTAAATAAACCCACAATTAATATTCTTTAAGAATGTCGTTAATCAAAATATCCCTACTAACCTTCTATTAAATACACAATCCCCAAAACCCTAGAATCGATTGATCAACTGTTACTCTAAATCTCTCCACTCCTAAATCCAAGAATCATTCGAAACTGCAATTCCACCGTTGGCATGGCAACTTCCTGCTCCCATTGGTGGCACGCTCCAATCTACATTGGAATGTCGGTAACCCTAGTAATCGTCTTCTTATCTACCATCATACCCTCCCACTGGAACCACCATCCCCTCAACCAATCCCCACCAGCACCACCACCCCACAAATCAAACGAAAATCAAATTGTCCCTCAATAAGGCCACCCAATCCCTCTACTCCAACGGCTTCAATTTCATCGCCACCCTCCTCCACCTCTCCCCTCACCTCTTCCTCTCCACACCCCAATCTACCCTTTTCGCTATCCAAGACTCCACCCTCTCAAAATTTTCCCTCCCACCGCCGTCCTTGCAACAACTTCTGCGTTAGCACACCTCATGCCCACCAGGTATTCGAAGAATGAACTGTTGAAGGAACCCGTTAATACGTGCTGGCAGACCCATGTTTCATTTGCGATTGGATTACACACTGTGTTCAATGACATTCTTGAAGAGAATGGAGATTTGGAATCTTTCACTATTTAAGTGGGTGTTTGTGCGTGAGATGGGAGATGGGTGTGTTTTATTAATTTAAGTGGGCGTAAAATTAAGGGTTTAAAAGGGTATAATTGGAAAACATATGATATAGTAGATAATTATCTTGGGTAAGTTTAGCATTGCGAGTTTTTTTTAGCAAATGTGCGAGTGTAAATAGTAGCACTCTTACTTTTAATAACATATCTGCCATAGTTTACATCCGACGGTTAACAATTTTTTAAGTTAAATCGACGTGCTGTTGTTAGTGAGAGTGGAGCTGTCAAAAAGACGTTCCTACTCTTAAATCTTAATATCAGATCAAGCACATAGCAACCATCACAGCAGATGCGGGGAGCAGGGGCGGATCTTACGTTGTAGGAGCGGGTGCACGTGCACAAGGTCAACCAAATTTTTTAATTAATTTTTTTTTTTTTACTAAGTGCACCCCCAAAAAAAATGAGTTAGAGTATTAAATTAACTAGATGGGATGTGAACTTAGTAAAAGGATAAGAAACCCACCTATATGTGTTTTACGGGAGAGGAAAGTAACAGAGGCCCAAAATTCAGTTTGTAAACACGGAGGAAAGGAAAGGAGTGCCGAGTCCGACTGCCGAGTGCGTTGTTGTGCGGGCGGGCGACAAACGAAATCAATAGAGATAGTTGATCGGAAATCCGCAAAACATTATTCTCTATCATTCGCACTCTTGTAAGTATCCTCAAATCCCTCATCTTATTATCTTTCTCTGGATTGTTGTAAATTGAAATCTAGGGTTTGAATATTATTTTGGGGCTTTGATTTTTTTCTTCAAATTTCATGGGTGATTTCAATATGAGTGTTTATTAAATGTTTGACTTTAAATATATATGTGTTTGAATGGTTATTTCATTGATTTTTTGTAGGATTGTTGGTGTTTTTGGTTGATTATTGAATATGGACAAATTTCTTATCAAACGGAAAAAAATTGAGGATGGTGAAACTAGTTTTGGGTGGGTAATTCTAGTAGTGCTAGTGCACCAAGTCAACAATCGGTCCCCATTTATGAATTGTAATGTAATTGCGTTTCGATTTTTTTATTGAAAAAGATTTGCTTAGAGAAGTTAAGGAGGATGATGTTATTAAACGTTTTCAAGGTATGAAAACGCGTAAGGGACAAATTTAATTTAGAAAGTTGTATTGTTTTCTTTTATGAGACAATTATATTTGAAGTTATGAATTGTAATGTAATTGCGTTTCGATTTATTTTTTTTTTAATTCAAAGTTATGTAGTGTAAATTGTGCACCCGGTGGTTAGAAATCCAAGATCCGCCACTGACGGGGAGGGGAGCATATAAAGCTAGAAGTGCATCACAATCCAACAGTGGACCTCCACAAGCTGTGATAGTTAAAACGACAATAATCATACCTCAACTTGCCCAAAAGAGACCATGATTAAAGTTACATATTTACTCAGATTTGTTTATGTCACAACGCATTGCTTAGACATAACTTCAAAATATTGTTGTAGGCGTGGGGGTTAAAATTTTACATCAATTGTTATGTAAAGGAAATCAACTTAAATTTCTCATTCAAAATTATTTCATACTAACATTAAAAATACATATATATATATATATATATATATATATATATGATACGTGTGTTCAAGATAGAGGGAGTAATAAGTTATTACTCTTTTTTTTTCTTTTTCTTTTTCTTTTTCGAATTACAAAATTTCTAATACAATAAAAGTGAGGGGGTTCGAATTCGCGACCTCACCTGTGTCACTGATCCAAACCAAATCACGAGCAATAGTACTCCATCTGTCCCCGAAAGATGGTCCCTTTTTTTCATTGTTACTACGAAGGAACTTTGAGGAATAATTAAAGCAATTTTTAATTACTCTAATTAAAATTAATTTTTTTTTATTGATGCACTATTATAACTACTATCAATACCAATTTTTAGATTTACATTAAGATAATTAAAAGTAGCCTTAATTATTACTCAGTTTGCATAATAACGTGTATATCTCGGTTCATGTCTTGATTATTACTCAATTTCAGTTTGTACATTTCATACTCCCTCCGCCCCAAAATGATATTCTCATTTATCATGTTTCATTGTCCCAAAAAGTTCTTCTCATTTCTACAATCTAGGCTTTAAAAGTGCACAACCAAAACATGGCTAGTGAAGCAAGTGTTCATATCCTTAAAAAGTTTGAATAGTCAAACATGAAGATATTTTGGGACGGAGGGAGTATTAAAATTTCAATTCGAATATGAGTGATTTTATTTTGTTTTCTCGGTTTTAAATAAATAGGGTAGGACTAAATTGAGTTGCCACGTCCTAAACAATTTCATTGACATTTTTTTTCACAAAGAAAATAAGTTGACTTTTGGGGTATGAACAGTTATTGTTAAACTGAACAAGTAAACCTAATAGAAGTAGTTACAATTACAAGCTGTATCCAAAATTTTGGTTGGCATGAGTAGGCTCACCTAAGCCATAATACAGGAAAAGTTGTTATCCTAGAACTAGTGGTTGGCTATTGGCTATAGTTACCTAATTATGCACTCCGTCCCAAAATGATCTTCGTGTTTGACTATTCAAACTTTTTAAGAATATGAACACTTGCTTCACTAGCCATACTTTCTTTAGTTAATTTTCGAAAAACAATTGGATACATTAGTTTTTAACATAGTGTATCCAAGTGCAACACTTAGATAAAATACTTATTAACCTATTGTATCCAAGTGTAATATCGATTTTTTTGTAATGTATCTAAGTGTATCAATTGTATCTAACATATGGACCCTTGATTTTTTTTTTCTAATCTAACGGTTATAATTGGTTCTCACGGTTCTCACGATATTTAGGTTCTCATTTGAGCACCTACCTATATATATATATATATATATATAAAAGAGGGACCAATGTGTTCAATAATGATGATGCTAGCCTTAGACTTCAAGCTAAATGTATACCGTAAAGTTCCAATATCTATTTAATATTTACTAAAAACAGACAATATTTGCCTTAAGAGTCAAGCTTAAGAACATCATTTAAGTTAAAAACACCCGGGTATCCAATGGATTTTAATTTTAATGGGTAAACCCAAAATACCCAATTTGCCACCCCTATGAGAGATTCAGTGACAGACTTGTTAACCTCATTTAATCTCTAACACGTAAATAAAATATAAAAATTAAGAAGCGGTCAAGTCGAAACTAGCCATTGCAATAAATACTCTCTCTGTCTTTAAATAATAGTAGTTCGTTTGACTTTTCAAATATTTTAAGATCACATACTCCCTCCGTTTCATGTGAGATGAGACTTATTTCCTTTTTCGTCCCTTCCACATCAATTGAGACTGCTCAAAATGACAAAGAATCTTTACTATTTCTCTCACTCATTCTCTCTCCTACTTTGCTTTTACACTCACATACACCAATCAACTTACTATTCCTCCCACTCATTCTCTCTCCTATTTAATTTTTCACACTCACAAACACCTCATCCCCCTATTTCTCTCTCTTACTTTTCCTTGGTTTGTGCTCCAAAAATTTTGGTCTCAATTCACGTGAAACGGTGGGAGTATTCAGTAATTTTGAAGTCTTTGTTTTGAAATTGGGACTAACTTTTTCAGAAAAACAAAAAGATGAAATGAACTATCATTATAAACGAATTGAAGGGAGTATGTAACTACATCAATTTCAAATCATTTATTTAATTTATTATAATGTGCAACCACTAAATCACATGAAAATCCTTATAAATAGAGACTATGCCAATCCCATTACCCTCACAAAACCATATCCATACTCCAACAATGAGATCCAAATACTCAATTTCCACACTCATTTTCCTTCTCTTCATCTTGTATTCCTCTCCTTCATCAGCTAGAAGAAGCAAATCCCATTCTCACCAGCCATGTAAAAGACTAGTCTTTTACTTCCATGACATAGTTTTCAATGGCCATAATTCCAAAAATGCCACTGCGGCCATTATAGGCTCACCAGCTTGGGGCAACAAAACCATTTTAACTAACCAAAACCATTTTGGCAACCTAGTCGCATTCGACGATCCCATAACTCTTGACAACAACTTGCACTCGACTCCAGTTGGGCGGGCCCAAGGGTTCTATCTTTACGACCAGAAGGATATTTTTACTTCATGGCTCGGGTTCTCGTTTGTGTTCAATTCTACTGAGCATAGGGGTAGTATTAACTTTGCGGGAGCTGATCCGTTGATGAATAAGACTAGGGATATTTCGGTCATTGGTGGGACCGGGGATTTTTTTATGACTAGAGGCATTGCTACACTCATGACTGATGCGTTTGAAGGGGAGGTTTATTTTAGGCTTCGCGTTGATATTAAGCTGTATGAATGCTGGTAGTTCGAGCGTTGTTGTTCGAGGGATTTGTTTCTTGTTGGAATATTGTTGTGATTTATTTTCATTTTCTGTCAACATAAACAAAAAAAATGGAATGTCAATAAGGCAATCCGGGAGGACAGAAAATTTTCCATATTTGGAGTTCTTAAGGCACTTTCTGTGCAAGTACGAGCTTCTTGGCTTATTTCTTTTTAATTGTAACATTAATGCTTTGAATTTTTGGAAATCAATGAAAACTGTCAAGTTATCAACTTATTTGTTACGTAAGTTACTCAAAATGCATATCAGGTCTTTTTCTTCACTTGTGATCCAGCTCATTTTCATGGAGTAAACAAACGTGGTACTTTCTTTCTGGGCACGTTTGTTGACCGTAAAGATAGTCCCGCTTTATCTTTCGTGATTAACTTTAACTTTATTGAATAATGTATAGCTTTTTATGAAAATTGTAGTTATTCACATAAAATTTTGCTATCAACAACAATTTTAAAATATTATGAGGATAACTGAATTTTAATAATTCGTGTAACAAACTTTCTAATCAAATTGACTATGAATTTCAAAGTCACACTATTTTTCCAAGCTGAAAATCTCGAGAAAAACTTGTTTGACACTCGTTTTAGTGTAAAACTTGTTTCATCCCTTAATGTAAAACAAAATTTCTTAATATAAAACAGATTTTACACATATCCTAATGTAAAAAAAGCTTTTTTATAAGACTGACTCTTTTCCAAGATAATATTAGGGGTGTCAGTGGTTCAGTCCAAACCGCGGTTTGGGACCGAACCGAACTAAACCATACGGTTTGGTTCGGTTTTTAAGCACAAGTAGTTCGGTTCGGTCTCAAAAATTGGTAAACTGCGTGGTTCGGTTTGGTTTGTGGTCTGACCCCTCCAGACCAAACCAAACCAAATCGTCAGACCGAACCGCCAGACCGAACCACCATACCAAACCACCAGACCACATATATTAGTCATATATTTGTATGTTAAGTAACATTCACCTTTAAATTATTAAAATAATTTACATTACATTACATCATTCTTAACTCTCGTTTTGCATCGTATTCAATATTCATTTCATCGAATGTTATATTCATTGAGGCACATATTTAACAAAGTTCTGTAGTGTATTCACTTCCTTCGGCTTCTTTATTCGTTGATATTTTCATTCTTCCGAATTTTCTCATTTAAACAGAGTGTAAACCATAATTTGAATCGTAATATGAACCTCGGTGTGAATGGTGGTTTAAACCACGATCTAAACCATATTCTAGACCACGGTCTAAACCGCAGTCTGGACCACATTACTGAACCACGGTCTGAACCAAACCGAACCAAACCAAACCAAACCATGGCGTTTTGGTTTGATTCGGTTGAAAAAATTTCGTGGTTCAGTTCGGTTTGGAATTTTCCCAAACCGGTGACTAGTGGTTTGGTCTCTAAAACCTCTAGATATCATTTTTTTTTTTAGCCTATGGATGAGGTAAAAATTAAGAAGGGGCAATGAGGGTAGTTTTGGAAGTCGAGGGGGTAAGTAGAAAAATTAAAACAAAAAAGGGGAATGGATAGCGGAGGAGGGTTGGAAGAGAAAATTTTGGGGGAAACTAGTTTCTTCGTCCATAAGTTAAAAAAGTTGTAAAAAGTCTTGTTTTTATAGGATTGGGTTTAGGGTTTAGACAAACTCTTATGTGCGGCGGCCGCACCACGTGCGGCGGGTATGCCCACGGGTCGGCCCGCCCGCTCC
Organism: Campanula takesimana; assembly: GCA_026119855.1. Lineage (NCBI taxonomy): Eukaryota > Viridiplantae > Streptophyta > Magnoliopsida > Asterales > Campanulaceae > Campanula > Campanula takesimana. The sequence goes on from JAOWBW010000159.1 coordinate 1,372,306, forward strand.
ATGCTTAACCCGCCCGGATCCATCCCTTCCTCCATTCCAGTCGCGACATGTGTCCCTTTTTTCCTTTTTTTTTTTTGAAAACGACATGTGTCATTTTTATTTAAAAAAAACCCATAATTTCAAAATGCTATATCTTGAGATTTATATGTCAAAAAAAATATTTAAACATACCATTGTGTTCGTCTCGTCAAGATGAAGAAAAACTACATTGGTCATGGTATGGTTTGATTTTTTTTTTAAAAAAAAAACATAATTTTTACACACAAAAAGTTTGAGTTGCTCATCAGCTAATATGTAACACTATGTTCTGATAAAAGTAACAATTTAATCTTCAAAAAGTAACACTTTCTACTGTTAAAGGTAACAGCAGTTTTCACAACAAAAAAAAAAAAAAAAAGGTTTGCGTTTCAATTGTTACTTTCTCAATAAAAAATTGTTACATTTAAGAATATAAACTGTTACAATTGAGAAAAAAAATATTACATTCAATTTTTATAAAATGTAACATTAGTTTAGTTGTCAATCCTATGTTAATTTAGTGAGAAAAAAAGTGTTACATTTGAAAAAAATGAATGTAACATTTTTTTATAAAAAGTGTGACATTAGTTTAGTTGTCAATCTTTATGTTATTTTTAGTCTATTGCAGCAAAATTGTGGTACATTTTTGAAAAAAAAAATGTTACATTTCGTTATAATAAATGTTATTTTTGTTGGGAGGAAAAAAGTTGAGGTTGGAAAAAAAAAAAAAAGGAAAAGTCGCCCGCCGCACGCCATGCGGCGGGTGTACAAGAGAGAACCTCTAGGGTTTGAGGCTTATGATTTAGAGTTTTAGGCTTGAGGTTTAAAGGTTAAAAACAAGACTTTTTATATAACTTATCGGGAAGGAACTAGTTTCCTAAAAAAAAACACGCAGGTTGGAATTAGGAAAGTAACGGTCGAACAGCGCTCTATTCTGATAGCTTATCCAGAACGCCCACCGCCATTAACTTCCAATCAGAGAGAAAGAGGGGTACTCTGTGTTTGTGTGTGAGAGAGAGAGAGAATGCGGAGCACAACGCTCTCATCGGAGAGTGTCCTAGTGAGGAGGACGAATTCGCCGCCGGGACCACCTCCATTGTCATCTTCTAAACCTCAAACCTTCCATCACCTGTTTTCGAATTCAAGGCTCTCCCATGTCAATTCGAATCGCATTTTCTCCAGGTTTATTGAACTTTTTTTTTTTTTTTTTTCCGATTGTGATCGATTTTCATTCTTATTTTTTACCAGTAATGCTACAATGCTAAGTTTCCAGCTCGTAATTCTCTAATGCCGCTATTATCCATGTGATTAATGAAGTTTTACAGATCGTACGAACTTAGCCAATCACATCACATTAATTACGGAATAGAGTTCGATAAATAGGTTAATCAGTCACTTGAACTCAAAATTTGACTGGAGCTGATAATTAGCTACTCAATCACACGAATCGCGTATTATGTTAATGTAGAGCTGATAAATTGACTACTACTTAATCGCTTATTGGAGCAAAGTTGGGGAACTGGTAATTTGATTTGGAGTCTTACTTAATCACATGTATACATTAGGCTTGTTTGATTACTCTTCCAATTACAATGTCATGGCTTCATATTCAGTAGCCAAATATACCCTAAGTGTGATGTCCAAATTAAGTTAATTACTGTTGCAGGATATCCAGAATTGTGTGGCATCTTCGCTTTGTATGTCCTTCTGCTTAAGATCACTCCTCCATTTGCTAATGAGTTCGCTATTTCATTTTGAGATGTTTCATTAAGGTCCACCTTGCTAATTTATATCTTCCCCATCATGTTGAAATGTAACCTCTACTTGTGAAATAAGTACTGTATTCAATCAAGTATCTTTGTTGCTATTACCATCTCAATGAATAGATGAAGAATTATTTTTCTATGTGCTATGTGTATTATAGGTGAAAACTCCGTAGGAGTGCCTCTGAGCTAAGGGGTGAAGTTATTTTGTAAGGACAAAAATGCTTCACGAATACATTAATTTTTCATCACCAGATGTGCTGTTTGCTCCGGATGCAAAGCAAAGCATGATATTCACTCATATGAATGAAACATCATCCATTTAAAAATGTCGGTGGTAATTTTATGTTTTACCTTCTTGTCCAAAAAAAAGTAGTTCTACTTTAACTCCTTTAATCATGTATGTTCTAGAAAAAACATATATCCCCGCTTCTAAAAGAGGATACAAGTTTTAATGCAGTTATAAGAGGTATAAAAAGGAAATCTATAAGATTAGAAAGTGTGATTAATAAAGGAAACTACTTATCTGACTGACGGTGTATTAATTTTACATTTTGTTTTGAAGTAACAGCTTCTTTCAGAAAAATAGGACAACTGCTCATTTCATTCTGCACACAAATATTTTGTGGGAAATATTATGTGGGAATGTATAGAAGTATTTCATTCTTTGTTGGCGTTAAAACTATAGTGACTCCGCCACCTTGCTGTCTATTGATCAACCCATATCAAAGGATTGCCTGTGATTAGGTTCTGTTTTCAGCTATTAACTTCCTTTGCTTTCTTGCAGGTACTCAAAACTATGTTGCATCCAAGCAAATGGTGGAGAGTTCAGACATTTCTTACGTTCAGAACCTCTTAAATTGCAGATGAAGGTGAGTTTGCTTCTTCCATATAATAGTCTTTCTTATTTGTTTTCATTTATTTGTGTATAGACACTTTTGTTGTTGCATATTCCTTTTCTTGGATATGATACTCTTTGCGACTATCATGTATTCAGTGGAGCTCTCCCCCTCTCCCCCCCCCCCTCTCTCTCTCTCTTCGAGTAGCTATAGTGCTTTTATGATAGCTCACTTACCCGAAAAGGTCGCTCAGCTTTTCTTTATGAATTGAAACTAACAGGTTTCTTCGCCTAGTTTATGAGATTTACAGAAGCAACGTGTTTTATTTGGGGCTGTATGTTGTTTTTCCTTCGTAGGTTCATATGGAAACATTTGATAGTATTCTTTCATTTTGCCCATTCAGTCTAACCATGTACAAAGTTCTTGCCTTCTGAGCAATTATACTCATTTGACATGTTAGTTTTGGTACAGGAGTTCAAGATGCTTGATTCTGATTGCAGTACTGTACAGTTGAGGCACGAACTGGACAGCAGCGTCGTGGACGTTGCAACTAATAATACTGCAGGCGAAAATGCTAATTTGTCTTGCCACAATTTCCTAAAGTTCTTACTGCTCGTTGGGTTTTTCACGCTTCAAGGAACTCAACATGTAGTTGCTAGTCCAGACTTCGTTAGTGGATTACAGTCAAGCTCATTCTTTGGGGACCTCGATGATATTAGTACAGGTTTTGCTTCAGTTAGGAAAATCTCCTTGTAACTCACTCATATGCTTGACATTATTATTGCTTGCTGTGACAGCTGGTTTATTTAGATGCATTTTCTCTTTTATGTAGAATGGTAGAACTTCAGATTGTTATACTCCCTCTGTCCCCAAAAATAGAGTATCACTTAAATTTTCAAGTCATCTTTATGAACTTTGACCAAAGTCTTGTGAAATTTTATAATCATCATGAAATTCCAAGTATTTTATTAATAGTATTCTTAATGGTGCATCAATTACAAAAAAAAATGATGTCATGATTATATCTAGATTTACATAAATCTTTTGTCAATATTCAATCAAATTGACTTAAATAATCATGATGAGTCCCTTATAAAATTAAGACAAGCTAAAATAATTCACATGCCACGGTATGCTTTTCTTCTGCATTGATTTACTTGCTCTAGGTTCTCTTCTGGAGCAGGATTATGTAATTAGGTCTATTGTTGGAAACTTGGAATATAACTATAGAAGTTCTTCGCTTACCAATATCTGGATTATTTTGCAGGCGTTCTTGCTTATATTTTTTTCTGAGCTAGGGGACAAGACATTCTTTATTGCGGTAAGAGAGGTCCCTTCAACAGTTTTATGAATCTTATGTGCTCAATTAATGACGAAAATGCTTGCGCATCACCCATACATTTGTTTCCTGACTATAAATTCACGGAATCAAGCATAGCACCTCGACTCAATCTTTAAAGCTGAAGTTATAACTAGTGCTTCTCTTATTAGTGAATTTGGGTGGTCCAACTCAAAATCAATCGGTGGCTTGAGAGAGTGGCCTTGTGGTCTTATTCTAAATGCTAGGCTTATATTTACCCCCAATGTATGTGGGATTACTGTCTCAACTTGTTTTCAATTTTTTCTCATGGTCATAAATAGTCAGCATATATTATTGGTACTTTTGCCGATAACTGCTTTCTTTTAAGCTGATTCAAGACTTTGTTTATAAATATTATGAGCAGGCACTTTTAGCTGCTAGGAATTCTGCTTTGATTGTCTTCCTTGGGACTTTCGGTGCACTTGGGTAAGTAAATAAAGGGAATATTAGATGTTTGTTACAATTTCTTTTAAGATCTCAAATAGATTGTGATGTTTTTTCACTTGAGCATCCACAATGGTAAAGCTCTTTTGATATATTTTTTTTTTTTAATCCCTATATGCAACATTATAAGGAAAAACCTAAAAACTTTCAAGCAATATTCCAAATGGTAAAACTCCTATTTCAAATCTTTTCTGGGTCCCACGTATAACAAGAAGGGTGAATGACTTGCATAGAAAATTGGTAACATCAATGATAAAATCACAAAAAATATGTAGTCAATTAAGCTGGTGCCAGAGGTTAATGGATTAAAACTGTTGCCGCTAGGGATCAAAGCTGCGTTATCTCTCAGCTAATTTAGTTCTAGAAGGAGATGGCATTATTAAGGTGCTAAGGTGGATATTCACTTTCTTATTAGATTTATTCATTTGTATATTTTGAGCAGGGTAATGACAATCATATCCGTTATTCTTGGACGAACTTTTCACTACGTGGATGATGTCCTTCCTTTCAGGTTAATTTTCATCCATAATTTTTTTTCCGATAGAAGTAATGGTATCACTTACTCCCTCCTTCCATAATAAATGTTGCATTTGACTTGTCAACGTTTTTGTGTTATGAAGCGTGCTTCACTTGCTTGTGCATTGCTTGTACAATGGTAAAATTGCACCAAGTTTCTTTCCTTATTTAGAAATACTACATTTATTCTGGGACAAACTAAAAAAGAAAGTGCGACATTACTATGGGACAGAGGGAATACTTTAGAATTTTATCTTTGAATAATGGGAATTGGTGCTATGTATCTCGGAAGACATAGAGATAGTGATTGAAGAATGTTTTATTATTAATGCTCAGCAAATTACATATAAAAGGTTCATAATGTTTTGTTTATTTCGACCCACCATCTTGCAATGTTTCTGAATACCTGTAATTATATAAGTTACTCGTTTCTTAGAAAGGGATTTTGGTTTCCAAGTAAATTGAATATCAGCTAATCGTGTGTCATCCTCAAATCGCAGATTTGGTGAAACTGACTTGCCTATTGATGATATTGCTGCTGTTGTGCTTCTGGTAATTTATGGCTTCAACTTCTGAGTGAATAATGGATTCATTACTTAATCTCGACCATTTAATAATGCAGATATATGACGTACGCTCCCCGGAACAATGGACCCTTACCTTTTATTTTAGGACATTCCACACATACAGTCTTATTTGTGAATATTTAATGAGTATACAGAATTTCCCTTCTTAGATCAAATTTTATAATTATGAGAGCTATTTAGATCCTTATGATCAAATTTATTTGTAGAAACTTACTTGTAAGCAATAAATTATGACTTTCACATGTGGTCTTTTTTGGATGAAATGAAATGGAGGGATTATCTGAAATGAACATTATATCTCTGATTTTTGAAACTGGTGGTAGGTGTATTTTGGTGTTTCAACCTTGATTGATGCCTCTTCAAGTGACGGTCTAAAACAAGAAGAAGAGCAGAAAGAGGTAAATCAGCTCACAATTCCTTGATAGTATTGAAACTCTAGGATGTTGTCACTAACCTGCCTATAAATACTTTTGGATTTTGGTTGTTAAATCATGTAATCCGTATGACTTTTGACCTTCTATGATGATTTCTTCCCCTCACCTTGCAATAGTACCTGTCAGATGAGCATCACGTAAGCAGTGGCGAAGCCACATTGGGTTGAAGGGGTCATTCGACCCCCTTGATTTTGGAACTATGTTATTTTTTCCACCTTCAAGTTTAGGGAAATAGCAATTTTACCACTAAAAACAACAATTTTGGCTGTTTTGACCCTTCCGTTTTGGAAAAAAAATACCAATATATTATACCTTTGACTCCCTTCCCATGAAATCCTGCCTTTGCCGCTGCACATAAGCAGTTCCTTTTTAACCGTACAGCATGTCTTTATTATGAACCAGGCAGAGCTAGCTGTGTCGGAGTTTTCAGGAGATGGTGCTGGAATCTTAGCCGCTGCTAGCACAGTTGTTAGCACTTTCGCTCTAGTTTTTGTCGCGGAATGGGGTGATAAGTCATTTTTCTCCACAATTGGTGAGTAACAAACCTGAAATACCGACATTTTTATTATTGTTATTGTGGCTTGTAGCTAGTGTATAGTTTTTGTTTACTGCTGCTACACATACTTCACTGGAAAGAACCTCAATGGTCGGAGCTCCCTTTCATATTATCAAGCTCAAACTGACTGACTGAGCGAGCATGAGATTTCTCAAGCCACCGAACCCTTGTTCGAGCTTGACACTTTCCGTAAATGGACATTTTATATATTTCTTTATTCATTGGGACCCACTTGTCATACTCACAACAGCTATCCACTATTATTCTCTACCCTACTTTCTCTCTCCTACTCTCTACCCTACTTTCTCTCTCCTACCTCACTTTTCAAACTCACAACAACTACTCATTACTATTCCCTCCTTAATATCCGTGCACACCCAAAATGTGCACATTGTTATGGGACGGAGGGAGTTCTAGTCAATACCTAGCTTTACACGAGCCTAACTTCAGAGTATACAAAAATTAATTTCATATAGTCCCTCCATCCCATAATAAATGTCGCAATTGACTTTTCAACATTGTTAAGGAATGTGCTCTACTTGTTTTTACATTACTTGTACCATGTTAAAATTGCACTGCGACTATTTCCTTATTTAGAAACATGACATTTATTTTGGAACAAACCAAAAGGGAAACTGTGACATTTGTTATGGATGTAGGGAGTATATCTTAGTTGTTTATGTGAAATATAATACCAATGATATTTTAATGGAGCCGATATTTTAATGGAGCCGATCTGGACTTGTTTATACCTAGCGTGGCATTTATGCCCATTGTTTATGGCTGTACTATCCTTACTAACCAAATGTCTTCCATATGCAGCTCTGGCTGCAGCCTCTTCACCTCTGGGAGTCATTGGGGGAGCACTAGCCGGCCATGGATTCGCTACTCTGGTAACTTCAAAACAGTTCATACATGTACCTCTAGCAACCAAATTTTGAGTTGATATGTTTGTTTACTCCCTCCGGTCCAAAATAGTTGTCGCTTTTTGGTAAAAAGCATTCGCATTCCTCTTCTACCCTTGCAGAACTTGTTACACATTAATTGGTTTACATGTGTGAAGTAATATAAGAGAGAGGAGTAATAAATAAGGGTAAATTTAGTATTTTTATCATCAATAATTTTATTCTTTAAAACTTGCGAAAAGTCCAAAAGCGGCAATTATTTTGGGCCGGAGGGAGTATCTTCCAAAATAAGACCTACTTGCGGAATTCCTTGATGAAACATTCTTAGCAACTTGCATTTGTTCTTGAAGCTTTCTACCAGAATCTTAAATCTGAAACCCACTATTACTTGATATATATTCAAGACATCAAGTTTTTTTTTTTGTTGTTGAATTTTTTCACAGCATGAAATTTGACGGCTCTGTATGATACTCCCTCCGTCCCAGCACAAGTAGGACTTCTTTCCCTTTTAGGCCGTCCCAGAACAATTAAGACTACCCAAAAATGGAAATGTTTTATTATATTTATATTCAACCAACCCCACCATTTAACCCCACTCATTCTCTCTTTTCATTTTCCACCACTCATTTTATTCAACCAACACTACTATTTACCCCACTCATTCTCTCTCTTCATTTTCTACCACACATTCACTACTTTCTCTTAATTATTGTGCCCACTACTCTAGTACTACTTGTGCTAGGACGGAGGGAGTATATGTATAGTTAATGAGTATTCCCATTTTGTTTCCTGTTTTCTTTCCTTTTCCTTCGTTACTTTTTTCCTTATCTCATCAGGGATTATGTTCTGATTTGCTTTTTAGTCCTTTCTTTTTCCCATCTTTTTCGGCCGAACAACCAATCGGTACAATGTACTATCATTTTTTTAACAATTAATGTAATGTTCTACCTAGTGACATCTTAATGATACTTACTTTTGACATTTTTTACAAATAATGCAACATACGCTAACGGTGTTAAAAATTTAATGGAAATACCAATGTGACATCCTAATCAACAAGCCACGTTGGAAGAAAATTAAAATTTGTTAAATACACTAACACCCGTTTTTAAAAAAATGAGTAAATATAAAGTCACAAAAAAGTGCCACAAAATTTGGTTTACAAAATGATGTGTCATGATTTTGTTGGTGCTTTTAATTAGAGTGTGCCGGGTCTACAACCGATGCAACCAATAAAATATCGCCGCCTCATTTTGTATCATTCATTTTGTAAACTTCTTTTGTAGTCCTAGCATTGCCCTAAAAAAGAACACTAGTCCCGTTAGATAGAAACACATTTCTACCTTCTTCTCCATCTTTCAAGCATTGCCTTCATCCCACCCCCCACCATTAACACCACCATCAACACAGCCGGCCACCATCTCACTATCACCATCGCCACAATCTCAAAACCACCATCCACCACCATCTAGAAAACCACCACAACCAACAACAACTTCCCTTTCAAAACCCAGGCTTGAGTTCAAATCACAACACACGCACACTCACATGGCAGGTGCACACATTCAAACCCAGATCTGAGTAGACTCAAGAGTAACCAGATTCAAAAATCATTAACACCATAAAATTCTGGAATAAAACAGACTCAAATCCGAATCAAAATTAACAAATTAGAAAGAGCAGGTCTTCAATTTTCGAATCTGGCTTCAAGATTAACAGACTTGAAAGTGCAGTTCTTCAATATTCAGATCTAGGTGGTTCAAAACTGAATGAAACACACTCAGATTCAAATCAAAATACAGATCTGGGTGGGTTGATTTCGACTGTAACTCTTCAATTTCCGTACTGGGATTTCGACTATGGAGGGGGTCACGATGATGAGGCTAGGGTTTTAAAGAAGATGAAGAACAGCTGGCGCCATTAACAGACTAGAAAGAGGAAGAAAGATGAGGCCATTGTAATGTCGATGAAGATGAAGCGGGTTGCCGGCTTTGTACGTTAGAGGGAGAGTCGCTGGTGGGTAAAGATTCTGAGTAACCAGATATCATCAACTTTGGCGGTGATGAAGAAGATGAAGTATAATGGGTTAATTTTCTTTTAAGATGATGCAAGGGTAATTTCTTATATCCGTTAAATTGTTAATGGGGGTGGGGGGGGGGGGTTAGTTTATCAATTGGTTGGTTTGATTGTTACTCCAAATATCGTCAACTCCATCATTTCCGTTAATGATATTTGACAGAATGTAACGTCGTTGCATTATTTGAAATAACTGGTGAAAGTACGTATCATTAAGTTGTCACTAGAAAGCACCTTGTATTTGGTGTAATAGAGGGTATAGTACGTTATACCACTTGGTAATTAATCCCATCTTTTTCCCCTCTTGACTATTTATGCATTATAAACTGATAAGAGTATGATGTTGCTTGCCCAGCTTGCTGTTCTTGGAGGCTCCTTACTGGGTACATTCTTATCTGAAAAGGTGATCATCATTATTCACGAGTCCACAAGCATATCCTTACATAATTTTACTTGATAATCAAATGCCATTAACCGATTCCTCCCAATTGCCCATCACTTTTCTCTTTTCCTTATCCAAAGGTTGTGTTTGGTTGGTTAAACGGACAGACAAGTGGGGGGATATATATTTGCAGAATCAGAATTCCTCCCAGGGGATGGGAATAGTTATTCCATTTCCGCCCATAATTTCCTGGATATAATTTTTTTTTGTACGTAAATGCCATCAGTTTCTTTTATACCTATATTATGCCTTGCTTGATAAGTTAGTGAGACCATCCGCCATGATTAGAATTCACTTTTGCGTGGCGAAAAGTAAGTGAAATCACCCCGTATCAACAAAATAACAAGAGTGTGAAAAATGACTAGCATATTTATGATCCAAATGTTGGGATTTTGGCTCAAATTCTAATCCAAATTGGACAAGAAGTGAGAAGATTATTTCCTAATGCAAGTAGGAGAGGAATTTGTGAGTCCTTATGGGTGTAGGACAAGGATTCCTTATTGTACTAGGAAAGAGTTTTATTTGAAGCCTTTATAAAGGGTGTGAGGGCTATTATTTTGTGTGTGCCTTGGTGGTGCCAAGAGGGGCTTCCCTTAGGGGAGAGTGTGAGGAAGAGGGGATTAGTTGGTGTGTCTCCCCTATACAAATAGGCTTCACCAATATGGGTTCTTTGTGTGTGTATTTTCAAGAATGTTGAGAAGGAGAGATACCTCCATTCTTGTAATACCAATTTGAGAGAGTAGTGAGTCTTTGCGAGTTTCTTGAAGAAAACTCGTCATCTTGTAATTCCATGATATTATAGTGAAAAGTTGATCGGTGTGGACGTAGCCCATTGATATTGGGGTGAACCACGTTAAATCTTGTGTCTTGTTCTTGTTTTGTGTGCGTGGTTATTTTGGATTCTCTTATTGCGATTTCTCTTGTTGGTGATAGAATGGCTTCTAAATGATTTTAAAATTACATGATTTGATCGTTGACTTTTTCGGTTATTTTTCTAAATGATTTGATTGTTAACTTTTCCCGGTTATTGTTCTAAATGATTTTGAAAATTGCACGGTTTGATCTTTGACTTTTTCCGGTTTCTTTCTTTCAGGTCATTGCATATGTTGGAGGTACTCTTTTTCTTGTCTTTGCAGCAGCAACACTGGTGGAGATTGTGACCTAGTACTTGTATTTTCTTCTTCGAATATTTAGACAAATTAGCTGCTTCTCTATTTAATGGAATGCTTCAATTCAATATTTAGAAGGAATAAGCTATTTTTTCTCATAGTGAAATGGATCATAATATGCAAATTTGAGTTGTGAAAATATATGGCGTCAACTTATATCTTTTTGTGGTTTAAGCTGCTGCACTGGAAATGCTACAACTATTTATAGACATCTTATTTTCTTCTTTTATTTTTACCTTCATGGTGATAGACAGACAGGGCGAAGATGAGGATACATGATAAATCTTGAAAAACAGATTACTCGTCTCGTCCAACTTAACGGGACCATGGCTGGGGAGAATATGCCTGACATGCTGAGTTATAAAATATGTTCCAAATTTGTCGGTATAGATCCTTAATATGTTGATTACACTATGCATGATGTAAATCATGTAACAAGATAACTCTTGAGGTGTCAACGCTGTTCAATTTTTATTTTATTTAGAGAACCTGTCTCATACATGATCTTGACCATTCACTATCAGAGTGCAGATCTCGTATAGTTTTGCACATTTAGTTGGTGAAGAAAACGCGTAGATGGTCAGTCAATATAAACAACTTTATGAAAATTGGATTTCAACAGTATTCACATCAGAAAACACACCGATAGTTACTGTAACAAACACAGAATTACTATAATGTCAGCTACACAAATTAGGTATGCACACCCCACCCCACCATCTGGATTCTGTTGCTCTTTCCATATTCAGTTTCAACTCCTTCCTGTCCCCACCCGACAAGAACAGTGCCATGTTTCTTTGAATTATGAGGCCATCGTGGCTATCCCTTACCTTCATATGGCTATATCTCTGATGCTCCGTGGGGTCCCTTCCCATATAAGCTTCCTTCCGTTTCCGCCCACCTATAAACTGTAGCTGTAGTTACGACATCTGCCTCGTCACCCATGAACCTGAGGAAAGCCATGTATACTGGCGCCATACCTCGTTGGAATGCTTCAAAGTGAAGGCAGAAATACTGATCAAAACAATGGAACACCTGGCAAAACACACCAACAGTCCCACAATTGTTCAATTACATATGACTGTGTGTGTAAATATACACACACATATATTGTGTGAAAGATTTCTATATTCCTTTCATCAGGTTCCACAAGGGTTTTCAACATCAAGATGACATTCACAGCACAAGAAGATTTTGGAAAGCAGAAAAATCTAAATCAAATATATTGCGATATATTTGAAATGCTTCCATGGGTGAAACTCCCATAGGAAGTTAGTGTCGATTTCTGATTTGTAATAGATTCGGGATCTATGTAATAGACTAGGCGGTTGATCAATAACAACAACAACAACAAAGCCTTAGTACAATCCAAAAATGGAAGTGTTTTACTTAATGAGACCCACATTCACACTCCCAACAAATTTCCACTCATTATTCTCTACCTCACTTTCTCTCTCCTACTTTACTTTTCATACCCACAACACCTACTCCACTATTACTTTTTTTTTTTTTAATCCCTGTATCCAACCCAAAAATCCTAATTCGGGTGGACGGAGGGAGTATTGCGATATACAAATCAAGCATATACTCCCCTTGTCCCATCATAAAGATAGTCTCATTTACTTTTTTGAGACCAACAAGAGTGAACTTTGACCAAAAGATTAACATCAATTTAATTATCCTAGTGAAATTTCAAATTTTGGTACTAATAACATTCTTAATGATCAAAGTTCACTCTTGTTGACCACCAAAAATCAAAACTCTTGTTGACCACTAAAAATCAAATGAAATTGTCTTCCGGGACGGAGGGAGTATTAATTTGGAGAAAAGTAAAAGGTGGACTCACCGTAAGCATCCACGTAGCATTTTCAACTTCGCGGGGGTTAGACTTGACATACCGGTGGTTAAATATACATCCCGTGTGCATGTCCACTTTGAGGTCATCTCTGAGATGGGTCACCAAACAATGTATGTCCCCAGTAACCGAACACTCTGACCCAGTGTATGGGCAACTGTACGGTCTAAAGTTGCACATTGCTTCATGCTTGAGTTTGCTGTAATAGGGAAATATCACGGGACACCCCAGTGAGAAATACCTGCATGGCAGTTCGAGTGACTCTGCCACCTTCTCCAAGGCCAAGCACCTAATATCCCCAAGCTCCTGTCTGCAAGTAGGGCAACGGTTGTGTACCCGTGTTTTACAGGTGGAGCAGAGTGTATGTACATTCTGACACTGCAGACAAGTGTGATTTTTAAGGAATAATAATAAGCTTCAACAGTGAGGATTTATTTATTTACGCATTGTATGGAATAAATAACAGAATATAACTTGATAAGACCCTGAACCAAAAAGACATAATAGCATATAAATTAGGCTAACCAATAGAAAGAACTGAACAATCCATATATGTAAAGAAAAACTTGATACTTGATGTAGTTGGGTCTAAAATATGGTTGGGTCGGAAGTGGCCCAATAGTGACTTTTAGCAACTTGTGCATTTTGGTCAAGAAAAAATTGGCTTGGTCATCTTGGAGAGACTTCTCCCAAAAGTAGCAGTTTGAGAAAAAAAAAATATCCATTATGTATGCCTTGATATGAGGGAATGAGTTTTGGAAATACTAAAATGTTAATGCTATTACCTTGTTCTTTTTTTCTGTTTTACTCAGCCGTGAAAAATTTGGAGAGGTGCATGCAAAGCTGTGGTGGGAACAAAACCGGGACAGAATACAAGCTCAGTACCTTTAAATTATACAAGATACACTTCTAACTGACTATATCCAAAAACATAGAGCAGCACTCGAAATTCAACTGAGAGACATTCTGAGCTTTCAAGCACGTTTCTATCTCTTGATATACTTTCTCATGAGGCTTACCTCTCTGTGAGTCATCAGTTCTGTTCTAGAGTTAGGGTGAAATTTTGAAGGTCGTTTAACCACACGCCACAGAATTTAACATCTGAGTTTTTGGTCGATTTTCTGTCTAATGTTCAATTTATTTTTATTTATTTATTTTATTTTTCCATTTCTAGGGTGCCAAGTAGAAATTATTGGGTCTGTTTTTTTATTTGTGTTTGTTCTTTGTAACACATACTTGTAGTTACAACTAAGATGGATGGAGTTGTGGGTATTGTTGAAGGAGCAATGTAGTCCCCTTTTGTGGGCATTGTTCAATGGATATTGGTTCATGCATGTCCACAGTCCACTTTCAAGTTCCTAAGGTTACCCATTTTTTTAACACGTAAATCCAAAGGACCGTTGTTGTTGGTTTGTACCCCGGGCACATCTTTTGCTCGTCAGGATAGTTTTTGAGCACATCTTTTGCTCGGGATAGTTCTCCACTATGTAGCAGGATAGTGACCAAAATCCAGGTCTAAACAGAGGATGACATAGAAGCAAATGCAGACTCGTAAACTTGCCAAAATAAAAATTACTGCTATTATAACAGTTCTTGTTGAAGTGCTGCATTCACCTACTCATAAAGAGGGGGAAGGGATCTCCACTCTAGAATCAGGTTTCTACCAAAAAATAAGCTGATCCGTACTTCACTGACAAAAATTAATTGTCCATGAGGACACACAGAGATACATCGTCAGCTTGAATCTAACCCAAATTATCTTGGCATCACATTGACTTTTTCTATAAGCCCAAAATATTAGGTGCTCACGTTATTGGCTATACTTTTATTACGATACTTCTCTGCCCCGGAAAGAAAATCTCATTTGACTATTCAAACTTTTTACAATATATTCTCATTTCCCTAATTGTTCTTAATGAATGCAAATATTACGAAGTAAAAAAGCGTAGTGTCCGTCTGCTCAGACTTCCTTGCATCTAACTGCTATTTATCCACTCCCCCCCCCCCCCCAAAAAAAAAAAAAATAGCTGTATAATCACACAATCCTTGTAGAATTTCAGTGGACTTAAGACTTTTTGCATTCACTGCCGGGGGCGAATTTTCAGAAAGGGGGTCAAGGTTGCATATGGGATAACTATCATGATAGAGGTATACAAAGTCAAGGGGTCAAAATAACAATTTAGTGCAGAAATTCTCAAAATGAAGAGGGTTATACAAATTCATTATTTTTAAAATGTCATTTTCCAAAAATTTTAACGGTGCTAAAATTGACACATTTCAAAATTTAAGGGGTCACCACTCCTTACTCCGTAACTAACTCCTTTCTCCCTTCAAATAACTATGTTTAGTATTCTATAAAGCTAGTTTCTTCAGATTTTTATAACCAGGTTAGTTTTGGAAGTTCATACACTTCAAGACAGGCCTAAATTATAGAAATGAGACTAACTTTTGAAGACAAACAAAAATGGCAAATGGGATTACGAATCCGGGACGGAGGGAGTATATGTCAATTTCTGGTGTCTATATCAACACTGTAGTAGCGGGACAGGTTATTTTACAGTAAAAAATAAATGCCTGACCCATACTACAAACTAATTCATATAACAACTTCAGAGTGTTACCTAAAGAAAATTAAAAACTGCAAATGAGCCAAAATGAAAATTTTAGGTTCTGCAGAGTGATTACATTTGAAGTACCGAAATCCGAAAAATAATAAATCCAATACCTTCATGATCTCGTATAGTGGCGTACCGACTATTGGCGAGTGGGCATGAGCTCCGGTTACAAATTCCCGTCACATTGTACGGCTTCCGGCAAAAATTCCCCGTAGTGATCCTAATTAAAACAAAATTGCATTAAAAAAATACCTGACAACATTAAATCAAAAGACCAAAAAAACTTTCCCCAGGATAAAATGAACTATGATGAAGCAAAAGTGCTGGATTCAACTCACTTGGTCATGAAACTACAGTGATTGTGCCGAATGACTTGCCATATAACCTCGTCGTGCTGCATCTTTGACTAAAATTTTGTATCCGTCTTCTTCTTTCGTCAGCCGGAGAGGGAGGAGAATCAGTTTAGCAGCGGAGAAAGTAGGGTTTAGAGACGGTTTATGGTGGACGGAGATGGCTTAAACCCTAGAAAGTGGAGGAGAAGCAGGTTGGCATATTTCATCTTGATAATTATCATCTCAAGTTACAAGCTGTTGCTACTAATCTTTCAGAGAAAACCCCAAACAGATAACTAAGGACAGGAAGCATTTAAATACTCCAGTACCGCACCTAGAATGCAGAAATTAGTTATCTATATACTGCTTAGCCTACGTGATTTATATAAAGCAAGCATTGCCAGAAATAACATTCAAAAGAGTGTAAGCATAAGTGAAATGGAACGTATGGGAAGAAGAGCTCCGCAAACCTTGTTTTCAAGGCGAGCTTCCTCATACGTATCCGCACTTGCGTCATTTTTGTCAATCGCTGCTTTGTCATATGAACAAGAAACTTGGGCCAGTACATCTATCATGTAACAGGACAGAAATATGTTAGCCTCTCAAGACTAATAACCAGTTCTAAGTTCTATCAATTGCTCAATACCAGATGTCTGTCAATGATTTCAAGGGCCTTTTCATAGTTTCTGGGCAATTTCACTCTCTCCCACAACTTGTTTGGCATATGAGCCCTCTCGATAGTTTTCATATATAAGTAGAAGACTCCTATAAGAAAATTTGAATGAGTATGGTAAAAGACCAGAATGAATAATGAATTGTCAGAGTTAGCGGATTTTCCTACACATGTATATGTGAAGGAGTATTACTATACAACTGAAGATAGATAAAAAGTAAGAGATAGCAGGCATTTTTCAAATCTTTTAGCAATATGACTATGTGTGTAAATATACACACACATACATTCACATATATTGTGTGAAACATTTCTATATTCCTTTCATCAGGTTCCACAAGGGTTTTCAACATCAAGATGACATTCACAGCACAACAAGAAGATTTTGGAAAGCAGAAAAATCTAAATCAAATATATTGCGATATATTTGAAATGCTTCCATGGGTGAAACTCCCATAGGAAGTTAGTGTCAATTTCTGATTTGTAATAGATTCGGGATCTATGTATGTCATAGACTAGGCGGTTGATCAATAACAACAACAACAACAACAAAGCCTTGGTACAATCCAAAAATGGAAGTGTTTTACTTAATGGGACCCACATTCACACTCCCAACAAATTTCCACTCATTATTCTCTACCCCACTTTCTCTCTCCTACTTTACTTTTCATACTCACAACACCTACTCCACTATTACTTTTTTTTTTTAATCCCTGTATCCAACCCAAAAATCCTAATTCAGGTGGACGGAGGGAGTATTGCGATATACAAATCAAGCATATACTCCCCTTGTCCCATCATAAAGATAGTCTCATTTACTTTTTTGAGACCAACAAGAGTGAACTTTGACCAAAAGATTAACATCAATTTAATTATCCTAGTGAAATTTCAAATTTTGTTACTAATAACATTCTTAATGATCAAAGTTCAATCTTGTTGACCACCAAAAATCAAACTCTTGTTGACCACTAAAAATCAAATGAAATTGTCTTCCGGGACGGAGGGAGTATTAATTTGGAGAAAAGTAAAAGGTGGACTCACCGTAAGCATCCACGTAGCATTTTCAACTTCGCGGGGGTTAGACTTGACATACCGGTGGTTAAATATACATCCCGTGTGCATGTCCACTTTGAGGTCATCTCTGAGATGGGTCACCAAACAATGTATGTCCCCAGTAACCGAACACTCTGACCCAGTGTATGGGCAACTGTACGGTCTAAAGTTGCACATTGCTTCATGCTTGAGTTTGCTGTAATAGGGAAATATCACGGGACACCCCAGTGAGAAATACCTGCATGGCAGTTCGAGTGACTCTACCACCTTCTCCAAGGCCAAGCACCTAATATCCCCAAGCTCCTGTCTGCAAGTAGGGCAACGGTTGTGTACCCGTGTTTTACAGGTGGAGCAGAGTGTGTACATTCTGACACTGCAGACAAGTGTGATTTTTAAGGAATAATAATAAGCTTCAACAGTGAGGATTTATTTATTTACGCATTGTATGGAATAAATAACAGAATATAACTTGATAAGACCCTGAACCAAAAAGACATAATAGCATATAAATTAGGCTAACCAATAGAAAGAACTGAACAATCCATATATGTAAAGAAAAACTTGATACTTGGTGTAGTTGGGTCTAAAATATGGTTGGGTCGGAAGTGGCCCAATAGTGACTTTTAGCAACTTGTGCATTTTGGTCAAGAAAAAATTGGCTTGGTCATCTTGGAGACACTTCTCCCAAAAGTAGCAGTTTGAGAAAAAAAAAAAATCCATTTATGTATGCCTTGATATGAGGGAATGAGTTTTGGAAATACTAAAATGTTATGCTATTACCTTGTTCTTTTTTTCTGTTTTACTCAGCCGTGAAAAATTTGGAGAGGTGCATGCAAAGCTGTGGTGGGAACAAAACCGGGACAGAATACAAGCTCAGTACCTTTAAATTATACAAGCTACACTTCTAACTGACTATATCCAAAAACATAGAGCAGCACTCGAAATTCAACTGAGAGACATTCTGAGCTTTCAAGCACGTTTCTATCTCTTGATATACTTTCTCATGAGGCTTACCTCTCTGTGAGTCAAAAGACCAGAATGAATAATGAATAATGAATTGTCAGAGTTAGCGCATTTTCATTACATCACTAAAACTGCAAAGTTACCTTATCATGCATGCAACTTTCTAAACGGACATTTTCCAAACTTAAAATACGTTGAACACTAAATTCAGGTAAATAACAAAAAGAGAGATTCCTGCTCATGATATCTCACAAAGTTTCCTGCTAGATAATGTGGCGTGAAGGATCATCTCCCCTCCCCCCCCCCCCCCCCCCCCCCCCACCCCTCCCTCCACCATTGGATATGTAACTAAGCAACTACCTGCTCACCATTACCATCACTTTTAGCTTCAGCATCAACAAAATCCACTCCTTCAATTGCTTCAGTCACATTCCCACCAGCAGAATTAGTCTCAGCACCACGCTTTTCCACAACAATTACTTCCGTCCCCGCCTGCACTTCCTCATTCACAGGATTAATATTATCAATAGAATCAGATGAATCTTTCTCAGCTTCCTTATTCCCAAACAACTTCGATGGTAGCAAAGACGAAACAACAGCTCTAGCACTTTCTTTAGCCTTCTTAGCAGCTTCAGCCTCTCTCGCTGCAGCTTCAGCCTTTTCCCTCTCAACATCTTCCATAAGCTTCACCACATCCTCCTCTCTATCAATCTTCCTCATCTCCGACCTCACAAACTCTTGCAACTCAACACTAAAGTCCAAAGGATCTTCCCTCAACATTTTACCAATAATCGCAAGCACCTCATCGTGCTTGCCAATCTCAAATAATGCATTCATAATGAACTTATAGCTATCGTCATTCATCCTCAGCTTCCCCACCATCATGTCAAAAAACGATTTTGCCTCATCCACTCTGCCAAATTTAACCAACCCATCAACCAATTTATTGTAGACTCCCAAATTAGGCCTCAACTTAGATTCAACCATTGTCTTGTAATATGCAGCTGCATCATCAGGCCTGTCCTCTTTAAAGCAAGTATCCATCAGCATAACATACGTAAATTCATCGGGGTTAACCCCCATCTCCTTCATTCCTCTGTACAGCTCCTCCCCTTTAGCTAACATGTTATTATTACACAGCTGCTCAATCAAATTATTATAGGAAAGAGTATCCGAAGTATACCTCTTTGCTCCCATGCTCTTGAACACCTCAATCGCGTCTGTGAATCTTCCTTCAGCGCAATACCCATCCACCATTACATTAAAGCTCCCCAGATTCACAGATAGCCTCTTAGGCGGGTTATGCTCCGCCAGCATTCTATCAAACAGCTTCAATGCCTCATCAAACTTGCCATTCTTGCTCAATGCATCCAACACATAATTATACGCAACAGCACTCATTTTAATCTCTGAATTCTCACCTACAGCCTTCTCATAACACTCCATAGCCTCCTTCTCCATTCCCCTCAAGAAATACCCTTTCATAACACTCCCATACACAACCCCATCGGCCACAAAGCCTCCTAATTTCTCCTTCAACTCCTCATCAAGCTCAAAAACTCCATCAGCATTCGAATTCTTAGCTAGACCAAACATGATGTAGCCATAAACAATAGGGTCCGCAGCAAATCCCTTGGATAGCATTTCATCCTTAATCTCCAAGGCCTTGTCCAACTTGTTGTTGTCAACAAGGCCTTTGATAACTATCCGGTAAGTAGTAGGCGAAGGATTAAAAGGGGCATCGTTAATCAAAACCTTGTAGTGCTCCAAGGCCGTATCTGTCCTGCGGCAATCCATGTAGGCGTTGATGAGGAGGTTGTGCGTGACAATATTAGCGCCAACTCCGGCTTGGGTGATGAATCGATGGAGAGAGAGGAGATCGGAGTAGCGAGCTTGACGGAGGCAGGCAGCCATGACAGCATTGCAGGTGAAGATAGTAGGCTTGCAATTAGAGTAAATGGAATGGCGGGTCAAGAGGGCGGCTTCCTCAAGATCGTTCTCTCGGATGAGCTTGAGTATACGGTTGTGAAGGTTGAGGCGGTTGCCGGTTAATACGGAGGCGTGTTCGGGCATTTTGGGGGCGTTAGGGTTTGTGGATTGGGCGGAGGGGGGGGTGCGTGGCCGTTGGGATTGGGCGGAGGGAGTTAAGAGGAGGTTCCATGCGGAGACGACGCTTGCGGCGGCGGCGTTCGGCGGCGGCTTCTTCGGGAGTGGCAAAAGAGAGAAGCCGGAGATAGATGAAGGACGGTGGTTGGCGGTGGTGGGTTAAGCATTTGAGGTGGCTGAAGAAGAAAGTGGGTTTGGAGAGCGCCATCAACGTGGAGAACGAAAGGGGAATTAGGGTTTAGAGCAAGTTCAAGGTTTTTTGCTTCTTAATTGACGCAGCTTTGCTGCGATATACGCCTATGCAGTCTATTTTCTTCCTTTTTTTCTTTTTTTTTTAACATCTATTTTCTTCTTGTTGTTTTTCCTTTTTCTTTTGATATACTCCTTCCGTCCGGCTCGAATTAAGATTTTTTGTTAAACAATTTATTATACATTGATCAATAATTTTAAGAAAAATAATGATACTAATAAAAATTTAAAAATTGTTATTGTATCACGATTAATAATAAACTAAATAACTATTTTTAGATTTACATTAATTAAGATAATTATTTTTCTTCAAATTGTTGGTCAAAGTACAAATTACTTAACCAAAAAACCAAATTCAAGTGGAACGGAGGGAGTATACTCTTTTCGTCTGAAAATAAATATTGTGTCCATAAATATATCATAAAATAAATATATTGTATTATATACTTCTTATTTTCATTTTTTTTAAAATATGAATTTATTTTGAGACGGGTCAAAAATTAAAAAATAAAGTATGAAATCTATCTATCTATCTATCTATCTATATAATATATGAAAACAGAAACATTTTCTGCTCCCACATTGCGCCACCTCATAATACCACTTGGCGCCATTCTACCATTCTATTGGTCGGCACGTTTTGAAGCTTTCAACATAAAAAAAAGTAAAACTGTAAATGATTCAAATTGTAACATGATTTAAATTGTGGATAGAATTTCAACTTGTTCAAAAAATACAAGAAGTCAATTTGAATTTTTAAAATTTATGGCAAATGTTTCTTTAAACTCTTCCTTAAATCCTGTCATTTTATAATTTGGGAATCTATATAATCTATCTATATAATATATGAAAACAGAAACATTTCATGCTCCCACATTGGGCCACCTCATAATACCACTTGGCGCCATTTTACCATTCTATTGGTCGGCACATTTTGAAGCTTTCAACATAAAAAAAGTAAAACTGTAAATGATTCAAATTGTAACATGATTTAAATTGTGGATAGAATTTCAACTTGTTCAATATATGAAAACAGAAACATTTCCTGCTCCCACATTGTGCCACCTCATAATACCACTTGGCGCCATTTTACCATTCTATTGGTCGGCACATTTTGAAGCTTTCAACATAAAAAAAAGTAAAACTGTAAATGATTCAAATTGTAACATGATTTAAATTGTGGATAGAATTTCAACTTGTTCAAAAAATACAAGAAGTCAATTTGAATTTTGAATTTTCAAAATTTATGGCAAATGTTTCCTTAAAATCTTCCTTAAATCCTGCCATTTTATAATTTGAGAATCATTTATAATCGGATATCAATTAGGATATATTTCTTACAAAATTTGAAAGTATTTGCAAATATATTAATATTCATGGTTATGTTAACTTAACACAAATTCAAACTTATTTGAAATTTCAAATCAATCTAAATTAAGATTTATTGATTTAATTTGTCTATTCAAACTATATGGAGTACTACTAAGCATCAACATTATTCGTTGTTTTTATTTTTCACACTCATCTTCGTTTTACAGATGTCCGAGTTATTTAGGTGATCCAAGTAACTGTAAGTCTTTTTCTTTCTCACATTCAACATGTTAATTTTCCTTTTCATGCTAATTCTTTGGTGAATTCAATAGTGAAGTTTTCATTCTCAAATAAATGATTTTTTTTTTGTGCTTCCAAGATTCCTTATAAATGACAATATGTTGTGCTTAAGGAATACTGGATCGTTTTTAGAGTACTTTATTCTTAAATGGGTTAATGAATTATTTATTCATTATGGTATTGATTTTAAAAGGGAAAAGTCACCAAAAAACAAATAAATAGGTCTAAACAATACTCAATTTTCTTATACTTCATCACAATTCAATTGTTGAGTTTTAATTTGTGTTGCATAGAAATTGTTCTTGAAATTCACTATATATAAATGACCGAAATTGTTATTTATATAATATTTTTAATGGTGAATCAATATTAATTTTTAGATTTTCATTAAAATCATCAAATTAGTCTAAATTGTTTTTATCAAAATACAATTAAGTTCATAATTTTAATCAAAATGACGTAAGTTGTTACTAAACAGAGGGAGCATACTTTATGAAGTGTCAAACAAACTTGACTGGGAGAGCAGCTCTCCAATCTATTCAAGCCTAGCTCTGAATATTTTTTCAGGGGCCATTCGCGAGACAATGTTAGTTGTAATTATACTAGTATTCCAACCCGTGCCGATGGCACAGCGACAGTACCACCAATTTCACATCTCCTTACTCATTTTATTTTTTTTTACAATTTTCATAATCTAAATGTCATAAGTGTAACGCCTCACCCAATTTTATTTTCATATTTTTCATATTATATGATTTAAATTTATTATGTGATTTATGTGTGAATTTGATATGATAGATAAGATTTTATGGCTTCCATATATTATTTGGGAATATATGTTAGTTTATGTGTTAGTAGAACTTTGTTAAGTTGCATTAATGAACTAGTGTGATTTAAAGGCTTAGGTAGAATTCTTGGACTTGGTTGCTCAAAATGAAATTTGAGGGGGTCCAAGTGTAAAATTGCTAGTGGATGGAGATGTTATCTCCATCTCCTTCATCAGCACACACACACACCCTAGAACTCAACTTCCTCCATTGCTATTGACTAGAAGAAAGAAAAGGTAAGAAAAAATTTATGTATTAATTCCTATTAATTCATTTACTTCTTCGTTTCAAATTCTAAATATATAATTGTTCAGGGCATTGAATAGAATATTTCTACCGATTCAATTTCCGTTTTCTTGATACTTTTCCGGAATAGGTAAGTTACTAAATTCCCTATTAAATGTTAAAATTAGTCATTCTTGAGTTATATGAAGATATAGGTAAGGAATAATTGAATCAACCATGGTTTTGGTGAAGAAATATGAAATAGGTGAATTTTTAGGTTGTTGTCTTTAATTTTCAATTTCTGGGATGTTGTTTAGTTTAAAGGTTGTTGTGGTGTGTAAGTTGAGGTTTGGGAACCCAGAATAGGTGTAGAATAGGCTGGGAAAGGGTGTGGTGTTGCTGGGTTGAGTATAAGTGTTTTTCCCCAATTGATTGTCAAGAATACCCAGGAACTGAATTCTGGGTTCTGAATTTCGACTTAGGGGGCGCGCGCACCCTCTAGAAGGAGGCGCACGCACCCTCTATCTGAAGTTTCAATTTTGTGTGTTTTTGTTGGAGGCGTGCGCTCCCTTTTGGGAGAGGCGCGCGCACCCTCCAAAAATTAGAAAACCATAGCTTCAGTAGTTTGGGGGCGGGCGCACCCTATGGTAGGAGGCGCACGCACCATTGGCTAATTTGGCAAGGCTTATGTTCTGGCTTAAGGAGGCGCACGCACCCTTAGAGGTGAAGCGTGCGCCCTCCCCTGTTTCAACCTTATGTGAGTTTCGTTTATTCTGTAGTATTAAGAACAATAAGGAATACTTGGTATGTGTGATAGGAGATTATATTGCTAAATAGATAATTGTTTACACTCTTCTTGATTACTAAAAGATGAATTGGTAAATGATGCATACTAAATGTGTTACAAGTGAATTTGAGCATTTTATACAATTATGCCTAAGTGATGTACATGGTTAATGATCTAGTCCCTTACTTTGGGCCTAGTACTAGTTTCATAATGTCAAGTAAATATTACTTGTGTACTTGGTTGTGAGTCCAGCTGGTTTATGTGTTTCGGGGGTGTATAGGTTCACGTTTATTATGAGAGCTGGGGCTGAGTAATAACCGTGAATCTATGCATCTGTGACCGTTTGCTCCTACTATTGATCACAGTAGGGGTCTAGCTTTCTCAATGATTGGAGCATTAAGCACAATGATTGAATGGCTCTTTTGTTCTTGGTTCTTGGTTTGAGATACTGGGTAACGGGTCTCCTCTGATTTTGTGAAGCGGCCTTCAACATGAAGATCGACATCAACGTTAAGTTTGGGTATGGAGTAATAAGGAGGAAAGAAATATCCTTTGTAATGTGTGCTTAGCTATACGTGTTGTATAATGAGTGGGAGTAGCTACTCATGTGATGTGTTATTTGATATATATATGGTTAATGAACTGCTTCCATGCTTCATTTCTATACGTATGCATATCATGCTATGATAGTAGTAACTTACTGAGATTTTATCTCACCCCGTTTATTGTTTCTTTGTTTTCCTTAGATCCAAAGAAGGCTAGCGATAGCTCGAGGTGAGGATCGTAGTATCCAGTTCGGGTGCTAAGGGAAATATCTTTTGGGTAGGTTATTATACTTTTGTTTTGTGAGGACGTGGGTTAGACTGAGTATGTTAAACTCAGAATTTTTGGGGTACAGTTGTGTATATGTAAATAAAGTTATCTTCTTTTGTTTACCGGCTTGTAGGCCGAGTAATGGAAGTATAGAAGTTAGTTTTTGGCTAAGTAAAGTGGTAAAAGGTGGTCAAGTGTTGAACCATCTTTAGTAGTGTATCTCCTACATCATTAAAGGAGTATAGTTGTATTTTAGTTTTAAATTTTACCCGTTTTTTAAGTAGTGGCGTGTCTGAATTCTATGGTTTATATCAAATCTAAGGATTCGAGGCGTTACAGTTGGTATCAGAGCTAGGGTTAGCTCTAAGCCTGGATAGGGTCTATGGCCTAGGTGGGTTGGTTTTTGGGTTGTTTTATTAACGTCGAGTGTTTATGTGTAGGGTAGAGATGAGTCATTCTGAGGATATTGGTAGTAGTACTCAGGGATTTGAGGAATCCGAAACTCCTTCTGTGGAAGTGGGTAATGATCATAATGTGGATTACAAGCAGATGTTTCAATTATTGGCTCAATTTGTCTCCAACCAACAAGGACAGAATAATCCGGGGCAGGCACAGTCAGGAGCTGATGACAAGGGTTATGCCAGTCGTCTTGCCAAGTTCCTGAAAATGCAACCTCGTAGCTTCGATGGAGAACCCGATGCAGTGAAAGCTGAGGAGTGGATAGAGAGTATTGAGAAGATATTCACTGCTTTGAAATGAAGACAAAGAGAAGGTAACCTTTGCAACTTTTAAACTGGAGAAAGCTGCGGAGCACTGGTGGAAGGTGTTATGCCAGAGCTGGGATCAGGAGAAAGAGGTACAACATACTTGGGCGGATTTCCTTAAAGAGTTCAACTCACAGTTTATTCCTTCAATTGTCCAAGACCGAAGAGAGATGGAATTTCTGAATTTAGTGCAGGGGAACATGACGGTGGGCCAATATTCCTCCGAATTCACTAAACTTGCGAGGTATTATAGTCATCTAGTTCCAACTGAAACCAAGAGAGCTCAAAGGTTCGTGAAGGGATTAAAGACGGAATATAGGAAGCAACTTCTTTCCTTACAACTCACTAGTTACCGACAAGCAGTTGAGAAGGCATATGCAATTGAGAATGACATTGATGAACATAGAGTTAAACCGGGGGTTGCTACGGGAGGTCAACCATCAGTACGTGTTCCAGAAAGGGCTCAGAGTACCGGAAGTAAAAGGGGTGGATTTAACCGACCGAGTGGTCGACCGCAGAGGCAAGCAGAAAGTATGGGAAGTGTATCAGTGGGTTCAAAGCCGAATGTTTCGAGTTCGAAGTGGACTTGCAAGTATTGTTCCAAGGATGACCATACTGAAGACCGGTGTTGGTTGAAGCAGGGAAAGTGCTTAAACTGTGGTGATAGTGGACATTTCAAAAAGGATTGCCCAAAGAGTAAGGGAACTTCAGGAGAAGGTATCGGACAGCAAGCTTCGGGTAGTAAGCGGGATAGTGGCGGTCGACCTAAGGTTCAAGGTCGAGTATTCGCTATTGATCAGTACAGGGTGGCTGAGTCTACAGCAGTGATAGGAAGTACCATTTTTCTTTTTAGTACGCGAGCGCGAGTTCTTATAGATCCAGGATCATCTCATTCTTATATGGCATCACATTTTGTGTCTCATTTACCTGTTGTTCCTGATGTTATGCCTTATGTGTTAGAAGTATCTTCTCCAATGGGAGATTGCATGCTAGCTACGGAAGTATATAAGAATTGTGATGTGCTTATAAGTAATCATACCCTTCAAGCTGACCTAGTAGTGTTGCCCATAAGGGATTTTGATGTGATACTCGGTATGGACTAGCTTTATATGCATTATGCATATGTCGATTGTCATCAAAAGGTGGTTACTTTTTCTGTGCCGAGTTTGCCTGAATTTATTTTTGAAGGTGATAGACCTATGTGTAGTTTTCATGTTATATCTGCTTTGAGGGCTAGGAAGTTGTTGTCTGGGGGTTGCACCGGGTATCTTGCTTGTGTGATTGACAAAAGTATGTCTGTAGCAAAGCTGGAAGATATTTCTGTGGTGTCTGAGTTTCCGGATGTGTTCTCTACTGAATATAGTATGCCACCTGACCGGGAACTTGAGTTTTGTATTGAGTTGTTACCAGGTACCGCACCGATATCTAAGACTCCATACAGAATGGCTCCCGCTGAGTTAAGAGAGTTGAAGAAGCAACTTGAGGAGTTATTAGAGAAAGGGATTATCCGGCCTAGTGTATCTCCTTGGGGTGCACCAGTTTTATTTGTGAAGAAAAAGGATGGTACTCTGCGGTTATGTATTGACTACCGAGAGCTTAATCAGGTAACAATTAAAAACAAGTACCCGCTACCTCACATTGACGACCTGTTTGATCAACTCCAGGGGTCCGTAGTTTATTCGAAGCTTGATTTAAGAAGCGGATATCATCAATTGAAAGTCCTAGAAGAAGATATACCAAAGACAGCCTTACGTACCAGGTACGGACATTATGAGTTCGTGGTTATGCCATTTGGGTTGACAAATGCTCCTGCGGTGTTTATGGATTTGATGAACCGGGTTTTCAAACCCTATATAGATTATTTTGTGGTGGTTTTTATAGATGACATCTTGGTTTATTCTAAATCCAAGGCGGAGCACGAGCAACATTTGAGGATGGTATTGGGGGTTCTTCGGGACAAGCAATTGTTTGCCAAATTTAGTAAGTGTGCCTTCTGGTTAGAAGAAGTTTCTTTCTTAGGACACGTGGTGTCAGAGGCCGGTATTTCTGTTGATCCCTCAAAAATAGAAGCCATAGTTAAATGGAAGAGACCAACTACAGTCACGGAGGTACGTAGTTTTCTGGGATTGGCAAGCTATTATCGGAGGTTTATTGAGGGATTTTCTAAAATTGCTACACCAATGACAAGCTTGACTCGAAAATCTATAGCCTTCGAATGGGATAACAAATGTGAAGCGAGCTTTCAGGAGTTGAAAAGAAGATTGACGGTGGCTCCAGTATTGGCTTTGCCTAAGGGGTCAGATAATTTTGTGGTTTACACGGATGCTTCCAAAGAAGGGTTGGGTTGTGTGTTAATGCAAAATGGTAAGGTAATTGCTTATGCCTCGAGAAAATTGACTCCTTATGAAGTGAATTATCTTACTCATGACTTAGAGCTGGCTGCGATTATATTTGCGTTACACAAGTGGAGGCATTATTTATATGGGGCTAGATTTGAAGTGTTCACAAATCATAAGAGCCTAAAGTATTTATTTTCTCAGAAAGAACTTAACATGAGACAACGCAGATGGATGGAAAAATTGAAGGATCATGATTGTACAATTTTGTATCACCCGGGAAAGGCTAATGTGGTGGCAGATGCTTTGAGTAGGAACACTTATATTGCACATTTAATGGCACGAGAGTGGAAATTGCTAGAAGATTTGCGAGACTGGAGTCCTTATGAGTCGAGTCATGGCATGAGTTTCGCAAATATAAAGGCTACTTCTGTTTTACTTCAACAGATTAAAGAAGCTCAAAAGATTGATCCTGGATTACAGAAGATTGTTGATGGAATGAAATAAGGTAAACAACCCGACTTTGCTTTTAATAATGATGGGATTCTTACTTTTCGTGGTAGGGTTTGTATTCCAGTTGATAGTGAGATTAAATTGCAAGTATTAGAGGAGGCTCATAAGACAAAGTATACCATACATCCGGGAAGTACAAAAATGTATCAAGATATGAAGAAGCATTTCTGGTGGAACTGTATGAAAAGGGAGATTGCAGATTATGTGTCTAAATGCTTAACATGTCAACAAGTGAAGGTGGAACATCAACGTCCTGCAGGTTTGTTACAACCGTTAGAGATTCCTGAATGGAAATGGGAGCATATCACCATGGATTTTGTAACCGGTTTACCGCGTACTCGAAAGGGTTATGAAGCAGTTTGGGTTATAATAGATCGGTTAACCAAGTCGGCTCACTTTTTGCCTGTTTCTATGGGGTATTCATTGACTCAGTTGGCTTCTCTATATGTTCAAGAGATAGTCTGGCTTCATGGGGTTCCGGTGAGTATAGTATCCGATAGAGATCCTCGGTTTACATCCCGATTTTGGCAGGCTCTTCAAGGGGCAATGGGGACTAAATTAAATTTCAGCATGGCATTTCACCCACAGTCAGATGGGCAGTCGGAAAGGCTAGTACGGATTCTTGAGGATATGTTACGAGCATGTGCTGTTGACTTCAAAGGTAGTTGGGATGTTCATTTACCGTTAGTTGAATTTGCTTATAATAACAGCTACCAGTCTAGTATTGAAATGGCCCCCTACGAAGCATTGTATGGTCGTAAATGTAGATCACCTATATGTTGGGATGAGGTCGGGGAAGCAAGGCTTTTGGGACCCGAAATGGTTCAACAGTCAGTAGAGAGTGTGAGATTGATTCGGGATAGATTGAGGACAGCTCAAAGTCGTCAAAAGAGTTATGCTCATAACAGAAGAAGAGATCTTGAATTCCAAGTCGGGGATTTCGTGTTCTTGAAAGTGTCGCCTCAGAAAGGTGTGAAACGATTTGGTAAGAAAGGGAAGTTGACTCCTCGGTATATAGGGCCATTTGAAATACTTGAGAGGATTGAGAAATTGGCTTATAGACTTGCTTTACCGCCATCATTGTCTGGAGTCCATAATGTGTTTCATGTCTCTACTCTTCGTAAGTATATCGCGGATGAATCTCATGTTCTTGAGTATGAGCCAATTGAGTTCCAACCCGATTGTCCTACGAGGAATTACCAGTGGAGATTCTTGATAGGAAAGAACAAGTTTTGCGTACCAAGAGAATTCCCCTTGTGAAAGTATTACGGAGGAATCACGAGATTGAAGAGGCTACTTGGGAATCTGAGCGAGAAATGCGAGAAAAATACCCGAGTCTATTTGATAACTTTGGTAAGTAATGTGATTATGTAGATAAATAAAATTCGCGGACGAATTTTCTTTTAAGATGGGGAGGATGTAACGCCTCACCCAATTTTATTTTCATATTTTTCATATTATATGATTTAAATTTATTATGTGATTTGTGTGTGAATTTGATATGATAGATAAGATTTTATGGCTTGCATATATTATTTGGGAATATATGTTAGTTTATGTGTTAGTAGAACTTTGTTAAGTTGCATTAATGAACTAGTGTGATTTAAAGGCTTAGGTAGAATTCTTGGAATTGGTTGCTCAAAATGAAATTTGAGGGGGTCTAAGTGTAAAATTGCTAGTGGATGGAGATGTTATCTCCATCTCCTTCATCAGCACACACACACACACCCTAGAACTCAACTTCCTCCATTGCTATTGACTAGAAGAAAGAATAGGTAAGAAAAAATTTATGTATTAATTCCTATTAATTCATTTACTTCTCCGTTTCAAATTCTAAATATATAATTGTTCAGGGCATTGAATAGAGTATTTCTACCGATTCAATTTCCGTTTTCTTGATACTTTTCCGGAATAGGTAAGTTACTAAATTCCCTATTAAATGTTAAAAGTAGTCATTCTTGAGTTATATGAAGATATAGGTAAGGAATAATTGAATCAACCATGGTTTTGGTGAAGAAATATGAAATAGGTGAATTTTTAGGTTGTTGTCTTTAATTTTCAATTTCTGGGATGTTGTTTAGTTTAAAGGTTGTTGTGGTGTGTAAGTTGAGGTTTGGGAACCCAGAATAGGTGTAGAATAGGCTGGGAAAGGGTGTGGTGTTGCTGGGTTGAGTATAAGTGTTTTTCCCCAATTGATTGTCAAGAACACCCAGGAACTGAATTCTGGGTTCTGAATTTCGACTTAGGGGGCGCGCGCAGCCTCTAGAAGGAGGCGCACGCACCCTCTATCTGAAGTTTCAATTTTGTGTGTTTTTGTTGGAGGCGTGCGCTCCCTTTTGGGAGAGGCGCGCACACCCTCCAAAAATTAGAAAACCATAGCTTCAGTAGTTTGGGGGCGGGCGCACCCTATGGTAGGAGGCGCACGCACCCTTGGCTAATTTGGCAAGGCTTATGTTCTGGCTTAAGGAGGCGCGCGCACCCTTAGAGGTGAAGCGTGCGCCCTCCCCTGTTTCAACCTTATGTGAGTTTCGTTTATTCTGTAGTATTATAAACAATAAGGAATACTTGGTATGTGTGATAGGAGCTTATATTGCTAAATAGATGATTGTTTACACTCTTCTTGATTACTAAAAGATGAATTGGTAAATGATGCATACTAAATGTGTTACAAGTGAATTTGAGCATTTTATACAATTATGCCTAAGTGATGTACATGGTTAATGATCTAGTCCCTTACTTTAGGCCTAGTACTAGTTTCATAATGTCAAGTAAATATTACTTGTGTACTTGGTTGTGAGTCCAGCTGGTTTATGTGTTTCGGGGGTGTATAGGTTCACGTTTATTATGAGAGCTGGGGCTGAGTAATAACCGTGAATCTATGCATCTGTGACCGTTTGCTCCTACTATTGATCACAGTAGGGGTCTAGCTTTCTCAATGATTGGAGCATTAAGCACAATGATTGAATGGCTCTTTTGTTCTTGGTTCTTGGTTTGAGATACTGGGTAACGGGTCTCCTCTGATTTTGTGAAGCGGCCTTCAACATGAAGATCGACATCAACGTTAAGTTTGGGTATGGAGTAATAAGGAGGAAAGAAATATCCTTTGTAATGTGTGCTTAGCTATACGTGTTGTATAATGAGTGGGAGTAGCTACTCATGTGATGTGCTATTTGATATATATATGGTTAATGAACTGCTTCCATGCTTCATTTCTATACGTATGCATATCATGCTATGATAGTAGTAACTTACTGAGATTTTATCTCACCCCGTTTATTGTTTCTTTGTTTTCCTTAGATCCAAAGAAGGCTAGCGATAGCTCGAGGTGAGGATCGTAGTATCCAGTTCGGGTGCTAAGGGAAATATTTTTTGGGTAGGTTATTATACTTTTGTTTTGTGAGGACGTGGGTTAGACTGAGTATGTTAAACTCAGAATTTTTGGGGTACAGTTGTGTATATGTAAATAAAGTTATCTTCTTTTGTTTACCGGCTTGTAGGCCGAGTAATGGAAGTATAGAAGTTAGTTTTTGGCTATGTAAAGTGGTAAAAGGTGGTCAAGTGTTGAACCATCTTTAGTAGTGTATCTCCCACATCATTAAAGGAGTATAGTTGTATTTTAGTTTTAAATTTTACCCGTTTTTTAAGTAGTGGCGTGTCTGAATTCTATGGTTTATATCAAATCTAAGGATTCGGGGCGTTACAATAAGTCTGCTAGAAATTTCGTTAAAAGTATAACATGAGTTAGTTACGTGCCTAACCTTCATTGTACTTTTTTTAGATTTAGTTACCACCAATACCACCAGTCCACCACCGTCAGCCGCCTTGGCCGCCATCAAAAACCAAATTTCAAAGCCAACATTCATAATAACAATTTACTGAAAACTAATCGTGATTTCTCTTTTTGTCCAAAATGATTATTCAAATTTATTTTCTGGAACATAGATAGTACTGTAAATATATTGAAGCATATCCTAATCACATCGCCCCCTCCACCACAAACTTTATGTGCGTATGGTTATTTTATTTTTATTTTTTTCTATTGAAAAACCAACTTCTCTCAAATTTGATCAACTGTTCATTTGAGAAGCCTGATATACAAAAATATTTATGGTGTAATTTTCATCTCGCAGAAAAGATATGAAAGTCCTTGCATAATTTGAGACATTTTTTATACTTCAAATATGGTTGTTTCATGACGATAGCAAAATAAAGGGAGGGGATATACAAACTGCTCTCCAACTTCTCTCTCATCTTCTCCAAAATTTAATTAGGTTTGTCTCATTCTCCTAAATTAAACTTTAACCATTGATTATTATCAATGATTAATGTTTAATTTAGGAGTAATTTATTGCTTTTCAATAATAAAGATGTATTTTTTCTTAGTTTTCAACTTGGTTTTCTTCCCTTATGTGGAAGCTTTTGTTTTCTTCCCTTACGTGGAAGCCTTTGTTTTCCCTCCATTGTTGAGGACTTTGTGTAATTTGTTTGTTTTATTTGTTGTTTCTTTGAAATTTTCTTTTGCACATCTCAATCAAATATCCGTCATGAACTTGGAGTATATGGAGATGACAGTTGTTGTGGATTCAGAGGTTGTTTTGGATGGAGTGCTCCCATTTTCACATGGATATTCGATGTCAGACAACCTTCATGGATATAGGGACAAACTTAATGCAAATTCTCTTCTCTCGATAAATTTAGATAGTCAAACGGCGAATGTTAAAACCGATGTTGTTAGTAGGTCTTCTTTTGTTAACGGAAGTCCTACCACTTGGGTTGAGCATCCGTTTCATGTGGATTACCAACTCCAAGCTTTGTATGTTTATGTGCATTAATAAAATCTTGTTGTTTGCTTCAAAAAAAATCTCTTCAGAAAAAAAAGTAACTATCAACATAAATAATCTACCAATTCAAGTAATTTACCAATGCACTACTGAGTCAATTGCCTAGTTGCAGCTTTATAAAAGCACATATGTAATACATGTGTATATCTTCATTATAAACTCTATAAATGCCAAAACAATAACGATGAAGTATTCCAGGATCAAAGTGAAAATGCCAAATATGAGAAACAGAGAAAGTGCTCCATCTAAACAGTTTTTGTATCAACTATGCAATATGAACAGTTAGTTTCTGTATCAGCTTTTGCAAATTGTTACCAACCTATTCCATTCCACCCCTTTGCTTTTCATCCCCAAGCCACTTTCTCTACTCAAAAAACTCCGCATTCTCCAAAATCATTAAACTTATGCACATCACCTCCCCTTTCCCCGTAACTCTATACCACCTACAAAAGTCCCCTTAGTTTAATTAAATGGCATGATCCACCACAACCAAATCACGCCTAAAAAGCAATCCAAACTCACCTCCAAAATCCTGCGTTCAATTTCATCTTTTGTGAATCAAATTCAATACAACTAAATCGCCCAACCCATCATCCTCAACCAAACCTTTTTCATCAACACGCTTCTTCAACCTCCTGCATTCGGAGTCCAACGCTGCCCAGTACCAACAATCTCAAATACATCAGATGAATTAAAACAACAATATCAACATGTCAACTCTCAATAGTCAAGCAATGATCAACCCAAAAACCCAATTCAATCAGAAACTATAAAAAGCAATATAAATTTCAACACTTACCAAGAGTAATTAATTAAAGGAAAATCTGATAATAGCAGAACTCTATTCAATTGTAAGAGTGGATTACCTTGCAACCAAGGGAGCATTGTTAGGGAGATTGATGTAGGACATAGTGGATTACCTTTGCACATAAGAACAATTTATGTGCGTGTATGTGAAACAACCAAATTAAAATGTCAAAAACGAATTTTTTACCTGGATATGTAGATGAATGTGTAGATGCTATCAGCGATTCCAAAGCTCTTTTCTTTGTTGATTTCGGCAGCTCCTGCTGACTGATTTGGTCGTCGATGGACATTTTGCTGGTGGAGAGAGATGGACTTGGGCAGAGAAAAACGATTGGAGAAATTAGGGAGTACGAAGGTGACGATTGAGTGTTTGAGGGATTGTTAGCCGGTTTAGAACGGAGGATAGTGGGGTGGTTTTTTTTTAAGCGGTTAATGAAGGATGAATGTAGGCCGTCTGATCAATTTTTTAGAAGCAATCTCAGCCTCTTTTTGTCTTTGACGGTGGAAATGCACAAACAATCATAATATTAAAACAATACCTAATCACAATATTAAAACAATACCTGCCAGAACGAACATGACACTCCCAAATGAGTTGCAGCATCTGGGACAATATTGGGAGTGTCAATATTAAAACAATACCTAATCACAATAGAAAAGAGCCTAAAATGAGTGCCATTATCAATATGTGTATCTACAGAGAATCGTAAGTTACCTGAAGTTACACGGAAAGTACCTCCTTGCAATCAAAGGATTAGTTCTAACCTTGCCAAAAGCCAAAGAATGTCGAATGCAAAATTGATGCACAGCACCAATTACCCTCGCTCATGAAGTTGGAGTTTGAGCCTTGCTGTTCAACAATACATGGTTCTCGCCTCGTCACATAAGTCCAGGCAGTTTCAATAGCCGAGGCAAAAATGCAAATTCACTATTAGCTACATCCGTTCGGCTCACGTATCTCAGCGACCCATTAAACCCATGTTCGTACACCTCCGTAGTTAAACCGCTAATTCACAGATCAACATTTGCATTTCATACGTCTTTCTCGGGTCTACATTTGACTTTCATATTCCCTCTTCTTGGAGCTATCCCTGTTGATAATGATCTTTATAAACCCACAATAAATTATCCCTAGAATGGAAAAATACGCACAATAAATTATAAGCAAACAAAGTAGCACCTCATATTTAAATAGAATTCTACTTACCAACTACAACAGGAGTTGTTAAAAAAAAAAAAAAAAAAACTACAACAGGAGTAGAAAATATAAAAGTATATTAATAGTAAATCAAAATTAGATTTGTTTTGATCTTGAACCCAAAAAGTTAAAAGTTTAGATCTTGAACTATGAAGAAATTGAACCCATCAAAATTTTGATATTATCATAGACACAGCAATAGTAAAAAAAAATGCATTTAACCTCTGAAACATTTAGCATAGAAGAGTTTCAAACGCAAATTAGAGAGACGAATTGGGTATGACTGCCGTAGTGTGAAAATTTCCCCCCTACCTGCACATCAATTTTGGAAAAGGGGGCGCGGCGCCCTTTGGAGGTGAGATTTTGTTTCCGTTGCCTCTCACATGATCGTACCTTTTTGCTAAGAAAATTAAAAATCAGAGTCTGTTTCACAAAGCAAGTATGTACTTCAGAAAAAATCAGATGTTTGGTATATATACTACTCCCTCCATCCCAAAATAAATGTTTATCTTAGCAACAAAGAAGTCCGAAAATTATTAGCCTTTTTATTTGTGAAGTTACTTCAAATTCCTTAAATTTGGCTCAAACTTAAAAAGTGGACATTATATTTTGACGGAGGGAGTATATATATGATATTATGTGCTCCAAATTAATACTCCAATTCCCAATCTACAATGGACCCTTAAATTCAGCTTTTCGCCACTAAGTTTTTGGAGTATCACATTCAAACACCCTCTGAAGGATGTCAAAGACAAAAATCTATAAGCCATAGCACAACAAATAACAATCAAAAGAGGACTAAATGCCTCCATTAGTCACATTAAATTAATTAAATAATAATTACAGTTATGGAACAATTAATGAGTGGGCCGAAAGGAATGGGTTGGCCCGAAAGTTTTAATTAATAAACCCAACCCAATTAATAACCCATCCAAAGTATAAATACTTGGGTTAGTGAAATTAGGTTATTCTTTAATTATCAAAAAGAACAAAATACAAAAACCCTAAACCCTACCAAGCATAGCCGCCGGCCGAACCAAGGAGGAGGGAGAAGAAATTTTTTCGCCATTGTTTTGGAAGAAGTAATCCGATCATTCTCAAGGTAATGCTAAATCCTACTCTCCAAAATTTGTTTCATTGAATTCGGATTAATAAATCATAAGTTATGCATGATTTAAGAATACAAATATTAGGGTTTTGCATGCTAGTGATTAATGATAAAATTTTAAAAGGTTAATGGAGTTGATCTAAATGCTATGGAAAAATAATGATCTTAATACTAGTTTTATTTTAAGATTGATTTTATAATCATGATTGAAATTGATTAATATTATGCAATGCTTGGGAATTGAACATATAAATCATTGAGGTTGAATTGGGTTTATCAAAAGAAGAAAAAAATATGGATTTCCCCCATAATCACATTCGGCCGAATGGCCCTAGGCTATTGAGGATTTATTTTGTTGATTTAAATGATTCTCGTTAAGTGAATTGTGAATAATATTGATGTTTGGGAATTTAGAAAAATTTAAAGAATTAGAAAGATTGATCAAAATCAATGAATCTTAATGGGGTATGATTCGGTTTTGGTTATATAAAGTGGGTGTTGATTCTTGATTGAGAATGTTAAGAATTGGGAAGGAAAATTAGTATTTCGTTAAGTTTATAATGAAAAGAAACCATAAGCTTTAATAGAATTCTTAGAAAGTTAGAAAACTAACTTGAAAGGATGTAATAGTTACTTGGAAAACCTTGAGGGTTAGAAAGTTAACGAAAAGGAGGAAGATTAAAAGATTTCAGTTAGTTTCCTAACGGAAAAGGACTAAACTGAAAAAGTGAAAGTTAAAAAGGAATAAAAAGGGAAAACCTCTGAAGTTGAAGGACCAATATGCAATTAATCCAAAGTTGAAGGACTAATTTGCAATTAAACTAAAGTTGAAGGACCAATCTGCAATTAATCCAAAGTTGAAGGACTAATTTGCAATTAAACTAAAGTTGAAGGACCAATCTACAATTAATCCATAGTTGAAGGACTAATTTGCAATTAAACTAAATTTGAAGGACCAATCTGCAATTAAACTAAAGTTGAAGGACCAATCTGCAATTAATCCAAAGTTGAAGGACCAAATTGCAATTAACCCAAAGTTGAGGGACCAAATTGTAATTAACCCAAAGTTAGAGGACTTAATTACAATTATATTAAAGTTAAAGGACTGACTCGCAAATCAAAGTCAGAAACTTAAACGTAAGAAAGGAGTAAAGAAGTTAAAACGCATCTCTCAGTTAACTAAGCAGAAGTAGTTAACAATGTTGAGAGTACTAAAGTAAATTACTCGGTGCCTTGTAGATTTGCACAGAGGGAAGATTGCAAGGAAAAGCAATTCAGGTAAGGGATTACGTTCCTTACAGTATTTGAACTCCTGTTTATTGGAATTCTATATTATTTCTATAAGTTAGCTATCAGTATGGCATGATAGTATTTGAATAAACTCCGCGTTATTGAACGTTCTTTTGAAAGAATCCGTACTTAGTGATGTCCCCATTGATCTACTAAGTATCGAAGTTTGAAACTTGTTATCACATACTTGTACCTTGGTATGTTTTCATTTTAACTTGTAAGTTAACCACTTACCTGTTAGAGTGGCCAATGTCCAGTTAGAAAAGACATTGACGGACAGTCCAGTTAGAAAAGACTCGTCCTTAAAACTAGGGATTGCATGAGTGATCACATGCCTTCTCTCAGGAATTGTCTGATTACAAGGATGATTCTAGACCCCGAGCATATATGTGTGGATACCATATATGTTACGACCCACACTATTGGCTGGAAAAGCTAGGTGTACAAATTGTACCTTTGGCATTGAGGTTATAATGTACGTTACCCTGGAATTGACGGAACTTGAATGAATCCCTTTGGATTGTAGTGCCATAATCCTTTGAAAGTAAAATCTTAAAAGTAATACGACTGTATTGTTCTGCAGTCTTGAATCAAAAAGTAACTGAACCTATCTTTGTAAAAGTTATTCATGGTATTCGTTCTGGTCGTCTCTCCTTAGTAACCGGAGAGGCCACGTATGAACTTACTGAGCATTCGTTCGCTCATCCCTTCTCTATAAATTTTTGTTTCAGGATTTAAGTAGAAGGGGAAGAAAGGAGGGCAGCCGTAGGAAGAACGGCGGATTGAAGAAATTCTATCTAGTTATTTTAAGAGTCTTTATTATTTTGGTGTAAGTTAAATTACATTGATGGTTGGGGTTGTTTACCTGCCAAGACAAGCTTGATGTTACGCTTCCGCATTTATTTTGAATTGATGAGGTAATAAAGGGTCAGTTGTGAACCCTAATTTGAGGTATTAATTATTGTTATTTAAATGCCATTTAATGCTCAGATATTATAAGAAAATTCAGGGTGTTACACTCTGGATATATATCCTGGATCCGCCACTGGCATCACACAAGAGTTTTTTATTCCAAAATGTCGCAAGAAAAAGAAAAATCCTCTTCCACAAAACACACTCATCTTTACACATTTACATTCTTACGTTTACCGTCGGCATTTTTTACCATCATATTTTGCTTAAACTTTAGTTTTAATCATCATTAAAAAAAATTTAACAACCAGTGCTTTTTCATTTTAATCAAGTCAACCCCTTAAGTCCTTAACGTCTTCCTTTGTTATTAATAAAAGTGAAAATATACTCCCTCCGTCCCATTTAAAACTTCAAAATCAAAAAAAAAAAAAAAGTTATTTATATTTTTTTAATTAGTGGGACCTACATGTCATACACACAACAATTATCCACTAATTATTTCTTACCCCACTTTCTCTCTCCTAACCACTTTCTATACACACAACACTCTACCCTACTATCTAAATTTTATAATATAAAGATTCTCATCTTAATTCTTGTGCCCATTTTTTTTTTAAGTTTAAGATGGGACGGAAGGAGTATATAACAACTTAACAAATATAATGAGAGTTAACAAAAGTTAA
The DNA here is from genome assembly GCA_026119855.1 of Campanula takesimana. Classification (NCBI taxonomy): domain Eukaryota; kingdom Viridiplantae; phylum Streptophyta; class Magnoliopsida; order Asterales; family Campanulaceae; genus Campanula; species Campanula takesimana. The sequence continues at coordinate 1,411,976 of JAOWBW010000159.1, forward strand.
CAGAAGTAACCAACCTGTCTTCTTGCACTCTACCTCTTTTCACACGATCATGATCCCCCTTTCAGCCTATATGCTTGAGCGGTCGCTCATGTGTTCTCTCCCACCCCGCCCCTCTTCTCTTACTGACTCACTCTCTCTCTAGGTTGTGGTTAAAGTTACTGATTTTTTTGCATCTATCCGACATACTAGCGGGTAACCCGTGCTCTGCACGGAAACCAATACTATGTCTTTTAACTATAGTTAACTGATATAGTAATCATCATTTTAACTAATACTATTAATAATAAAAATTAATCTATATGATTACTATTATTATAATAACTATTATAATTAAATAATACCATTGATAGTAATACTTAATATATATATATATATATATATATATATATATATATATATATATATATTAATAGCAATGATTAGTCTATATAATAATAATTATTAATATAATTATTATAATAAAATAATATTATTAATTGTAATAGTTAATTGATATAGTAACTATTATGATTAATTAATATTAAAAATTAATAATCTAACTTATATAATAACTATTATAATCAACTAATACTAATAATAATAATAGTTAATGTATGTAGCCTATTATAGTTAACCAATACTATTAATAGTAAACAATAACTTATAAAGTAACTATTATGGTTAAATAATACTATTAATAATAATAATTAGCTATATAATAACTATTATAGTTAACTAATACTATTAATAGTAATAGTTAACTAATATAGTAGTAACTAATACTATTAGTAGTAATATTTAACTAATATAGTTAACTATAATAGTAACTATTATAGTTAACTAATACTATTAATAGTAATATTTAACTTGTATTGTAACTAATATTGTTAACTAATACTATTAATAGTAATAGTTAACTAATATAGTTAACTATAATAGTAACTATTACTAATAAGAGTAATAGTTAACTATTATAGTTAACTATTACTAATAATAGTAATAGTTACTATAATAGTTAACTATTATAGTTACCCTTTTTAGTAACTATTATTATTAGCTAATAGTATTAGCTAATGAAAAGAAAATGAAAAGTCACTTATTTATTAGTATGTTGTTGATGTGGCTTCTCCAAATGCAAGCTTTCTCCATTGTTTGTCCACATGTCAATACCATAGCTCTTTTGGCCAACTTTAATATATAGATTTTTCATTTATGGTGGTTGTGCCGTGACGGTTTGTACCATAATCTTGAACAATAGAATGTTGAAAAATTATAGGAAAAAAATAAATAAATTGGGGATTGTTTTGGATGAACCAACTATTGTTTTAATTTATGATCTTTAAAAAAATGAGAAACTTTTTGGGTTTCAATTTTAGTAATTTGTAGAGATAATAAACGAAGGTGCTGTTTGGGGTGGGCCATTCGGGAGGGAGGATTTTTTTAGGAAAAAGAGTCAGATGGACAAGGGATGAAGGTGATGGCTTGGGAACTTTTGTAACTTTAGTTATTTTTTGTCAAGTTTGTTAGCTTTTATTAATAAATATTGGATGGCCATGGTGTTTAGGGATTTGGGTAAATGAACACGTATTTATTTTAAGTAAAATAGTTAAAACTAATTAAAAATATAAAGATAATAATATTCCAAAATAAATGTATCTATTTTCCTCAATATTATCTCGAGATTTTTTTTATTATTATTACTCCCTCTGGTCCAAAATAATTATCACTTTTGGTCAAACAGATATAAGTTTGACTAATAAATTTAAACAAAAAACAATAACGCTAATTAAAATCTAAAAATTGTTATTAAAAATATTATTAATTATAATACAATGACAAATTTTACATTTTATTAGCATCATTATTTTTTAATTAAATTATTGGTCAAAGTTACATCTTATTGACAAAAAACGACAGTTATTTTGGACCAGATAAAGTATTTATCAATAAGTAGTAGTAAACGGAGATAATTATAAATGGGTCCAGGTGGGGGATCAGTGGTTCACATTCATCCACGTGTCATGGTATCAGGGGATCTTGTGATGCATAGACACATATCATGTTGGGTGGTTGAGATATGGCTTTGCAGGAAAAGAATTAGTTCTCTGACTCTCTTTTTTCAGTGTACAAGTTTGACCCTTTACTTGCTAAAGTAGCACCACTCTTTTTTTTTTTTTTTTTTTTTAGGGTTCCCCTTTATCCTTTTTTATTAAAAAAAACAAACAAACTAGTTTTTCGTTTTTTAACCTTGTTTATTTATTTCTTGGAAGGAAAAAATAACGTTTTTTATTCATTTGCTCTTACAATTGCTAATGTCAATACTATCTTGGTTTAAAAAAAAAAAGAATTGAATTGTAAGAACTTTGAAAATTTTATTGTTATGTAATTTTACCATGGTATAAAAATATACGAACAATTAAACATACTTAATATAAATTGATATATTTATTATAAATTTACTATGAAACAAAAAGAGTATTAATTTTTTATTTTATTAAAAAAATTAAAAAGTAAATAAGCTCTAACTTTATAAATACATTTTTATTTATTTTTTATAGTCGGTATAAGTAAAAATTTGATCAAACATTAGAGTCAATTAAATCATCTTAATAAAATTTTAAAATTATTGTTGAGTAATTATTAAGAAATATTTAACTACTCATTAACTTTAAAATTTCACTATAACAAATAGATTGCTATTAGTATATAGTTAAATTTTACGTGTATTAATTATAAAATATAGGACTATTTTTATAAGATGAGGAGTAAATATTGTATATACATCATCGAGTCATATTCACTTACAGGAAGTCTCAAGAAAAACGCATTTTACGCTCGTATTAGCGTAAAACGTGTTTTTCATATGCAGAGTGGCATTTTTATAAATAAACAGAACATTATTAAAAGACGTGACATTTTAGCAAATATCTGGAACTTACGAAAACTCATCAGACACTTTTTTACACTGTAGGAGACATTTTGCAATGCTACAGGAAGCACATTTCAATACTATGGTAGACATTTGTTTTAGAACTTAGAAAAACTCGCTTGGTATTTACAAAAACTCACCAGACACTTTTTTACATTGCATGAGGCATTTTAATGTTACATGAGACACTTTTTAACACTAGGGCAGGCATTTGTTTTGAAAATTTTAAAAATCCACCAAACACTTGTTCGACAATTTAAGGGGCGTATTTCAATAATCCAAGAGGCACTTTGTAATACTAAGACATGTAACCTTAACACTACCTCTAAAAGTGTCTATTTGAATGTATAAAAGTGTATGCTTGAATATTTATAAGTGTAATATTACAACATGCATTTTGTAATATTAGAGCAGACATATGATAATATTAGAGAAGGCAATTGGGAAAACACGTTTTTCATAGCTTGGTGTAAAACGCGTTTTTCACAAGACCGACTCATTCACTTATAGAAAGATGTTTAAAAAATAAAAAAAGGTATGTATCTATTTTTTTATATATATACTCAACAAATTTTTATAATTTTTATTCACTGAATTTGGCTACAAATTAAGTCAAAACTCAACTTTTCTTGTCAACTTTCCGTTAATAACGGTTAATTCTGATGAAACAGTTAGAAAACTACGATTTTAACGGTTTTGCTGACGGTTCCGGTTGGGTCTAGGCGGTTCATGGCTGTTCGGAACTGCCGGTTCATGGTTTTTAGAGGGGATGAACCGGAACCGGCCCGTGTTACAAACGGTTCCGATTTTCGTCAAGGTTCAAGGCGGTTACGGGCTTTTCAGTTTTGGGCCCGTTTGGCGGTTCCGGTTCCGTTTGGCCATCCCTAACCCATAGTGTAGGTCTGGCGTGCTTTAATTTAGGTGATACTCACTCTGTCCCGCTTTAAAGTTTTTATTTTTCATTTTCTTCTATCACAATTTAAAAGAAGTTTTTACTTTACATTATTAAAATGAGACTTACTTGTCATTCACAAAAAAAAAAACTTTCTACCCATTTTTTTCCCATACTTACAATATTTACTTTTTCTTAATATCCGTCGTAAGTCAAAATACTGTACTACTGGTAGGAAAACAAATCGCCATCACAGCAAATCAACGCCCGCGGTTTTCACCTCAACAGTATCCGGTACCGAGGAAACGGTCGCTGGGCTGGTCCCACAATGAATAAGAAAGATATTTATAATGGGTGTGTTAGACCAAACGAACGGTGACGAGCCGCTCCCAAAGGCCGCGTCATTGAAATATGAATAGAAGCGGAAAACCGTCCAAGTTCAAGTTGGCGTGTAATAAAGCGCGTGGCGCGTGTTGGTAAGGGAAAGAAAGAGAAAAAAAAAACATCGTAATTGTAAAAGTGTCGTTATCGTATCGCCACGTTAAAGAAAAGGGTGACCTTTGTACCGGCCGAAGCGATCACGTAACCGCTCTGACCGACCCCATCGTCTTTTATTTTAACCTTCCCGTTTCTGGTGCGGTCATGTGTGTGTGACGCCGTTGCCTTTTGGTTCAGGGTAAACATCATCTGCTTCCTTCCTGGACCACTACAACCAAATTTCTTACTGTCAACCGGAACAAAAAAAATACTCCATCCGTCTGTGAGTATGAAAAGTAAAATAAGAGTATGAAAAGTAAAATAAGAGAGAGAATGAGCGAGAGAAATAGTAAGTTGATTGGTATTGTGACTATGCGAGTATAAAAGTAAAGTATTAGAAAGAATGAGTGAGAAGAATATTTGTTACTCCCTCCTTCCTGCTTGAAATTGCAAAACTTGCCGTTTTGGGCGTCCCATAAAAATTGCAAAATCCATAAATGAAAAGTTTTTACTCACTTGCACACTCACATCCACTAACCCACCAACTATTCTCTACCCCACTTTATCTCTCCCACTCAACTATCAACACTCGCATCACCTTTTTCACTTTTTCCCTTAATTCTTGTGCCATAATTTTTTCGTGCAATTTCAATCGGGATGGAGGGAGTATTTTAGGAGTGAACATATACTTTGGTACAGACTAAAAGGAAAGATAGACATATACTTTTGAGACAAATGAAGGAAGTAATCTCAACATTGTTGTACATTTCTGAAAAAAAAAAACAAAACATTGTGGTACATGATCCTTAAAAAAAAAACAAAAAAACAAACCATAATGGCACATGATAAAATAAAGGAGTTTTATTTCTTAGATCAACTTTACAATAAAGAATATTTTCTAGACTTGAATTTTAAGATGGTTCAAAAAAAAAACAAATAACTTAAGATACGACACTCCTCCGTTTGATACACAGCAGGAGTGTTATCTTGGTTGTGCACGCTTATTAAAGAAAAAATCGAAAGTAGGACTTACAAAAATGAGTATTAGACACTACTTTCGTCTCAATTTAATGGGCACAGTTTGTTTCTTTTTTGTTAATTCAGCTTAACTTTAACCATAATTTTATAAAAAACTAAATATTTCTATGCAGTTCTAATAACGGTTTTGATATTATTTTTAACGGTGAAACAATAACAATTTTTAAAATTGCATAGAAAATTTAAACTTTCATAAAATTATGGTCAAAGTTCAAATGAGTTGACCAAATAAAAAACAATTAATTTAAGACGAATTCTCAGATGCGGCAGCCGCATCGTGTGGCAAGCCAGATCTGATCCGCGACTTCTCGCGTCATTCTTCTTTGCTACATCCTTCCCTTAAAAAAAAAACCCATTAACTTTAAAATGTTATATCTTGAGATTTATAACTCATAATTTTTTTTTAAAATACCGTTGTGTTCGTCTCGACGAGACGAATAAAACTACATAAGTCATGATATGGTTTGATTTTTTTTTTTAGAATTTTTTTTTTTACACACAAAAAGTTTGAGTTGCTTGTCAGCTAAGATGTAACACCATGTTCTAATAAAAGTAACAGTTTCATATTCAAAAAGTAACACTTTTTACAGTCAAATGTAACATCAATTTTACAAAAAAAAAAATTGGGTTTGCATTTCAATTGTTACTTTATCAATTAAAAATTGTTACATTTCAGATATAATGTTACATTTAAGAATATAAACTGTTACAATTGAGAAAAAAATGTTACATTCATTTTTTGTAAAATGTAACATTAATTTATTTGTCAATCTTATGTTAATTTTGAAAAAAAAAGTGTTACATTTGAAAAAAAGAGTGTCACATTCCTTTTAAAAGAGTGTGACATTAGTTTAGTTGTCAATCTTTATGGTTATCTTTAATCTATTGCAGCAAAATTGTGGTACATTTTTTTTAAAAAAATGTTACATTTGAAAGAAAAAAGTGTTGCATTTCGTTATAACAAGTGTTACTTTTGTTGGGAGGAAAAAAAGTTGAGGGTGGCAAATAAAATAAAATAAAATAAAAAAATTGGCTGAAAGGCCCGTCGCACGCTGTGCGGCGGGTGTACAGGAGAACCTCTTAATTTAAACTTCCATCAACTTGATTTAATTTCTAATAGTCAACAAGTGAATTTGATTAAACGCTAATATCAATTTAAATATTTTAATAAAATTCTATAAATTGTTATTTACAAACCAGTCAATTAGTTAATGATTATTTTTAAAATTTTATTAAAATAATAAAAATAACATCAATATTTTGTCAAAATTCAGTAATGTTGATCAAAAGTCAAACATGTCTATCGTTTTTTTTTTTTAAGCATGTCTATCGTTTTGGGATGCATGGATCATAAAACGTTGACATCTGATTGAGGTAATTTTGTTTTGATCGCATTTGATTAAGGTAATCATCTCGCCTTGCCTTGTAGTTGCTTTATAATTCAAATTAAAAGCTTAAAAATCAATAAATCAATCATGCATGCGTTGCTTTTATTGTTCTCGTAGTTATGAACATCACTTTAGAATATCTAAGTTGTTGATTAGTCCATTTTAATTTTATTTTATTCATAAACTATTCGTAGTATATTAAAATTAAGTATATTTTTTATTTATAAACGTAATAGAGTCAATTTTATGAAAAACCTGTTTTACACTAAAAGTTTTGTAAAATTCGTTTACATTAAAAAATTATATTTTATATTAAGAGGTAAAAAATTGTTTTACACTTTACACTAGAGCGCGTGTAAAACAAGTTTTTCTCGAGATTTTAACATTTCGCACATAGTTACCGAAAAGATTTTGATTAATGAGCGGCGATTCAATTAGCATTTTAAGTGGAGAGTTGGGAAACACCAAAGCAAAGCCCTTTTAATGTGCGCCAGCCAGTAACCAAACCTGCGCCGCTTTGTCACAATCAGTTAATCTCCACCCGTAATAATTTCCACAAGCACTTTCTTTTTCTCTCTCGCCTAATCTCGATATATAAATGGGTTACAACTTTCTCTCTCTTTCCGCGCTTGTGTTTATTGCTGTATCTGTATGTATGTTGTTGCCGGCGCTCCCAAAGCCCTAGCTCTCCTTCGTCTCCGGCTCTCATCAATTGATCAAACAAAGGTATAATTCGTATATTTCCAGCTCGAAATTCAGAGTATTCATGCTTTAATCCAATCTCGTTTTTATCTTTTTTGGATTATTTTTTTTCGTGTTATATTTTTCATTTTCAATCGCTGGAGCTTTACTTGAATCAGGCTTTCGGTGAACAATCATGGAAATTCAGCTCCTCGATTAGCTCAGTTGTTAATTAGTAGTTTTTTGATGTTTTTATACGGCTGTATGCTTAAATTAGAGATTTAACTAGTTATTTTTGGTTGTTTCTTAATTTGAATCGCTGTAGTGTTACTTTATTTGATGAAGATTAGTGGTCGTGTTGTGTTTTGAATCAGCTTTTGGCTTTATGTTGATTTTGATTAATATATAGTGAACCTCATGTTTAAATGTTGTTTAATTGATTTTATCACGTTTTATTTAGAATTGTGCTCTAATCAATCTATGAATTTGTTTGATGGCTGATCCTTTTATTTAATCTCCGATCTTATGTGTAATTTGCTCCCGTCTTTATCAATTTTATAGGATTTATATTTTTTTTAGGTATACTTTTTTTCTTGTCATTTTTCCCCCTCTAAATCAGTATAGTATGTTGAATTGGGGTTTTGATATTCTTTTAGTCTGTTCAGCTGCTCTGCTACGGCCTTCATTTCACATCTCATGTCCTTGTTTCTTTATGTATAATAATTTAATCAGTATTGGTGTGTGAACTGGCTTGATTTAGGTCTGAAAGCATATCTCTGTTTAATTCATTGGTATTCTTCTTTAGAATTACAGTTTTAGGTTGTCTACTGATCTCATGTTTTAAAGTGATAATTTTACATTAGCTTGAGCATTACTTTGTTTTTAACTGTTCTATTTAGCCCAGATTTACATATGTTCCCTGCTTTTAATTCTGTATGTGTATATTTTAATTTGGGAGTTTGATCCGTTCAAGTGTTTATGTGTCTCTCTTGACAATAATTATTTTCAACTGCGTAGTTTCTCGTTTGTTCTCTGACCTTTCTTTTTTCATATCCTTTTCAGGTCTTCATTCTGTGGTGTGAAAACTCAAGGAAACTAAGGAGGAAAGTAATCATATGTTCTGGTGCAGTGGCTTCGAGGAAACATAGAAGATCGATTTGGCGACTACTTACCATAGGTATGCTGGTAACTCTGTCTAAAATTTTAATAGACTGTTCTTTTTTTCATCTTCCAACATGAGTTTTGGCATCTTTTCTTATTTGTCGAATCCTCTTTCGATGCTGTAGATAGACGCAGTCTGTGTTTCTAAGGATCCTACACATCTATATATGCGTGTGTAACAGAGGGCATTAGTTCATCCATATGAATTGCAATTGACAATATTTTAGCTCCTTAAGAAGTTATCTTCATGCATATGGCAGATGATTTTATTGATCTTATTATTTTTTATGTACTCCCTCTGTCCCAAAATAAGTGTCCAAAAAAGTTTCAAATTTTCCCTTGTTCAATAGAAAATTTTAAAATTTTCGGACATTCATTTTGGGATGGAAGTTGTATTACTTTTTTAATCTTACACCAAGTATCCAGTAAACATATTCAAATTACATGCATAATTTTCCTTGTTAACGTTAGTTTGTGGTAAAGTTGAAACAACGTGGGGTACGTTTCTCTTCTGTTATGTCTTGTTATGTTTTTCTGCGTCAGTTGCATATAGAAGGAAACATTGGTTCGTTAAACCAGATTAAAAATTCTGTGTGTGCATACTGTAATGTTTGTTCAAGGACATTCAAAGCGCCTGTATTTGGATATTTGAAGTTAGGATATTGGTTAATCTGCCACTTGAATCCCTTGACCCCGCCCGTCCAACTGCATGCACCCATGTCTCTTCATTACCCTGATTCGGGATGACAAAATTTTAGAAGCAGATATGATCTAGTTGTCATTCCTTAATGTTTAGGAAATTTTCTCTATTAGTGTCGTTATTCTTCTTGTTGTATCAGCATAGTTAAATCTTCATTCGTTCGGCAGTTCTGGTTATCTACCTCTGCAACCGTATGTTTAATCTCACTTGCATGCGGTTTCTTGTGAAACAGGATATATAATTTTCAAGAGGGGCCAACGATGAATCAAGTTGTCTGCAGATATTTCGTCAGTTATTCATTCTGATTGACTGAATTTGGATTATATTTAATAGCAAATGGATCGACGGGATACTTCAGGATTTGTGAGCGGGGGTTGCAGCTTGCTCTTCATTTTAAGTGAGCTAACCCTAGTTTTGTAGCTGAAGACACTTGACATTAGCTTTGTAGTTGAGAAACATTAGGACCTTAGTTTTGTGGATATTTTTTTTAGCCCGGAAGGCAGGAAGACTGTTCTTTTTCTAAGGATTTGGGTGAGGTGAGAGAATTGTGTCTTCCTTCATGGATGCCAGGTTCCATAATCAGGGATTTGCTACAAACCCTGCATCAAACGCGTTCAAAAGTCTGAGCAATTCCATCCGTGTAGGAGGAGCAGGATCTGGAGCTAGTTATTGTGCTGATACTATCTTGCGGCTTGATTCCCCTGGTTCTTCAAACTCCTTTTTTTCTGCCTCGAATGGAATCAAACGGAAATGGAGTATGATTGATGGATCAATAGACCAGCAAGTTGGGTTGCCATTGTCTCTTGGGCTTGGTCATTCTTCAAGCTCCTCAGACAGCAAGGCAAGTTCAGCAACTGGATGCACCACCACGTCTTCTGCCAAAGAAACAGATGAAGAGTCGTCAAAGCATCTTGAATTGGACTTCAGTCTCCATCTTGGCAGTGAGAAGATGCCTAACCACAAGAAATTCATGAGCTCTAATATGTCACCCCATGATATGCAGCAGAAGGTTGATCTAGAGTTGAGTCTCTCTTCTTTGCCTACCAAATCTGATATCACCGCTGTTCATTTAAGCTCCACCGCATCTCAAAATGTTCAGATTCCGCTGACCGTTTGTGGAGACGCTCTTAGGGATGGAGCAACATCATCACATTGGGTAACCGGAAACTCCTTTACTCCAATGCAGAGCTCATTGGCGGTGGTAGGAGATGCAGTCACGAGGGTTGCTCTCAATCAGGATCCAAGACCTATCGGTTTCGATCTCTCATCCAGTGTAATTACAACACCAAATAGTTCAGTCACCTGTACTTCCGGGCTCACTCAACAGCAAGCTCAGCGCAACAGCAGTACAAAGACTTGTCAGTTCAGGGGATGTGGAAAAGGAGCAAGAGGTGCTTCTGGCCTTTGCATTTCCCATGGTGGTGGTCGGAGATGCCAAAAGCCCAACTGCCATAAAGGAGCAGAGGGGCGAACTGCTTACTGCAAAGCCCACGGTGGTGGTCGAAGATGCGAGTTTTTGGGGTGCACCAAGAGTGCAGAAGGACGCACAGATTACTGCATCGCTCATGGCGGTGGTAGGAGATGCAGTCACGAGGGTTGCTCTCGAGCTGCTCGTGGGAAATCTGGGTTGTGCATCCGCCATGGTGGCGGCAAGAGATGTCAGATGGAGGACTGTACCAAGAGTGCCGAAGGTCTCTCAGGTCTCTGCATATCACATGGAGGTGGGCGTAGATGTCAGTTTCCTTCCTGCACCAAAGGGGCCCAAGGGAGTACCATGTTCTGCAAGGCGCATGGTGGTGGGAAAAGGTGCACTTTCGAGGGTTGCAACAAGGGTGCAGAAGGGAGTACACCATATTGCAAGGGACATGGGGGAGGGAAAAGGTGTGCATTTGAAGGTGGTGGAGTTTGCCCAAAGAGTGTCCATGGTGGGACTCTTTTCTGTGTCGCACATGGTGGTGGCAAGAGGTGTGCTGTGGCTGAGTGTACGAAGAGTGCTAGGGGACGGACAGACTTTTGTGTCCGTCATGGAGGGGGGAAGAGATGTAGATTTGATGGCTGTGGGAAAAGTGCTCAAGGTAGTACTGACTTCTGCAAGGCCCACGGAGGAGGGAAGAGGTGCTCGTGGGGCCAACCTGGTTCAGAATTTGGTAAAGGCGATGGTCTTTGTAATTCGTTTGCAAGGGGTAAGACTGGGCATTGTACATCTCATGGTGCACTTGTGCAAGATAAACGAGTTCATGGGGGTGCTACCTTGGGAACTATGGTTAAGGATTCTAAACTCAAAAACCCAGAGAAGATGAAAGAGACGGTTACGGTGAAAGAAAAGAGTATTGATGTTATGATGGATATTGCATCGGCTGGTTGGAACCAATTCCGATTCCAGCAAGGTAGTCTTCCGGTTGGATTTAATCCACTTCCAGTTCCGGTTCCGCAGGTTCCGATTCTGGTTCCACTTCCAGTGGGAGGTCCAGAAAAGAGGGTCCATGGTGGAGGTCTGGCTGCTTTGCTGGCACGCAAATCTGGTGGTCCATCAGAGCCCGCAAAAGTCTTTATGTTACCTCAAAAATGGATGTAAGGCAGTACTGTTTACCTTGTTCTTTCGTTTTGCCATTGGTAGTGGATCCACATCAATTGATGTCTTCTTGCTTTTGAAGGTTGTTAGGTTGTTTGTTTATGCAAGAAATTGTCTCATTTTAAGGGGTGAGAAGTACTACTGTTGTGCACAGTGGTGTATCAATAAAATGGAAACTAGCTTGGGTTAGTTAGCCTTTTGAGTGTCTTGTTTTGGGTTTTTCCATGTAAATATTTATGTTTCTTAGCAATATTTTCGTTGTGAATATGTCCCCAGTTAATAAAGTATTTTGGTCCATTAACATTCTCAATTGCTATGCATATCTTGACCATGTGATTCATTTTTGAAGCAGTATCACTTCATGAAGTGGGCTGAAAATATAATACAATGTTTATTTATTGGAAGAAAAAAAAAAAAAAGCATTGTTGGGGAGGATATGGAACTTATAAGTCAACTCTTCTGCTTAGCTGTTATGTTATGACGTGTATGGTGTGAGGATCTTGAATTCAGGATTGGCCTTCACTAGCTTTATCAGGATCTGGGTTTCAGGCTTGGGTCGAAGCAGCAACTCGTTGTAGGAGGCTAGGAGCTACTTGTCTACTCGATTGGAATTTAGCATATCAGAGAAGGTAATATTAATGCTCTTGTCAATGTTGTTTTTGGTTATATATACATGCTTTTGCCTTTAATTATTCATGGATTTTATACAAAATCTAATGTTGTTTCCGTACTCTATGCAACTGTAAGTTGTGCATCAGATGATGTTGGCAAGCACATACAGGATGAACCATACTCTTGCATTATTTGATTGGAGATAGATCCTCCTAAACCCTACATCTTATCTAGCTCATAACACAAAGAGGGTGGGGGAAGAAACCAAGATTTGCTGTTCATGGTAGTGATGTATATTTATGATATTGGTGTTCAGTTTTTTAAAAAATAAAAAATAAATTATGCTGGCCCTTAATTTGGTCAGTATTATTGTTGTTTCAATCTGAATATGTTGTTTAATCATGTTTTGAAATGTAGCATCTCTCAGTTTCCCTCTTCGTTGTGAGTTTAACAACAATGGATCCATGGTTCTTTTTGCAGATCTGGCTACGCTGGTAAAGAAAGGTTCTATTGAGTCATTTCATTCCCTGTACCCAGAGAGTCTAGAAAAAGAGCACTTGGTTTATGTGATAGAGAAAAACCCCACTTGTAAACCTAGCAAGCGCACTAGTTACCGTAATAGTAACGCACGAAAGCGAGGATCGATCCCACAGATACTTGTATATCAACAGTTCGATTTTCAGCAGAAACAATAAATAAAAAATAGTCTGGTTTTGGTTTTTTATCTAATCATATGAAAGCAAATAAAATTAAAGGGAGCAATTAAGAAGAATGAGAACGAAATTAATGGGATTCAAGCAATGAGAGAAAGATACAAATTGGGTTCACATGTATTTCATTAAGATGCATAAATAATAATATCGTCAATCATTGTTGGGGATTCATTCACGAAAGTAAAATTAGGCGTTCACACGTTCTACAATTTAGTGCTTTCCAAATATCACACTTTCTGCAAAGTCCGTGTAATATTAAAAAAAACCCATTAAAACCCTAGGAATATTGAATCTACAATTTCGGTAAGAAATCACTTTGCAAACCTAGATTATATTCTTTCAAAAGTCGGACTTTGTATTTATCGATCGATCACTCGAAATCCTTATACACAAATTAGTTAAAAAGCCATTCTTATCTTAACATTAGATTGTAGCTAGAAAACCTTTACAAAAAACACTTTTGAAGAACCTAACAAAGTGATTGACAATAAGATTATTTAATACATATGTAACGACCCGAGCCCGCAAGCCCGACCCGTTACACAAGCACCACGCACTGGCCCACTGAATACAAATATACTTGGGTCCACTTGGCTTACCACAGGTCCACCCAAAAGTCCTTGGACGATATTGGTATTCATGGTAGTTTTGTGGCCCTTTAAGTACCACTAGAAATTCTTGTACCTCACGAATGTGGGATACTACAATCTCCCCCACTTGGATCCTTGCCGTCCCCGGCAAGGCCCACTTGGATCGAAATCCCGCGCAGTGCCAGACTCAAGAGGTCGCTCGTACGGATTCAAGAGGTGGCTCCCACCGTTTCTGCGGTGTGCACTTTGTTCCGCACAACACTTTGCTCCACACTTCCGGCCGGGACCCGCTCTGATACCATTTGTAACGACCCGAGCCCGCAAGCCCGACCCGTTACACAAGCACCACGCACTGGCCAACTGAATACAAATATACTTGGGTCCACTTGGCTTACCACATGCCCACCCAAAAGTCCTTGGACGATATTGGTATTCATGGTAGTTTTGTGGCCCTTCTAGTGGTACTTAAAGGGCCACAAAACTACCATGAATACCAATATCGTCTAGGACTTTTGGGTGGGCCTGTGGTAAGCCAAGTGGACCCAAGTATATTTGTATTTTGTGGGCCAGTGAGTGGTGCTTGTGTAACGGGTCGGGCTTGCGGGCTCGGGTTGTTACAACATAATAAATCCATACATGTTACCTCCAATCCGTAGAACGAGAGAACTAGCCACGCATACTCATATTAATCATCAACAAATCTTGAGATGAACACATGAATTGTTGAATAAAAATCTTGAATAAACTTGCAAATCCTTATTCTATCTTTATTGAAAAGAGGTAAAAACTGTGTCATATGGCTGCTGGAATTTAATACATAATTATACTAGGCAACATTAGGGTTACAATTAGGAAAACAATCAAAATCCTCATGAAATTAGGAAACTGGTAGTTCTGGCCCGGCGGAAGTGTGCGGCCGCCAAACTGAGGTGTGCGGTCGCCCAAACATACTAGGAATTCTTGAACCAATTGAGTTTCTGACTGTGCGGCCGCCTATATTCTTCTGTGTGGTCACCCACTTGATCTGAGGCTTTCTGGAGCCTAAGGAGGGAATTTTGTGCGGTCGCCCAGTGTGAAATGTGCGGCCGCCCACTTGCCTTGTCTGCTGCTGCTCTTCTTTTCTCCTTCTTTCTTGATCAATCTTCGTCCCCGTTCATTCCTTGATCTCCCATTCAGTCCAAAACATCATAGAAACACCTACTTCCCTGTCTTAACATATATCTTCACAAAAGCCATTGAAACACTAAAAAATCCCAAGAATCGAGCATAAAATAACCTTGGTAGCATATCCTTTAGATGTGTTTTTTTAGATGTGTAAAAACACATCTATCATTATGCTCAACTAATCACAAATTATTGTATGTCCTGGATTAGTACTTCACCAGAGTGACCCGGGGGGGGGGGGGGGGAGAACTGGCTTCAGTAGCTGCCTGAAAATCGTTTTTCACAAAGAACACAGAAACAAGTTTAACATATCTGATCTTTAGAGCACAAATTTTGATTTATGCTCCATGCCAATGGCTTTGATGCAGAACAGACACGCGTATGTGCTGTAGAATCTGGTTATGGAACCAGTGGCGAAGCCACATGAAGGGGAAGGGTTTGACCCCCTTAATTTTTGAAAAATGTCATTTTATTATTTTCAAAATTTTAAAATGTACACTAAAAATACTAATTTTGTCAATTTCAACCCCTTTACTTTTTACTTATGGTAACCTTTTGCACTATGATGCAGTGAAATGAAGAAAACAAAAGCCATACTTCACACTTCGTCAACTTTAAGCGTCACATCTAGATTCTTGAGCGCACCCAAGGGAATTAAGTCACTCATTCAACACAACATAGCTGTTAGCTGCTGGAAAACAATATTATGTTCGAAGTCTGAATAAAGCTGAAGACATAATAAGCATTTTATAGGCTACTAGTAGCTCCTAATCCAACAAGGAAACTAATTCCTAAACGAAGATGGAAACTAATTAGATCACTAATGATATAAATAGGACTCCTATGATTACCCCTGCTGCATAAAGTACCAGAATATCAGCAAATACTGAAATAAAATATAAACTCAGACTCCATTATATTAACTTGACTTCTTCGCCTTGAGCTTAATCATTTTATATCAGCCTCTTATGCTCTTGAATCTTCTTGTCCATGAACCCTTTGCCTACTGCATCAGGAAATTATGTTATATGCACCTTCAAACTGACTTTCAATCTCTCTCATTTTTGATATGTTTGTCTGGTGGCATGCATCGTCCGTCAATAGCTTATAACTTGATTAAGATATATATTGAAGTACCCATGGAAGGCATCTTCTGTTTTGGCGTCATAAACCTTCTGACTTAACTAGGAAACATGCATGATAATGAGAATTTTGTATTGCAATTGTCCTTCTAAATGGCTGACTTTATACCGGAGGACATCCATCCTGATCATGGCATCAATGTTTGGGTTATACTTGTACTTCAGCACCTACTTAAAAGTCAAAGTTATCTTTTACAAGAGTATAAGTGTTTGTTCTTCCTGTTAGTTAAGTGCTCGTGCTTGGTTTTCATTATGCTGAGTTGGCAATGGCCCTTTTTCGCTGCATTGAAACTCAAACTATTGCTAATGCACACCCTTGAAATGCTAGAGGAAGAGTCCTCGCAATTTGGTCCTCCTTAATGTGATGCCTTTTTCAATGATATAGATATGATACTTGTTTCTTACTAAACATAATACAGGCTCAGGTTTAGACTTTAGAGTGTCAGACGAAATCAATTGAGTCCATTTGACTTGAACACTGAAACCTATTCATGATCAAACCAATGATCTCAATAGTCATCTTTGTGGTTGTCCAAAATCTTTTTTTTCCATTCATGTGTAGTAAAGTATTGGAGAAGGGGAGCCTTGGTACACCGGTTAAGGTGTTGCCGTGTGACCTGGAGGTCACGGGTTCAAGTCCTGGAAGCAGCCTCTTGCAATGCAAAGTAAGGTTTGCCTACATTTCACCCTTGTGGTGGGGACCCTTCCCCGGACCCTCGCTATACGGGGATGCCTTGTGCACCGGGCTTAAAAAAATAAAAATAAAAATGTGTAGTAAAGTATTGGAATCTCCTTTGCCACGTCTTCTCTTCTTTCCATATATCTATTTTGTGGTATCTTGTCATAAATGTTGGGTATTTATTCTACTACCACTATACATATATAATTTGTTTAAAGACTTTCAAGTTTGAATTTAGCCATCTTCGAGAGCTCATCAACTGCTTCAACCAAATGATCAAGCCGAGCCACAAATTCAATAAGCAATGAAGTGAAAGTAGCAAGTGAAAGTGCTGCTGTACTCTCCAATGCTCGCATCCTTGGAATGATATCTGCACTGAAGCCGCCCTCCTCCTCAAAAGCATCTACTTCTCTGGACGGCCAAGAATAAAGCCTTCTTGATTGCTTTCTCATCATTTCATGGTAAGATTCTGTCATTGTTGGGGCATTCTCACAAGGTACCGCTAGTGTTTCACAAGGTACTACTGGTGTTTTGGGATTGGGATTTTGGTCAATTGTGTCTTCGTCGAGTTCAGCTAGCTGTTTTGAGAGGTTAGAAACTGTATATGATAAGGTGTGAGAAAGCTTGGAAATTGGCTTGGATGGGTTATCTGGTGGGTCGTAATTTGACGTAAGTAGATAGGAGTGCATGTCTATGGCTCTTTGGAGTCTTTCTGTTGAGATGTGAACTCTCTTCAGTAGAGAAGATCTGAGTCTGTGTTTCATGCTGTTTATGTCTTTGCCCAAGTTGCGAACTAGTTCTGCAGCCTGACTTGCTGCCTCTTGGATCTCTGTTTTGAATGTTAATCTTAAATTGTAGGGGGCCTGAAATTCAAGGAAAGTCCTGTGTCAGCTAGAATTTTATTTTATTATTTTTTTTTTTTTGGCAAACCAGGAAAATATAAAAATATATACTCCCTCCGCCCCAAAATGATCTTCACATTTGACTATTCAAACTTTTTAAGGATGGCAACACTTCCTTCACTGGCCATGTGTTGCCTGTGCACTTCTAAGCCTAAATTATAGAAATAGGAGGAACTTTTTGGGACAATGAGAAATGGCAAATGAGAAGATTATTTTGGGACGGAGGGAGTATTATCTTGGTTCAGTTTTGGACACAACTTCGGTTGGCAGATCAGGATTACAATTTTATGACGTGCTATATTTCAAGATTGATATACATGATTATATGTACAAGTGGCATGAAAATAAATTCTACTGAGCTTCTCCACTTATGTTGCATGTTTTCTTGTCTTGGTCTTTGTGTTTTTGTTATAGGGGGACCCTGACCAAGTTACTGGTTGCGAAGAATGCGGAGGGACCAAGTAAGCAACCAAGCTCTATTTACATTTATCAAATCAAGATGTTTTCATTTTTCCAATTATTAGCTTCTTATGTTAAATGCATGCAGAGATCTACTAGCTTGTGATATGATGGTCCTTTATAAAGCTTTTGCTGTGATGATATTAATTGCAATTTAGGATGCTTGTTCACACAACACTGAAAATGACGACTTCATTTTTTTTCTAGAACACAGCTTTACGAATAATCAAAGGTTAACTTTTGTGATTGTTTGGTTCGTCTCGGTTTGGCTTTTAACCACCTTCCACAACCTAGTCAGGGTATGTGTATATCTGTCAATTTATTTCAATTTGGCCCAGTTAGACTATACCATTAGGAAGATTCCTTACTTGCCTGTAACTGTATTTGAGTTGGGGTTTGGAAGGGGATTCATTATATGTCGAGACCAATGGAATTTGACCTTTTTTTTTTTTATCACACCATATATAGCAAAAATCTGAAGGTTTTAACATTATGATATACTAAGTCTGAGAGAGCAGGGACCTGAATTTCTGAGTGGAGGACCCCATGAAGTGCCATGACCTCGTATGCACAATATCTCAATACTGCACCAACTTTGACGTATTCTGACCATGGATAGAAGAAGTGCTTGAACCTGCCATGCGGTGGCTCCCATTTAGCAGAGAGAGCCTTCAACAACCACAAAAAATCGAGATATTACTCAACCACCCCTGTAAATACTTGATATGGGATATAGAATAAGAATAGAATAATAGTAGGGTTATTGACAAATCTACTAAAACTGCATTTGTTTGATTGTATAATCTATAGGTCCGGCCTATCAGTTGGATGCATCTTGTATCCAGTATACAAATTTTTTACAACCCTAGCAGGATCAAAAGATTAAAGTTATAGGGTGAGTTTAAAAAATTATACCAATGATTCGAATTTAGCGGAGGAGTTCAATGTGGATTTGCATTTCCTGTATGCAGGCTCATCTGGAAATTCATCCATGATTGTCTTTGAGAATTCAGGATGGTCTGATCCATCATCTGCTAAGTACTTTCTAACACATTCTGAAATGGCATCAGATGATGAGAACATTAGCGTGTTTCTTAAAACATAGAACAACAGAGAGTACTTTTCTTCTTTTTTTTAAAAAAAAAAAAAAAACTTTTCGTTTTTATTTTATGTAAAAGGTTTAGGGTTCAGGTTCAGATTTAAGTTACCTTCAAGCGAGTCAGCTACTGAGTTGAAGCTTTTCACCAGTTCCTTGTGTAACTGCTCCCCGGCCCATATCGGAGAAACTAGAACATTGACTAAGACTGCTACTATAGCACCAATAGCAATAGAGTAGAGTCGATCCATGGATGTTCTGATTGGGTTTCCCATTCGATAACTTGAAACTATGATTAAACAGTATGTAAAAAGAACCACTCGAAAACCATACTCATATGGCGCTAGAGATGGCCATAACTTCATGAATGAGGTAATTGTGCCTGTAAAATGAAAAACAAGTTCAATTAAGCATTCTACGTATGTTTTTCCTTTCCCTCTCATTTTCTCTTTAATAGAAAGATTTAGGTTGACTCACCGATCAGAAAGATGCTAATACCTATTATAATAGGTTCAGCGACTCGGCCACAGCTTAGGGCTAACTCAGCGACTCCAATGGCCAAGACTCCTGCAAGTAAGCTTCCAAGTGCTCGGTTGAATCCTCTGTTGAATGTTGCACCTTAGGGAATTTATCACCATGATTGATTCATAGGAAAATACTCAAGTTAGTGCTTTGTATAGACAGGATGGTATGGTCATTTCTGTTAAAAAAGAAAACTAGTGTTTTTCTTCTTAATTTTAGGTTTAATGCATTATCAATAATTTAAGAAACCGTTATGAGTGACAGGCATAGCTTTTCAGTAAGACTCTCGAGTGGAATGTTCCAAAACATGAGTAGGACTCTATAGTGTATTAATCTACTGATATATGTTTATGCATCTTTATATCCTTGAAAGCGTAAGTACGTACCAACTGTATATTCAAACATGATGGCAACAGTGAGGATGGACCATATTATGCTGCTGCCAAAAACTTCATAAGGTGCCCGGAACAGTATGAGCAATGACACTAGCAGAACAGCGAGGCCAACTTTTAGCGAGAATTTTACTCGATTAGTGTCCTCTTTGCAAAACTCCCATACATTGCACACCCAAACTTTGAACGAGAAGTCAACATTCTGGGATTTCTTTCCAGTTTCCGGAAGTTCAGGTTTGGTATTTGACGGAATGTTGATCACGAAACTACCCTTTTTCCCTTTCATTCTCTAATGAAGTAAAATAAAGCCCTTACTTTCAATTTGCCTTGTCGGGGATGTACAGAAACACTTCCATTGTAAGTGCTCCTTCACTGTATAAGTTAATTATAGGGTTTTTGAGAAAGCAGACTCCTCGTATTGAGGTGGAATGGAAGAGCGAGTGTGAAACTGAATTTAAATAAGGGAGTGGATGGCTTAGTTGATGATGCAACTAGGACGAGAAATTATGTCTGGTCAGGATTTGATACATAGAGAAAACGAATAATGCCACAATAATAGAAGAAAAGATGGAGATTAAAACTTGGATAGAAAGATGCTTAATCTCAATAATACTGTATTGATAGAGAATTAGAATCTAATGTTTTTGCATGGAAATGGAGTTTCCAACCTCAACATTCCTTTATAATATATTTACCTCGTCAACTTAGATGGGCAGGGTAACAGTGTTGGTGTCACCATCAGTCATACAATTTAATGGTGAAAATGGTCCATCCTTAAAGCAGAAGATTCAGCTCTGGCTGTTCAACCCGTGTTAATCGAAGTTCACCTGTGTTGCTAAACTTCCTATATAAATACTTTAAGTGCCTCAGTTAAAGATTAGGACTGTTGAATGTACCACGGGAGTTCAACCTCGGCTGTATCAAATCTCGATCTATTTTTTGGTTATCAAACATATGCGTTAATTTACACTAAAGTAAAGCTTGAGCTAGGTAATGGAGTTCAAAGATAGGTGTCATAGTTCAAGTAAAGCTCGATCTTGATTTTAAAAATAGAATAAGCAAGAGTAAACATGCAAAGATGGTAAAAATAAAAATAAAAAATTAGGGTCTGATCTCGTTGCAAGTTATGATGCTTATGACCATCTGTCTTCCTCTTGGCCCTTCACCCACCACCACTGCCACCCTCTCTCTCTCCCTCACACACACACACACACACACACCATACCCAGTGTGTGTTTAACCTGATGCTGTGTACATATGTTTTGGCAAATATTTGCATTATGCTAGTGAAAGTTTGTACCACTATCTGATTCTACACATGAAGGCTGCTTTAAGTGAACCTGGATATGAGTCTTGTTATAGATTAACTTGTAAAGTTCAGATTGTTGTTATTATTTTTATATTAATAATTATTGTTATTACTCCCTGTGTCCCAAAATGAATGTCCAAAAAAGTTTTAAATTTGCTCTTGATCAAGAGTATATTTGAAATCTTTTTGGTCATTCATTCTGGGACGGAGGTAATATTATTATTATTATTATCATCACCACCACCATCATTATTATTAATGTCATTCGATATGCATGCCCTTAAGTGAGTGGGTGTTTATGTGTTTGTCTGTGTGTGTGTTGGGGGGGGGGGAGGGGGTGCTTTCACGTCGGAAGGAGGGGGGGGGGTTCACGTCATGTGAAGGAATATTCCATACTTCAGCTGCCTCTTCTGCTACCCTTGCTTTAGTGATCTAAGCATATTATACATGTTTTCCTTCTCCAAGGTATCTTATTCGTTCATACTTCTACTATATGCTTCTATTGTTTCGTATGAATTATTGCTATAACCACTCCATAAGCCTCTACAGGAAGCTCGAGAATAGAACATTGCACGTGATATGATATATTTAGAGTGCGGTAATGGCAGAAACCGATGCCTGACGCCAAGAGAATCAGTATTAAGTTTATGTATACCTTGACACCCTGTTTTTCGAGTTTAGTCATTTAAGGTACCCCTTTCTATCTATTTATTCTTACATAATTCTTGCTTTCTCAATTAAGCTCAAACAGAATCTTAGTACATGTTCCCTTGGCGAATTGACAGATCATGATGGAATTGATTTAGCACGCTTGGCCACCTATGTGGTTGGCAAGGAGAATTTTGCAGTTGAAACTACTATCTATAAAATCTTAAAGTAGATTTTGTTGTTTACCATTTTATGCTATTTTAGTTTGTTTTTTTTTTTAAAAAAAAAAAAAAAAACTCTAGTGGTGAATGATTTTTGCAATGAAAAAATGTAAAGATCGTGGAATATATACTAGGGTGAAAAGGGTTGGTTCTAAAGGATTACTCCCTCCGTCCCAAAATGATCTTCTCATTTGCCATTTTTCGTTGTCCCAAAAAGTTCTTCACATTTAAACGATTTAGGCTTAAAAAATGTATAAACTAAACATGGGTAGTGAAGCAAGTGTTCATATCCTTAAAAAGTTTGAATAGTCAAACGTGAAGATCATTTTGGGACGGAGGGAGTATTTATTTAAACAACTTTTAGTTTGATAAAGTCGATTAAATATGGTAAATGATTTTGCCAGGGAAGGTGGAAAATAAAAGCGTGTGGAATATAATCAGTATGAAACCTGTATCAACGGTTGATACTCACTCTGATGTATACATATTTGCAGCAAAGAAAGAAAAAAGGTGTTGACTGAATGGAAGGTGAAGATCCATAGTCAGAATATCGGGCTTGATGGGAACTTAGAGCAGTTGATCTCTGATGGCAGTATGGATTCTCTCTCTCTCTCTCTCTCTCTCTCTCTGTTGTGTGGTGTGTGTGTGTGTGTTTGTGTATTTTGCGTGTGGACAGAAGAATAGATGCATATAGCACATATTCTAAGTAGATCGCATGTGTTATAATTGTTGAATTTGGATGGGCAGTCTAATAACTGTATAAGCATAGTACTCCCTATTTCTCAAAATGAACAATCCGTCCCAAAAGGAACATTCATTTTGGGACGGAGGTAGTAAGTAGTTAATAGTCTAGGAGAAAGACATAAAATGTGACTTGCGATGCTAATAATAAAAACTGGTCCATTATGGAACTATTCTGAGCATATGACAGACAATTAGCTGATAGAGAAACACAAACTTGTCCACTGCACTATCTGTTACAACTTAGAATTAGATCCTAATTCAGGTGGACCACTGCTGCTTGGCTGGCTGAGGGGAAGTTTGCATATGTGAATGGACTTTGGACCACACACCTTGATGGTTTTATTTTTATTTGTTTATTTATTTATTTGATTTACGGAATCGGAACATCGTTTCCAGAGAGTTTGCACGTTTGCAGCTCCACTGCGATGTGTGCAGAATGCATCATGCGGCCAAAATTAATTGAGAACCGTGGAACCAAAATCAAACATCCTGGTCATCTTAACCATCCATCTACTGAAAGAGATATGTACTCAAATGTAGAGCATGGAGCTTTGTCCCCTTTTTATTAGTTGAGGCCAAGTCCATTATTACATCTCGCAGGAACATGACTTACATCTTATAGTAACATGAATTATATATTACAATAACATGAATTACATATTTTTTTTCACTTTTCTTAACTAATGTGCAATCCGACTGCACATGATTGCTCATGCCTAAATTCGTGAATGCTTGCTTCAACATCAGTGCTCTGTCAGTGGCTTTTCTAGCCACTATGCAATTATTTGTTGCATATGAGTCCTCTTTCCTTCAAAACTGAAGACTGATGTCGGGCATTTCGCGTTTTCCCCCGAACTCAAGAGCATGTAGATATATTATACTCCTCTCTAATTCTCTATTGTCTATCCTCTCTGGTGGCTTGTCTGTATTGGACAATGATACACATAGGGAAAACTCATAGTGAAACACTTTAAACCGTTGGATGAGTTTTCATTAGTGGGGCTCACAAACATTTATTACAATCCAACGGATTACAATGTTTCACTATGAGTTTTCCCTTTGAATTTTCACTATACATATCATTATCCTTAATTTAAAATTGATTTGTTATCATCTTGTTACATGACTTCCTGAAAAAGCAAAGGATGAATTGTAAAGATGGATGGTGAAGAGTTACAGTGGAATAATGTTGACAATTGAAAAAGATATTCTCTGTCTGTCTGTGTTTCAGAATAAATGTCTTACTTTCTATTTTCGTTTTACCCAAATAAATGTCTTCGTACTAAAAATAGGATACGAAGTTTGGTGATCTTCCAGTACTAACTATTCTAATAGTCGCATTGCAATGTCATAAAAGTTGTCGCTCTGCCCATATGAATAGATTGGGGCAATTAAGAAAACAAGACTAAAAACTTTAAATGACATTTATTCCGAGGGGAGTATCAGCAAACAAGAAATTCCTTTCGTTTTAACAAACTGAAGGCATGAACGAACGTTTTCTTTTTGACAGATAATAAGAAAAAGATATAGTCATCTCGTCACATGACCCAAAATTTATTATAGTTTTGCCAGGCTACAACAACAAGCGTTTGTAGTCCAACGGTTAGGATAATTGCCTTCCAAGCAATAGACCCGGGTTCGACTCCCGGCAAACGCACTGCTATTTTTGAAATCGTGAAATCCAACTAAACTATATTCTAGACCACGGTCTAAATATACTCATCATATAGAAATTTCATATAGAAATTTGGAATAGAAGGGGGTCAAAATGATACCATAGTACAAATTTTATAAAAAATAAAGGGGGTCGAAATAGACAAAAACAATATTTTTAGTGTATTTATTGAAAATTTAGAAATACTAAAATGACATTTTCCAAAATTCAAGGGGGTCGAGTGACCCCCTTCTCTCCTTCCTAGCTTCGCCAGTGATTGAATTGACTGTTTAATTAGGACAAGCAAAGAGCCAATATACACCCATTCATATTGCAATATCTTATAATGTTTGTTTGTTTCTAATTCTCCATGTTATTATCAAGAATTGATAGTTTGGACAAGTGACGAGGTTATCTGAGTTTAAGTTATTCGACTCTTTTTATTTTGAAAAATAGCATATTAATACACTTATGTAAAATTTTAAAAAATACACTAAAAACATTAAACTTGTTAATTTTGGCCACCTTTATTAATGGTATATTTGTAATATGATATGATATTATTTGACTCCTTTAGTGCCAAAAATCTATATTATTAAATACATATTAATTTTTCTTTAGCAATATTTTTTGTAAGAGATATATCAAGATCTCTCTTGATATAATTCAAATCAAATGTAGATATTATATTTTTATCTTCCAAATATAATTGATTGTATATCCATACTTTATTTATAAATTCATTGTACTTAGACTAATTTATGTAAAACCCTAGACTCTCATTGTAACTATTCATTTGTGAATAATAAACTTGAGTTTCATATCAAACCCTTATTCCATGTGTGAATGACTTCGTCTAACATTTCTCTTATCTTCTATATGATATCAGAGCGATACGATCCATATGAGACTTCTCCGCCAAAACCCTAGCGGCAAACCCTAAAAGCCGGCCCGCCCCTTTGCGGCAAACCCCCTAGCCGCCCACCCTATCTCCACCACTCACCCGCCAACACAACCACACACGCTTCTGCCACCATCCTCAATACCCCACATTCATTACATACCACCTTTGGCAACAACCCCTTTTTGCCAAAACTCACCCCAAAAACACCACCACACTCACTCCTGCCACCACCTTTAAAAACCACCACACTCGACAAAACCATAAATGCCGAAACCCCATTTTCATTTTGTCTTTATTTCCTTCTCCAACAAACACATCCCAAAACCCTAGCGGCAAACCCATAGCCGCCTCACCCTAAAACACCGCTTCAGCACATACCCAATATAGTCAAAACCCCTTCTCCTCAAACTTTTCCGCCCCCAAACCCTAATCACATCAAACCCCTCGGCAAAACACCTATAGCCAAAACCCTATATTGGGAAAATCCTAATCGTCGCCTACAACCAAACCCTAAATCATATCACCCTCAGCTCAACCCATATGGCCGAAACCCTACCTTCCTTTCTTACTTTTCGTTTAAAAAAAAAAAAAAAAAAAAAACAAAAAAAAACTAACTGCTGATGCAACCCCTAGTATCATAACATCAGCCCTTCACACCCCCAGCTCAGTAAACCACCAGCTGATGCAACCTCTGATGTGATTCCACCAACAATCACATCACATCAGAAACCACACAAGCCCAGGAACACATACATCTCTACTCGCTCTATCCAACCCGGTTCATCTCATCACTCTTCAAGATTGAACTTCTCAAGAGGATCGTCCATATTGCGGGGGCATATAAGAGATATATCAAGATCTCTCTTGATATCATTCAAATCAAATGTAGATATTATATTATTTGTAAATAATTTCAAAGGAGTATTTTTATTTTTACTGAAAGACGATTGATCTTCTTCCCATTAAATATGCCACCATAACAAGCATAATCGACTACATCTATTATGCTCTCAGACAGTCGATCCAAAAAATTTGAAAATCAGATTCCAAAATAAATTGTGATTAACACTCATTTACACAAAATCACAAAATAAACACTGCCATTTGAGATTAAAAACAATTGTATTGTTGATTTTTTTCCCCTTGTTTTTCCCTTTTGTCGTATAATAAATTTCTCTTTTTTTGTGAGAGCCGTTGTTTCCTCTCCTTTGTGAGAGCCTACGTTTATTTGATTTTTGTTTGTTGTTTTTCATCTTATAATGACGGCGATACTTGCATTTTCGCACAATGAAGTGGATGTGGTCTTACTACACAAGGATGTTTCGCGAATTTTGAGATGTCTGGTGGACGTTTACTCGTCAAACCGAATTCTACATTTCAAGGGCTCAGCCTAAAATATTACCAGATGGGAGTTTCGTTAAATGCCGGATTGTGGCTGTTTCCAAGTTTTACTTGGAGTGGAATTCAAACATCTCGATATTTAGACCGAAAATATCGTTGTTGCTATTGTTATTCGGGATGAACTTTCGGCCTTTGTGAGTTGCCATCTCTCTTTAAAGTGTGAATGAAATTATATCATTGTTTGCTAAAAACCAATGTTCTAAAAGACGCCCGTCTAGGCGCTAGACATTCATGTAACGCTTAGGTTCCGCCTAAGATATTATAACTATTTATGAATTCTCTGCCCCACCTAAGTCCGTTTAGACCCCGCCTAGGCGCTAGGCCCTGCCACAGCACCTAGCGGCCGCCTGACGCTTTTTAGAACCTTGCTAAAAACACACACACTGGAATTTGACTTTTCTCCGTCTCAAAATGTCAAGTTACAAAAAAAAAAAAAAAAAACCTGATTTTTGTTTAATTTAATTAATTAAGACCAGACCCGCAAATACCTGTCCCCATGTCTTTATGTTTATGCAATGAGAGAGGAGGTCCTTTGACTTGAATCTTCACCCAAACTGAGCAACCCAAATGGGTAACTGCAACGGATTACCCTCATCGCAATCCCAGCACTCCTCCGCCGGCGGCGCACCACCACATCAACGACCTCCTTCCAATGGAATCAACATCCTCCCTCCTTCTCAACCTGCACCTCCTCGCCAAGCTCCTCCACCTTCCGCCACCGGTCGCGTCCTAGGCCGACCGATGGAAGACGTCCGCGCCACCTACATTTTCGGCCGTGAGCTCGGTCGCGGCCAATTCGGCGTGACACACCTCGTCACTCACAAGACAACAGGCCAGCAGTTCGCGTGCAAGTCAATCGCCACGCGGAAGCTTATAAACAAAGACGACATCGAGGACGTCCGGCGAGAAGTCCAGATCATGCACCACTTGACCGGTCACAGGAACATCGTTGAATTGAAAGGCGCGTATGAGGACCGGCACTCCGTTAACCTAATTATGGAGCTGTGTGCCGGCGGCGAGCTATTTGATCGGATCATTGCGAAAGGACACTATTCGGAGCGTGCGGCGGCGGTACTGTGCCGGCAGATGGTGACGGTGGTGCATAATTGTCATTCGATGGGAGTGATGCATAGGGATTTGAAGCCTGAGAACTTTTTGCTATTGAATACCGATGAAGACTCGCCGTTGAAAGCTACTGACTTTGGTCTCTCCGTCTTCTTCAAGCCAGGTATTGAAAATCTGAGCTCCTTGATTTTTTAAATACACACACGTACACCTTCTGTATATGTGGTGAAATGTATACGATATTCAGTGATCTGTTAATATGTAGAACACCTTCAGTACGCGGGAAATGCATTTGATGATCATAGCGCTGTATTGAGTTCTACAAATTAGGAAGTAGGAAGTTGATCAAGTTGAAGTGTTGCTTAATTGATGGCTAAAATGGTAGACATGGGACACATTGTCAATAGAGATATTAGGACATCGATCACCACCACCACTTTCCACATCCCAAAAAGGCCTTGTAAAGACTCGAGCCTGGAGACCCGGCCCGATACAGAAGCACCACGCACTGGCACACTGAGGACAAACAACTTGGTCCATTCAGCTTACCGTAGGCCCACCCAAAAAATACTCAAATCGTACCACCGGGCTAGCTCGCAAGACCAAGGCAGGGGTTCCGCTCTGATAGCATTTGTAACCAGGGTTGCACGATTTGCAGTTCGTCCGATTCGAATTCGCGATTCGCTCAACTCATGGAATCCGATACGTAGTGTATATCAAATATTGCGATTCGCGAATTCTCAATATTAGTACGTTTGATTTAAATAAATATTAAAAATATTTATAATAATAATAAACTTATTTTTCATAGAAAGTCAACATTTTAGCGTTTTATACATCACCGAAAAAACACTAAAAAGAAACATTCACGCTGATAAATTGTAGTGACTTTATGTGGTTGTATTATTTGATTTTTGGAAAGGATTGGTTTGTGGTAATAGTCTTTGGCAACATGTATTTGTAGTGAGGGACTGATCACTGAGGGTTAGGAGCTCCTTGATATGAACGTTGTGGCTTTTCAGTTTTCTAGAGTTGTTTGAAGTTATTATTGGAAACATATAGTTAATGACTATATTTATTTATTGCAACAATGACTTTTCAATTTTAGAAGACATTAATTGCGAATTCAATGAGATTTTTCAAGGTATCGGAACACGAATCGGAGATAACGATTCGGGAATTCCATCGTATCGATCGGTATCGAATCGCGAATCGATACTGCGAATCAATACGCTATTCGAGGCTATAGGGAGCGAATCCTGCAACCCTGTTTGTAATGACCTGAGCCCGCAGGTCCGACTCGCTACATAAGCCACACACGGGCCCACTGAGCACAAATAACTGGCTCCATTTGGCTTACCACAGGCTCACTCAAAAGTCTATGATTGTACACACTAAACTCTCACATCTTTCCGATGTGGGATGGCGATATCACCGAGCCCGAAGGCCCGACCCGCTACATAAGCACATGCCTCCATGTGGCTTACCACAGGCTCACTCAAAAGTCTATGGTTGTACACACTAAACTCTCACATCTTTCCGATGTGAGATGGCGATATCACTGAGCCCGAAGACCCGACCCGCTACATAAGCACATGCCTCCAAAAGTTCAATGGATGATTTGATGCTCAATGGTAGTTTGTGGGACTTTTAAGTACCACTCCAACTTCATCTAAGTTTGGCCCACTGCACACAAACAATTAGGTCACTCGGCTTACCACAGGTCTACCCAAAAATCTAGGGTTGTTATTGGTGCTCAATGGTAGCTTTGTGGGCTTATACATAGCACGCTAAACTCCCACACCTAACCGATGTGGGATGGGGATATCACAATTTTTTATTTTTTGCTACAATCCAAAAGGCAATGAGCTCAGAACACAGTAAAGAGGAATAAGAGTGCAATAGTATTTAGCTCCAATATGCAACTTTTGTGCATAAGAGGATACAGCTGATTTTTATAAATGAGTACTCCCTCCGTTCCAGAAAAAGTTGAAACGTTTACTTTGGAGTTGGGAAATTAAGGATATACTATTATAGGAAAAATTGTATTTATGATCACCCAACTATTGGCCATGAGTGGTTTTGATCACCCAACTATTTGTTTTTTCATTTAATGGCCTGAACTATTTTTTCTGTGCTTCCGTGTTTGATCACCCAACTAATATTTTTTGCGTTTAATAGCCTAAACTATTTTTTCTGTGCTTCCATGATCACTGGGACTAACTCCATCCAAAAAAAAATCGTTAACTCACCATTTGCTTATCCACGTGCCCTTTTTTTTTTATGGTAAAATAGGAATACTAGGTTTATATCAAATATTAGTATAAAATGTACTTATATCAAATATTAGTATAATTTTTAAGTAAATATTATTTTACCTTTCAAGAAAAAACAATTAAATATTATTTTAAAATCATAAATTAAATTAGAAAATATAAAATTAAGTTTCTTTCAATCCTTAAAATATAATTCAATTTTAATCCATGGCCATTTTTATTTTTATTTTGATACACGATGTAACTGATTAAGAGGATGACTAAAGCGAGTTGATGAAAAAGCTGGTATTCCTATAGTTGGGTGATCATAAATGCAATTTTTCCAATATTATATTAAGAATGAAAGGTAGAGAGGAAGAGAGAGAATTAGTGGGGGTGGAAAGAGTATGAGTGGAGAATAATGAGTGGTTGGGAGGAAGAGAGAGAATGAGTGGAGGATTATAAAAGTAATAAAAAGCTTCCATTTTTGGATTGTTGCAACTTTTGTGAAATACCCTAAATGGCAAAATGTTGCAACTTCTTTGGAACGGAGGGAGTATTGGTTTTTTCCATTTCAGCTGAACGTAAATTATACTATAAGGTGTTCTACTTCAGATTTTGAAATGCTTCACTTACAGAGTCCAGGAAATTTTTGAATGGGGCGAAATTATTTGTTCAATTACCGATGTGGGACTTTAGGTTGACACCCGAACAAGAGATTGAGATGAAAATTTTAGCCATGTTCAACAAGGAAAAAAAGGTTTTGCTCGATTCTCCCTTGATCACAAAAGAAGATTCACACTTTCCATTTCGCATATCTAAAATTTGAGCCATATATCCCTATAAATTTGATTTGTTTCTAAAAGAAATGCAAAACAATGTGGTGGAGTATAAATCTGTGGGGTTTAAAGGAAATATAGCTATTTTTGAGGTACAGAGGGAGTATATGTATATCTATTCATGGGAACTGACACAAATTAATTTTAGCTAGGATTATATTTCTAGGGAGAAATATAATCCTAGCTATTGTCAGTTGTTGAGTTTTCCTTGCACGTGACAAGTCAATCATACGCTCATTAGAAACTTGACCAGGATCAAATAGCTCTTGTTTGGAAATATACTGAGTGCTAGATGGGCATCTAACTATGGGTTTTGATGATTGGATGTCAAATCTGTTGTTAGAGAAGTTCCAGAAGAACATTGGAGCACTCCTGGCATTTTCTCTAGATGTGTACTTGTTGCAGAGGGAGCAGGATATCATGCTTATTCTTTTCCTGCCCTTTTTTACTTTTGGCAAATGTATTTGCAGCATGGGAATATTTGAGAAGTCATGGACAGTGAATTGGAGATTTTTTTCATTGCTATAGAGAAATGTGAAGCCATTATCATGTCTTTTGGCCTTCTGCAATGTTTCAAAGCATAGAGCATCCACCATGGTAGAGCTCTTTCAAATTGTTTTTTATGATTTTCACATGCCAAGTAGATAATAAAATTCTCAAAGCTTTTTGGTAGAGCTCTTAACATTTATTGGCTACCATGGGGAATTAGTGAAAAGTTAATAAGAGCTTATAGAAAGAGCTCTTTGTGGAAAGAGTGCTCTTTATGGAAAGAGTGCTCTTTAGGTAAAGAGCTCTTTCAAAAACTCTACAATGGTAAAAAGCTCTAAAGAGCTCTTTCATGAAAATCAAAACCTCCTTAAAAGCTTCCATTGTGGATGCTCTTATACCAGAACTTTGAATATTTTGATAGCAGGTGCGTGGATTTTGGCATATGTCAGTATTGAAACCCACTCTCATTAATGAATGTACTAATTAATTCCTTCCTCTCTTTTGGATTCTTTTTGACGTTCTTGGTTGGGTACTGGTGCTCTTTACTTGTTTTTGTTCTTCTATACCTACTAAAAAAAATATATGGACATGAAGGAAAGTAATCCAGATTAAACCTTGTTCTTCCCTCTGCTACTCTCAGTTTCACATTCTTAGTATAGCATTGACCATCGGTGCACAGTAGACATTTGCTAGTCACCAGTGGCAAAGCCACAGCGGGTCAGGGGGTCATTTGACCCCGTTGATTTTGGGAAAATGTATTGTACTACCTTTAGGTAATTGTTATTTGTATCACTCAAAAAGGCAAATTTGTCAAGTTTCTTTTGGATTTTTTCACACTAGTAATATTGACCCCCATTTGAGCAAGATTCCTTTATTAACCGAGCATATCTTTCTTATACAGAAGTTTTGTTGTCAACGTTTATTCCAAAGCTGTTGAGGACATGACAAAATTGACACCTGATAAAGCCTTTTTCTTCCGTCCTCTTTCTGGTTGACATTTTTGTATTCCATTGACAATCCCTGCAAGATACTAGAACACAATTATTTATTTATTTTATTCCCGTCTCACTGGTGATATTTTCTAATGGAGTTAACTTGTGGGTGCAGGGGATGTATTCAAAGACCTTGTGGGGAGTGCATATTATGTGGCTCCAGAAGTTCTGCGCCGGCGTTATGGGGCTGAGGCTGATGTTTGGAGTGCTGGTGTGATACTATACATTTTACTCAGTGGGGTCCCACCATTTTGGGGAGGTAAACCTTCTGTCTTGTGATGAGGTCATACTCGAGCGAAAGTTATATAATGATTTCTACATGAGGTGGTGAGCTGATGTCTTGAGCGGTTACATGTTCGGTAGACTATTTATGTGATTGCTTATATTTTCAACGATGCTACACTTGTATAAAATATGGGGGAGGGGGGAAGGGACCTGGAAGCTTACGTTACCAGTTTGCTGGCAGGTGCACAGTAAAATACTTTACTAGTTTCTGTTTTTTCTCTTAGTGTAGCATTGCTCACATGGGCATGCCAGAAATGTTAGTCAAGGTTGGTCCCCTATTATTAAGTAATGAAGAAAAAGAATGGCTCAGGAGATATATTGAAAAATTTATCTGGGTTTTGGGAGAAAGAATCCTACATACCTTAAAAAACAATCCTGGTATATATCTCCCTGTCGTGTGAATACATTTTTCATTTGAAGTATAAAACTCATATGTGGACAATTTAAATATATGGTACCTACAACAGATTTCATTCCAAGAAGGGTTATAAATGAAAAGACACACATAAATACTTTCTGAAGTTTCCTATTCACTTGATAATTGATATTACCTTCTTACATTTATTTTCTCATAAGTAGACATAGCGCGGGATATATATTCTTTAGTCCGAACATGTTCCATAGTTGCCATCTTTTCTCCTGTTTCTTCTTTTTCTTTCTTCTTTTCCATTCTCGTGTCGTACATGTTCCTCAATTTTATGGCACTCCAAGATTCAACGGTGGTACTATGTAATACAATTTGTGAACCATATAGTACATGTAAATGAAAGCAGTAATGGAGTGATAACATGTATTCAGTTCCTTTGAGTTATTAGGTATTTAAATATTAGTCAAGTATGACTGCTTTGGATTAGTTGGTTTGTTTTTGAGATATAATCTTCTTATGTTTCTCATCGTTTTCTAATAGTTCCAAACTTCTGTTTCCCCCCACCTCCTTTCTTTTTTCAGAAAATGAGCAGGGGATCTTTGATGCGATTCTACGAGGAAATCTTGATTTTTCTTCTGATCCTTGGCCATCCATATCAAGCAGTGCCAAAGATCTTGTTAAGAAGATGCTACGAGTTGATCCTACAGAAAGGTTTTCTGCTATCGAAGCCTTAAGTAAGTCTACTTCCAAAAAGGAGATAATGATTTCGCAACATAGAAATTGGGTTCCTTTTAATCACTTGTACCGGAGACATGCATTGCTATTTTATGAATTTCAGTGATTATCTCTTGGAGAAATGAAGCAAAACCTATAATGCAAGACTTCTGACCTGATTTCTCACTCTCGTGGCTCCATATGCTCTGATATCCAATTTACAGAAAATTTTATTCTTGTAGGAAATGCATTTTAGGTGATAGGGTTTGGTTGGAGTCTCAAGGATTACCCTTCACTTTTACAGTAAAATTGTCGCTGCTTAGTTCCAACCAGTTACCTGCATGAATTTTTTATGCCATTCTGATTTGTCAAAACAAGTCAACTTTCACATTGGAAACATATGTATTTGCGCTATGGTGGTTAGTTTGCACCATAGCCTGTGGGCAATCAATTATTTGATTCGGTAGATCAAAATGAAATTGCCAATATGAATTAGACATTTCATTTAATCCCATTAAACACATTAATCCAGTGATAACTACGCTTGTCGTCTGTGTTTATTATCTTTGCAAGAGGCAAAAACTCTGGTTCCATATGCCTCCCGGTTCCTTGATTTCTCTATTAATTCGCATATTAATTTAGGAGGGAGTTAATAAAAAAAAAAAAAAAAACACATTTTCTGTTTTCGTTTTAATCCAACACATTGTCCCGTTTCTAAAATAGACCATAATTTTAGTGCGATTTCGAGAAAGGTACAAGCATATAAAGCATCCTCCTAAAAAAAATTGACTTGTCATATGGAACTTACTGTTGGGTAGAAGTAAAGAACAAAACTTAACTATGCAAGTAACTGCAGATCATCCATGGATGAGAGAAGATGGTGATGCACCTGATAAGCCCATTGATATTGCCGTGTTAACAAGAATGAAGCAGTTCCGTGCGATGAACAAGCTCAAGAAAGTAGCTTTAAAGGTTAGAACGTCGCTATGCCTCCACTTCTTGTTTCAAGTTTTCTTCCTGTTTTCCAAAATCTTGGATGGCTGATTTTTGGCTTTCATTTGTCTGGTAAAAGGTTATAGCAGAAAATTTGTCTGAAGAAGAAATCATTGGCTTGAAGGAGATGTTCAAATCGATGGACACAGATAATAGTGGAACAATTACTTATGAAGAGTTGAAAGCTGGCCTTCCGAAACTTGGTACCAAGCTTTCAGAGACAGAAGTGCGGCAATTGATGGAAGCGGTACTTTCTAATCTTATTCCCCCTCCCTTTTTGAGCTATTTTCATGTTTATATTTTTCTCGGAATTGACAGATATCTGGCATCTGTTTTGTGTGTGTGTGTGTTTTTTTGGGGGGGGGGGGGGTGTCAAGCGAAACCTATACATGTTGAGCGTGTCAATTTTCTTGATCTGGTTGACAAGTGCTAACGTCCTTTTGTTTTCTCAGGCTGATGTGGATGGAAATGGCACAATTGATTACATTGAATTTATAACTGCAACAATGCACTTGAATCGAGTGGAAAGAGAAGACCACTTGTACAAAGCGTTTGAGTATTTTGATAAGGACAAGAGCGGGTAGGTCTCCCTCTCCATTTCTTTGTGACCAATCAGTGTACAGGATTAAAAAGATTAGGAAAAGAAGCTTCTTTCTGAATCCTGACCTTAAAATATCTTATGTTTGTTTTATTTATGTTCTTTTTGTGAAAATATAGATACATAACCATGGAAGAATTGGAGCACGCCTTGAAGAAGTATAATATGGGTGATGAGAAAACAATAAAAGAGATAATTGCAGAAGTTGACACAGACCATGTATGATCTCTCTCTCTCTCTCTCTCTCTCTCTCGCACACACATCCACATTTCAAGTAGGAAGAAGAAAAAATCTCTCACATTTGGTCTGCTTCCATTATTTTTCGGGAAAGAACAAAAATATGGAAGTTTTTGTTCGACGGTAACTTCTTAAAATTATGAGATAGATAATGAAACGGACACAGACCAGGTTAGTCAATGAATAAGTTATACAATAATCCCTCTTGTTCATAAGCTCAGTGTATAGTCTTCCTGATGGATACTAAAACTATTCCTCCAACTTGAGGAAATTAAATACTCCCTCCCTCCCATAATAATAAATGTAGCACTTTCCTTTTTGGTCCGTTCCAAAGTAAATGTTGCGTTTTTAAATAAGAAAATAGTCTTAGTGCAATTTTAATATGGTACAAGTAATACATAAACTAGTAAATCATATTCCTTAAAAATGTTGACAAGTAAAAGGGGACATTTATTATGGGACGGTTGGAGTAGTACGAGTTTTCTTATGTGGGGCTTTCAGTATAACATACTTTTTTTTTCAGTGAAAAGGGCAATGCCCCTAAAAACAAAGAAATAGAAAAGAGGTTCATCCCAATGTCATCTTTCCAAATTTGAAAACCATATGTTTTCGATGAACTGAGATGAATCTATCATTGTCATTTTCAGTATAACATACAGAATTACTTGTAGGGGATTTAGGGCGATCTCCACATGTGCCTAGCCCATACTAGCAGTCTTAACTTTGGAGAATAATCAACACATGAATATTATGGAAGAAAATAAGACCAAGATTTGTTAACCTGGTTCGTTCAACACATGAACTACGTCCGGGGGCACCAAGTCAGGATATCGCTATAATAATGTATGGCGCTGTTACAACTTCGCACATGCAATCACTAAGATCTAAATATGGCTACTCTCCTAGAGCAACCGCTTGCATATATTATCTTACCTCCCCAAGAACACACACAACACGGTCATGGCTGGGTTGTAGGATCGCCCCCCATGGCTTTCCTAGGCCCCGGCCCCCTCCTTGACACTATTTGTGGCTCTCCAATGTGTATCCTAGCTCTCTCCTTCAAGCACACAATAATTGGGACGAAAGTTTGTTTATATAGGTCTACAAGGAAGCCCTAAATCTAATCTTGGAAGATATCTCATCAAAATAGGAAACTAGAGCTGAATAGGACTGTTTCCCGACACAACACGGCCTGCTTTGTATTTTGGCACGCCCATGCTTTGTAAATCGTCTGAGAGCAGCTCTCAGATCAGACCTCTTGCATGGCCATGCCACCTTTGCCGGCACGCCCATGCTTCCCCTTTTCGGCCACTTTCTGGTTTCCTTCTCCTAGTTGATTACTCCTTGATCTCTTCCAACTCCACAACGATTTAGACTTCCTCCCCTCCTTGTCTCCTATTGTTTTAGGACTCCAATCCTAACATTATATGTGCATGTCTGGTACCTCTGTTCTGCAGCTTCCGCTCATGAGTACGGCCAATATAACATTGCTTCTATTTTAGACTTCAGTTACTTCTTCTTTCCATGGCTATGCATTAATGTTATATTTATATTCTCCTTTTGCAGGATGGACGGATAAATTATGACGAATTCGCAGCCATGATGAGAAAAGGCAATCCAGATTTGGTTGTAAATAGACGTCGCAAATAGGCCAGCCGCTGAACAATATTACGGACAGGCATATTTATTTTTTGCCTGGAGTAACCCAAACAGCAAACTTCACTCCATTTTCGGTTTAGATGTCATGAACTATAGTAAAATTTGTGCGGTTCGTGAAAAGGTTTATGGTTTTCTGATCATTGTTTGCTCCTCTCATGGAGAAAGGTTTGCTGATGTCTATTTCTTTGATCATTTTCGTCTATTTTTAGGTCACAAATTCTGTTTGATTACGTGTGGATACAGAAACGAGGTATCCAGATTAGGCAAATTTTCATTTTGAGTTTGTTACCCTTAAATTGTTGAAGAGGATGATTGGTATTGATGGGTGTAATTGTATCTGCTCTTGAGTGAGGGTGATAATATTTGCATTTAAAGTGTCAGACGTTTGAAATATGACACTTATTTTTTATTTATTTATTTATTTGCATTTAAAGTGTCGACGTTTGAAATATGACACTTATTTTGGTATCTGTATTATATGAAAACATAATTTTATATGGCAGGGAATGAATATTAGGTAAAGAAATTTCCCGAGATCGTAGCTGGATCATTAGGTGATGATTGATTGTTGTATCGTGATAAAATTTCAGTAGGATTATTATTTTTATTTAAAATTGTGATTTTTATTTTAGAATAAATTTAAAAAAATGTGGTTTTTATTTTGAAAAGGAGTTCTCGTAGATTTTAGAATTTTAACCAATAAATCCAACGTATCATAAACTTTCAGCACTTTTCTTCTAACACATTGCACTCGATTTGAGATGAGATCACCTGTACCACTTTTATGTACCACTGGTAATCCGACGGCTATTATCATTGATGATAAAATTTTAATGGCAACTTAATTAACTCATAATCGTTGAATCACTAGTGGTACACCAAGTGGTACACAAATGTGGTACAAGTGATTTCGTCTCGCTCGATTTGATATCTCTACTTGCATTTTGGTTTGGTACATCGAAAAAAATAATAAAACTGCACTAAAAAAATGTGACTATTGCGGTTCGGGTCAATTTGGTGGACTAAGGTTTGAATTAGATAAGGGGCATGTAAGTCATTTCGGGTCCACTTGTACTCTTCCTTCTTTCGTTTAAAATCTCGGGGACCGAGCCCTGAAAAAGCGGGAACTGACTCCAACCAGTATAAAACCCTTATCGTGATTCGTAACTACCTCCGTCGGATAAACCACCGCTCTCCGATCATTTCCGCCACCTTCCGCCGGTTGTGCCATCGAGAGAAGTAGCCGGGGCTGCCAATTCGTGGCGTGTTTTTACGCTTTCCATTGATCCGCTTGTTTCGGTGGCTATCTTTAGGTTCGAAACCTCGATTTTTCAGGGAGAGAAGAAGAGAAAGAGGAGAGAGAAGGTACTGCGTGTGCGGGAGAAAGAAAAGGAGATAGAACGAAACGAAGGAACTTTTTGTGTGTGTGATAGGAAGATGAGAGAGTGTGTGTAGATTTTTCTGTCGGAAATGAAGATTAATCAGTTTGTACGTTGTGTTCGGTGTTGTAAAGTAGTGAAAAAATTGACCATTCCATAGATCATCAAAAGCGTAACCATTCAATCGGAAATGAAGACGAATCAGTTTGATAATTACGGATAAAATTTCTTCGATCATTTCTCGCAGAGTGGAATAATTTTTTTCCGGGTAGAATAGGTGAAATTGCTAAGCAGAGATGGAACAGAAGGGGATGTTAATGTCGGCGTTGAGTGTCGGAATAGGAGTGGGAGTTGGAATTGGATTGGCTTCTGGTCAAACGGTGAGTCGATGGACAGGCGGTGGGAATACGGCCGGAAACGCTCTAACGCCGCAGATAATGGAGCAAGAGATGCTTAGTATGATCGTTGATGGCCTAGATAGCAAGGTCACGTTCGACGAATTTCCGTATTACCTCAGGTCACTTGAAAATCATCTCTCTCTCTCTCTCTGTTAATTTGTTTTTTTTTTTTTTTTTTAAATATATATTTGAAACTTGATCTCCTAATTTGCTTTTATTTGTGACTTACTTGTTATAAGAAAATATGATCCTACTCATTTTCGAAACACTACTCGGATCATGTTATAAGGATATATACTTTATTTCTAATAGTTTTTTCTATTGAAATTCATCTCAGTGATGATCATAAGATGCTAAATATTGATGAGATCATAGGCACCAAAGAAAAAAAATGAAATGAATTACGTAGCATAGTATTACATGAAAAAATTGTATGTTAATATTTTGATAATTTAATTTTAATTTCTCTAAGATATTTGACAGCTTGAGTGAGCATTACTAGATCGGTAGGTTTCTAGAAATGAAGCGTTTCTTATTTTTTATACTTGTGTATGTTCATGGTAAGGATAACATTCTTTGCTCTGAGTCTTTATGGGTTCATGTAAAATAATAGGTATTGGTGACGGTAGAGTATGAATAAATAATGGTTGTATGTTGATATTTATGCAGGGACATTTATATCATCCTTGGAAATGGTTAAGATTTTAGATTGACACTGATTCTGAGTATTACGTGTATCTCTGTTGTTGCATTATGTAGCAATGTTTTCTTTAGTCTGGAGTGGCGATGATTCTGTATTAATATCAATTTCCAAGTTCCCATATTCATGTGGCTGGTTTTGCAATGACATGGACCAGTGGCGGACCCAGGAAATTTTCACAAGGGGGGGAAAATGGCATAACACATTTAAAGTGGGCAGAAATAAATACTAATGCATTTATTTTTTAAAACAAAGGGGGGCAAAGTCTAAAATATTGCACTAATACTCCAAATTTTCAAAAAAATTACACTAGTAAATTTTTATTTTTTTTAAAACAAAGGGGGGGCCATTGCCCCCCATAGGCTTAGGGTAGGTCCGCCTCTGACATGGACGACAAATGGCAAAGCATCTCATTGCTCTGCCAATGAGTCAAACATGATAAAGTTGGGTTTGTAGATAATTCCTAAATAAGTAGACTGTTTTACTAATGGATGGGGTAAAAAAGAAAACATGGGGAAGCAGATACGAACAGTCTAGCATGAATCTCTTTACATGATCATGTTTTAAGTTTCTGTTTGCAGGATTGACTTGATTATTATCCTAAAAAATTTGTTACATACGGAGTATTTGTTTTGCAGTTCCATTTCTGATATATCCTAAATATATACTGAGAAAATATATTTGTTATCAATAACACGACAACTTTCTAAATTGGCATTATTGTTCATTTTTCTTTTTTGATTGTTGCACTAGGTATCTCTAAGTTAAAGACAAGCAGATTTCATTCAGTTGCTAAAACTTGAAAAACAGACCATTTACATATTAGGTTTATTCATTATATGAGATCTTTTATTCATACTAGGTGTTAAAGCATTTAATCTTCTTAGCATTCATTAAAAGAAAATCCTGTTTTAGCGGTTAGCTGCAGAATGTAGTTTGTCAGTGATCTCCCTAAGAAATACAATGCGATGCCCGTACTACCCCACCTGGGGATTTATGTAAAGATATTGATACACTCCAGTGATACTGAGAGGTAATTTTGCATCAAATGATTATACTACTCCATTGAGAATGATCCTGATAATGTGGTGGAATTATCGTTGACCTGTAAGCTGTCTCTTGTTTCACCTAATCAAGTTGGTTGCTGACAGAAACCAAGATGGTTACACTTTGACCAGCTTATCTTGATGAAGAAACTTGGACCTCTTCTTAAAACATGCTTCTGCAGATCAGTCACTACCATCAGTTAGTGAGACAAAGAGGCAAGATGTGGTATTCCAATAATAGAATTTTACTGATGAATTACATTATACAAGTTTATTGGGATGAACAGACAACATTTTTTGGCTGATCTGAGTATGATGGACGGGTGGTAGTTTTTTTTTTGTTTTTCTTTTTGGGTGGGGTTGGGGGTTTGGGGGGGGGGGGGGAGGGATTATGAGCCACTGGTATCTGGTCACCACATTGGGTACCAACTGATGCATCTCAGGGCTCAAACTCGAGACCTCTGGTTAAGTTAGAACACCCCTTTACCAGGTGATCTAGTTACTGTCCATGGGGGTCCTCCTCTCTGCAAAGTGTGGCTGATTTGAGTCTTGGCATTGTTTATTTTGACAAGTGACATGCTCTTACATGAATTTCTCTAGATGTGTCTGACTTCAGGAGTTCCGCAAGATGTCAACAGGAAAGTACGCTGAAGTGGTTTTAAAAATGAAATGGCTTCCGTTTCTATGAAATAGCATAAAGTTCTTAGAAGCACTGAACTATTCTGTGTAAAGTCAGTTATTTCAAGTTCTGTTTAGAATTCATTTATTGTTTGTCTAAAAAATAACCGGATCCCTTCTTTGAGTTAAGCATTATGTGTTACTCAAAGGGCGTTGTTATTTTTCTTGCTAATTATATCTTATTTCACCACATTAACAGAGAGCAGACACGGGTCTTGTTAACAAGTGCTGCATTTGTTCATCTGAAGAAAATTGACGTCGTTAAGCACACAAGGAACCTTTCTCCTGCTAGCCGAACTATATTGCTCTCGGGACCTGCGGGTTGGTTATCTTTTCTTTTTTTTTTGAAAAAGAAAAAGTATCACTTGATAGACTTGAATGTATGATCTGTATATTTTCATATATTGCATTTCAGCAAGTTTTATATGCTTCTTTTTGCTTTTGAAGAACTATACCAGCAAATGCTTGCTAAGGCGTTGGCTCATTATTTTGAAGCCAAGTTGCTACTGTTGGATGTTACCGACTTTTCACTAAAGGTGAGCTAGTAGTTTACAAGTGCTCTTTGATTCTACAGATGCTAAATTTTTTGTTGATGATTTCTGACAGATCCAAAGCAAATATGGGGCTACCAACAAAGAACCAGTAAGAAAGTTTAATTAGCTTCTAGAACTTTTTTGACTATGACACAGGTTAAATTCAACTTACTTAATAGCTAACATCTTATGTTTTAGTCCTTCAAAAGGTCAATCTCTGAATCAACAATGGGACGAGTTTCTGAACTTTTGGGGTCATTCTCAATGCTTCAACCAAGGGAGGAAACTAAAGGCATGTTAGAAATTCAATTGTTATTTTACTCATCACCTCTATTGATTCTGTCTGACGTAGGACCTATTAACCAATTGCGGCTAAGATGAACGTCAGATTATTTTGCACATTTGATTTCCTTGTTCTTGGCAGCAGATGTAGTACTGTCGGCTCTGTCTACATTTATGTCTTTGGTTTCTCACATTTGTGTTGTGTTGCAGGCACACTACGTAGGCTAAGCAGTGGTACCGATCTTGCATCAAGGTACAATGTGTTACAGTGTTGTGGGGATATCTGTCTTACACCTTAACTTATTCAGTTTTCGCCTGATAATTTTCAGGGTGAGTGAAGGTTTATTGAACCCTCCAAAGCTTCGAAGAAATTCATCGGCCTCTGCCAATATGAATGATCTTGCATCACATGGCACTCCAGTGAATTCTGGTACCGACAACTTTAAAGTGAATGAACATAATAAATTCATCTTCTTCCAGTGAAAACTGTGAAATGGAATTTTTGTTTCATGCTGTTATTTCGGGTTTTGCTTGCGAACTGCAGTTTGCTGTCCTGGTCTATCTCCAAGAGAGTTTGCTGAGATGTCAAGTGCTAGTATCACTTGTTAAAATTAAGTATATACGTAAATCAAATAGAATGTTCGGTATCAGTTGTCATTTAGCATGCATTGTCGTGACATATACTATAGTACTTCCTCAAAGATAGTCCACTTTGACTATCATGGTCAATTCAACTGAACTTTGACCATAATTTTATAAAAACTAGTTATCTCTTTGCAATTTACAATTTTTTATTGATTCATCATTAGGAATACTATCAATAACAAATTTTAGACTTGCATACGGATAGCTAGATTTTTATTAAGTTATGGTCAAAATTTAATTTAGTTCACCATAAAAGTCAAAGTGAGACTATCTTTCCGTGACTGAGTGAGTATTTGTTCTCAAGGAATTACGATTATTCAAACTTCCTCTGTATCTCTATGGTGATCTTTATGTTGATGATTGGGAGAAAGAGCAAGTAATATAGTGTTGCTGCTCACTTAAAAAGCTATCAGTTTGTGTTAAGGAGAGGAGGCGTAATATCTAGGGTTTCTTTGGTGTTAGAAATCTTGTAAGACAGCCTGATGAAGAATATTAGTGAATGATACATAGTATGTTGAAGTGATACTAATATAAGAATGTGGACGGACTCTTGTATTTTTCCCTCCCGTCTTCGCTGTCGTTTATTTCAAATTTGATATGATGGCTATCTGAAACAGGATTTATTTTTGCCTGCAATGAGAAGATGTCCCTCAGTTTTTCATTCGAGATTTCTTACAATTGAACTCCCACGTGTGTTTCCCCATTTTGTTTAGCTCTTTCTTTATTTCCCCATTTTGTTTAGCTCTTTCTTTTCAGGAAATATAGTTCATTTTATTGCTTGTTTAGCTGATTTAAAATTTGTGCTCATTTTTGATACTAAATGTTGTGATTTCATTTAGTACAAACTGCTTATTATGAGTTATGACTGTGTGCATCTCAGCTCCCCTCAAGCGCACAAGTAGCTGGTCTTTTGATGAAAAGCTTTTCATACAGACACTGTACAAGGTATCATTTCTTCTTCTAGTTTATATGGTCCATTTCTTTTTCTTTAATCCGTTGCAGTTTTTCGGATTCCATTTTTTCCTTACGTTATAGTTATCTGAGTCATGTTGTAACAATAGTTTGACTTTCACCCGCAGGTTCTTGTTTCAGTATCGAAAACAAGTCCCATAGTTCTGTATCTTAGAGATGTTGAGAAGTTAGTGTGTAGATCACAAAGGATATATATCCTTTTCCAGAAAATGTTAAAAAAAATGTCCGGACCGGTACTCATTCTTGGTTCAAGAATTGTGGAGGCTGACAATGACTTTAGAGAGCTTGAAGAGCGACTCACTTCCGTATTCCCTTATAATATTGAAATTAAACCTCCAGAAGATGAATCCCATCTTGTCAGTTGGAAAAATCAACTTGAAGAGGATATGAAAATGATGCAGTTTCAGGATAACAGAAACCATATTACTGAAGTACTTGCAGCGAATGACCTCGACTGTGATGATCTGGGTTCCATCTGTGTGTCGGACACAATTCTTCTTAGTAACTATATAGAAGAAATTGTGGTATCAGCAATCTCTTATCATTTGATGAACACTAAGAATCCTGAATACAGAAATGGAAAACTAGTCATCTCCTCTACAAGGTTAGAACTATATACTCCCTCCGTCCCAAAATGATCTTCCTATTTTTTTTTTGTTACTACCGATGAACTTTGAACAATAATTTTAGGTTGATTTAATCATACTAATGAATA
This sequence comes from Campanula takesimana, assembly GCA_026119855.1. NCBI lineage: Eukaryota > Viridiplantae > Streptophyta > Magnoliopsida > Asterales > Campanulaceae > Campanula > Campanula takesimana. Next base: position 1,456,786 of record JAOWBW010000159.1, read on the forward strand.
TCTAAAACTTGTTATTGATACACCATTAACAAGATTATCTATAACAAGTTTTTCGATTTTCATTAAGATAATCAAATCAATCCAAATTTTTTGCTTGAAGTTCATTTGTAGTAATGACAACAAAAGTGGGAAGATCATTTCGGGACGGAGGTAGTAATTATTATCTGTTTATTCTACGTAAGGGGGCATGAAAATCATTCAGCCTGACATACGTAGGCTTGAAAAGAATTGAGCCTGAGAACAATCAGGGTGTGGTGTTCCATGGTTTCTTTAAATTTAGTTATGCTGACTCATAACCGGGTTTGTCGTTAAACAGTTTGTCCCATGGGTTGAGTTTGTTCCAGGAAGGCAAATCTGTTAGAAAAGAGAACATGAATCTAGAAGCACAGGCTGAAGTTCCCAAGGTCTGTAGTGTTTTGTCTCTGAGTGAAAAATATTCGAGTAACAGATCTGGCACGGAAGTTACATCAGATGTTCCAATTGTTTTGTTTCATTGTATGTAGGGTGAGGCAGGTGGCGTGAAGCCAGAAACAAAGGCTGAAGGCACAGTTGCTGAGAAGAAAGGTGAAGCAGAGGCGTCAGCAGCTCCTAAGAGTGGTGATAGTGTAGCACCTGCAACAAAAGCTCCTGTAAGTCTGATATTCTATTTCGATCTATTATACAAAAGTTGAAACCAAATGATTTCTAAAATTCCTGGAGTCTTTTTGGATCACATAGTGAAGTCGATTAGCACTGGTATGTATGTGTGTGTATATATATATATATATATATATATATATATATGAAAACAATTGGAATATTATGTGACTCCGCCTTGAGTGTGACCATTTTCTTCTAGATTTGCCAGCTATACTTCTGAGTGTGCCTCAAATCTCTTTGAGCAAGCTTTTATAAGTTTTTAGCTTTATTGTTGAAATAACCAAATGTGGTACTACTCTTGTTGGTAGCCTTCAAAATCAGGGGTGCCCTTGTTGTTTGGGAGGGGAGTGCCATGGCTCCCCTGAAGTTTGACAGTTTTGTAGACAACCTCCATTCAAATGATTTCGTCAACATTCGTTTTCTTCTTTTTTCCGTCTCCTTTCGAAGTTCTTTGCGCCTCCAATATGCTCTACTTTTTACCTAAGTAGTCAATGCTTACAATCTTGTCCACTAATATATGCTTCATCAGAAAGCTTGTTAGCGTGGGTTTGTAGCCTACCATAGGCGGTTTACCCTCATTTGAACTTTGCAATTTTCTTAGTCTAATTTAAAGAAATTGTACACTTTAACATCCGAAAAGTTGATATCCTCACTAATGTGCTAGTTAACATGATTGACCGTAGTAAGAGGATGCTATAACCAAGTTAGGGTGGTGATAGACATGGTAACCGCCATTACTTGGAACTCAAAAACTACCTCCGTCCCAAAATGATCTTCATACTTTTTTCACTGTTGTTGCGAAGAAACTTTGAGCAATAATTTTAAGTTGATTTCATTTTACTAATGAAAATCGAAAACTTGTTATTGATACACCATCAATAATACTATCAGAAACAAATTTTAGATTTTCATTAGGACAATTAAATCAACCTAAAATTATAGCTCAAAGTTCCTTCGCAATAACAGCGAAAAAATGTAGGAATATTTGGGACGGAGGGAATAACATGCTTTAGGATGTGTGCCTTTATACTGGACAGAGAACAAGTTCAAGGATTAGGATAGGCTCCTATCCCTTGTACCTTATTTGGGGGGGGGGGTGAAGCAAAGGGTTAGGAAATGGCGCAATTTTACTATGATCCCGGACTTCTTCTTCTGTTGCTTTATACTCCAATTGAACTAAGTTTATGTAATGCAGATCGAAATACGTTGCATCAAACGTATATATTGTGTTGATTGTTTATAATAAACCTTGCTATATAATTTGTGGTATCAGGAAGTTCCTCCCGATAATGAATTTGAAAAGCGAATAAGGCCTGAAGTCATACCAGCAAATGAAATCGGAGTAACTTTTGCTGACATTGGATCCTTAGAAGAGACCAAAGAATCTCTTCAAGAATTAGTAATGCTACCTCTTCGAAGGCCAGACCTGTTCAAAGGAGGCCTTTTGAAGCCATGCAGAGGAATATTGCTATTTGGGCCTCCTGGCACTGGGAAAACTATGCTAGCCAAGGCCATTGCACACGAGGCCGGAGCCAGCTTCATTAATGTGTCCATGTCTACCATTACTTCTAAATGGTTTGGTGAAGACGAGAAGAATGTTCGGGCCTTGTTCACTCTCGCTGCTAAAGTTTCACCAACCATCATTTTTGTGGATGAGGTTGATAGTATGTTGGGCCAGCGGACTCGAGCTGGGGAGCATGAAGCCATGCGGAAGATTAAGAACGAGTTTATGACTCATTGGGATGGACTTTTGACTAATTCAGGTGAAAGAATTCTTGTTCTTGCTGCAACTAATAGGCCATTTGACCTTGATGAAGCCATCATCAGACGTTTCGAAAGAAGGTAATCGTACACACATACTCGCTCCATCCCATAATAAGGGGCATAAATTTCCTTTTTGGATATCTCATTGATAAGTCACACAACCCAAAATGGAATGTTGTTAACACTTTTTTATATAATGATACCCACTAATCATACTAACAACAATCATCCACTAACTATTCCCTACCCTACTTTCTCTCTCCTACCTCACTTTTCATACTCACAACACCCACTCAACTATCAATAAATTATGATGCATAGTATACTTCTTATTTAATTTCCGTGCACATCCCATTTTGTGCCTCTTATTGTGGGACGGAGGGAGTATATTTTCTTATTAAGTCCCTTCGCAATGAAGTCCGAATAGTACAGTTTACCCTGTGAAATCAACAAAAATATTTTCCACCCATATTTTGTTTGTGCATAAACCGGATGGCAATGTAACGTCTTCTCTCTTTGATAAACAGAATAATGGTCGGCCTACCATCTGTGGAGAATAGGGAAATGATATTGAAAACTCTTCTTTCAAAAGAGAGAGTTGCCAAAGAATTGGACTTTAGGGAGCTTGCCACAATGACAGAAGGATATAGTGGAAGTGATTTAAAGGTTATCTTTTCATCATTTTGATGTTGATTTTCCTGAACATGTGATTCATAAGATTTAACTGTGCTACAATGGTTGGAAACAGAACTTGTGCACAACCGCTGCTTATCGACCAGTGAGGGAGTTGATACAACAGGAGAGATTAAAAGATCTGGTAAGTTTACTATCAATTATAATCAAATCAATTGTTCCCTCCGTCTCCTAATAAGTGTCGTAGCGGACTTGTCAACAGTTTTTAAGGAATGTGCTTTACGTGTTTTTTGTAAATTGATTGTACCATGATTATCCTTCAAAAAAACATGCAGGAGAAAAAGCGGAGAGCGGAGGAGGGGGGGAAATCTGAAGGATGTAAAGCTCCGGAAGAAGATAAGGAGGGAAAAGTAATCACTATCAGGCCACTGAACATGGAAGACTTTAAGGAGGCCAAGAATCAGGTTAGATGCTGTCCCTCACTCTCTCTGGCACATACTCATAGACAAGCCCATGAAATTTGGCAAACAAGAAAACAATTGACAAAAGTTTGTAAGCTTTTCTTTAGGTGTGTTCCTCAAGTAGGGATGATGATCTAAAGCACTGGCCAGATCCTTGTCTTTTTTGTTGTATAATAATTATACGTGACTATGAAGCATTTACAGTAGAGATTAACACTTTATACAGCTGCTGATGTGAGTTTGTGCGTTATATATCTTTACAGGTCGCAGCTAGTTTTGCAGCAGAGGGGTCCATAATGAGCGAGCTTAAACAGTGGAATGACCTGTATGGCGAAGGCGGTTCAAGGAAAAAGGAACAGTTATCATACTTTCTCTAAGTGTCTGGGACCGGCCCCAGGTGATAACCTCCTGAAATGCTTGTCCAGAGTTTCTAAAATATTGAATTGAGGACCTACTCTCATTGTTTTTTGTTACTTTTTAAGTAGGGTGGAATGTTTGGTTTCTGTACTATTAGTAAGGTAGATGGCCGTTCCGGAGCTGGAGCCTGGAACTGGCATCTGGTTAAATTAGGACTGTTGACATACCGTATGTTGTGTTTTCTCTGGTGTTGTAATGCCATAATAAATTATGCTACCAAATGTATTCCCCATTTAAGATGGTGATACTTGTCAGAAACCGAGAGACGAAAACTGAGCATCTGAATCAAATCATACACAACCACTGTTGCAACAATCAGACAGTTTGTAAATAGGTTGTTGCAACAATCACATACGAAGATTGTAAATAAACAACCACTGGTACTACAGAACAAATCTCGAGAAACTCCATTGACACAGGTATAAGTTACAATATATATATATATATGAACTGTAAGCATATCACTAAACACATAAATCAAATGAGACTCTGCCCACAATATACGAGGCAGGAAGGGTCCATCTGCATCCATATTGTGAACCCCAAGACCCGCTAAAACAAAACACAGATACACGATTCACATCAGTAACCGGTAAAATTCACAACTTCACAAAGTAAACACCACAAGAAACAGACCTGTAAAAACCTACAAGCAAGCTATAACCCATTCACTCTTAAGCTAATTTCTTGGCTTTCAATGACCTTGGTATCTTACTTAGGACTTTCACATTGAATACTGCATATTGTTTCTTGATCTCAATCATTGCCTTCTCTGCAAGAGGGTCGATCTTGTCCTCGTACTTCTCATACATCACCGGAACTGAGAAGAGCGCAACGAATACTGCACCAAGGATCAAAAGTTCAAAACCATATCTAAACAGGGAGTAAGAAATAAATACCAGACAATCATTGCAATGAATTTACCTATATAGAACAATGTCAAGAAGCTGAAGCAACCACCTATAATAGACAAAAACCACAAGCCAGCTATGATCTGAAAAAGAAAGATAATCATTGTATCGATGATGAAAAATTTACAAACTTAAAGCATCAGTTCGTTCTTCATCATAAAAGAAACCAAAATCCAACCCCCCCCCCCCCCCCCCAAAACATATGCATCTGAACAGAGAAAGAAAAGTCAACAGAAGCCCTTGATTAATTACAATTCATCATTTTATGTATTAGTAGTTTGCCTGATGTTAATCATAAACTACCTAATATGGAAGAAAATTCAACTTACTGTGAGAAACTTCTTAAGATCTCTTCCTGATGCAACATCCTTAAGGATCTTGAAGCCTAGATTTATCTCAATCCTTAGAGCAGCTGCGGTCTGCCTAACTGCCTCCTCAGGAATAGAAACTTCTGGAATCTTTGGTGGGGACCTAACAATTAAAGACGCAGTGCACCATGAATCAATTTAACTTGTGCCGTAATTTTGAATAAACAGACACTCCCCCGTCAAAAACAATGAGTCCCATTTTGACCATTTTTAATCAATGTGATTAAACTTTCACCATACGTTCATAAAGCTAAAGATTCTGCTTACGACTACGTAGAAGTTGTTGATAGTTGTTTATAAAGTATTTTACACACTAGTATTTAGGATCTAAGACATAATAAATGTACGTAAACTAGTAATTTGATGTCTTATGTAGACTTTTTATAAGGAAATGAGTGACCTTTCGGAACTAAGGGGGTATTTCAGGCATGAAGAATGAACACAAGTCTCATAACTGCTTACTTGTTGACGAAGGTGGAGGCGTTGGACCACAGAAACAAAATAGCAAGTGAAACAATCAAACCATGGCAAACCAGAGTTAACAAATGATATTCCAACACTTCAAATAGAAGCCAGATAGCTGTCACACCACCAAAGACACCTGCTGATAACTTCTTGTCCCTCCACAGAAAAATATCAGCCGCTGCGCATACAGATCAGGATATGAGTACTCATAGTAAGCATACGGGTCGGGGGTGAGCTTGTGTTAAACTTTTTAATTATGCATAACTTCTCAAAGGCATAAAGTATGCCGGTAAGATGAGTAAACATTATATGCGTACGAATATAGATATTCATAAACACTTCTTACACTATTAGCGACTTTGAGTGAGTTGTCACTGTGTATATACAGATGGAGGGAGAGAGAAAGAGAGTCCAGAATAGCAATGAACGTTTTGCAAATATTCCACAGTAACAGAAGAAAAAATAACATTATGTTAAAAGTGTCTCCGTTTGTGGTACTTTCTTCATAAGTATCAGCTTTATGATGAATAGAGAAAAACCTCAAACTTTAGGGAACATAAAGAAGTCCTTAACTGGAGATGCCCTATCAACAGCTATAAATGATTAAAGGAACATAAACCCTGCTTTATTTAACCGACCAGATCTAGATCCATTAACACCTCATAGTTACAATAAGAGATGGTTTCTATTCAGAAAAACCAAACAGAATCGGGAAAAAAAAGTTAATATTTTCAATCCAATATAGTATGATATCCAAGACATGTGATTTTAAGTTGATATAAATAAAATTTTGGAAATGGCTATCTAGTTATATCCTTGCAGCACCATTAAAACAAAATGTGCACAATACTTGCTCTGATCCATGCTACATAGCATCGTCATCTATGCGAGAAATGAATCCATTTGAATGATGGTACAAATATAAATAAAACAGATTCATCTCTAGAAATTACACAAATTACACACCAAAACTGCATAAACAGCTATAATATAACCAGGCAAATCAAAGATTTAACATATAAACGTATACTAATCCATGCTACTTTGGAAGCCTCAAATCAAACAATAACCAAAGATAAGTAAGCACGTGTACACGAGCGAGCGCACACACACATTCAAATTACACACTGAAACAGCATACGCAACTATGATATTAACTAGAGAGAGCGATAAACACAGATTCACATAAGCACATAAACTGCACAAGTTTCTCCTTAAAGTCAAATTGATCACTACAAAACTCAAAATATCTAGGTGAGGGAGAGAGATAAAGCAAAATTACAAACGCTTCCACTTTCCATACATGAATTTATGCAAATATAGATGCAAATATATACAGAAACAAATTGTTAGCCAGAATTGAAATGAATTACACACTAAAACAGTATAAACTACCACCATCACTGGAAAAGTAAATCTAAGATAGAGCATACATGATACAAAATTGATAAAATATCATGCTACAAATCCAGATCCAAACCAAATTCTCTGAAGTCAAAACTGTAGACACACAATCGCACGTTAATTGCACACATAAACAGCATAAACAACCACGGAATCAACTAGTACAGCTAAAATTGAACATAAATACTTCTACTGATCACGTTACTGTGCAAAATCTAAATCTACAAAATCAAAACAGAGTGAAATTGCGTACGTTTACCACCGCCGAAGACCTTGTGAACAGGCTTTTCCCTACCGAAAAGCCGATAAACCTTGGACTTCAACGAAGAACTCTCGTCGTCGGAATCCGAAGAAGAAGAAGAAGACGACGATGACGAATCGTGACCATGTATCTTCTCAGCTATCTTCTCCCTCAACGATTCAGCCTTTGAATCCTCGTGATCCGACATCTCTCTCTCTAAAATCCCTAAATTCTCTGACACTAATCGATCTCTCTCTCTCTCTCTCTCTCTCTTCTCTTCTCTTCTCTTCTCTTCTCTGTACGTATATGCGAGTATATATACACAGAGGGTTGTGTAACAGCTGATAGCGTGTTTGTACGTGCGATCTTTTATGTGAGCTGTGCTACCCTACTAATTAGTCATTTATGTAGAAGAGCCTAATCGATTTTGGGTTGTTAGTATTTTTTTTTAATTTTTTTTTAAGCAATTGGATTTAATAATTTTGTGGACAACAATTTAGACTTCTTAAACCACCAAATAATAACTGTAATAAATAAATCAATATTAATATTTTGTACGAATGTTATTTGTGGACAAAATTTTATAAATTCATTAACCACTTGGCATAATTTATTTTCTTTTATACTCTCTTCGTCTATAATGATGTTCTCATTTTTTTTGTCACTATTATAAATGAATTTTGAACAACAATTTCAAATTACTCCTGATTTAGTTTTCATAATAAAAATTTATAACATGTTATTAATAGTATTGTTTATTGTGTATAAATAACAATTTTTAGGTGTTTATTAATATTTTTAAATTAATTTAAAATTACTACTCAAAATTCATTCATAATAGTGACAAAAAAATAAGACTATTTTTATGTTCCTTCCGTCTAAGTTTAAGGTTCTTAATTTGACTTTGCACGCTTATTAAAAAATTAAGACAAAAGTGAGTCAAGAATAGTAGTGGGTAAAATATATAATTGTTCATTAATAAAACAAGTGAGTGAAAAGTAAATGGGTAAGTGATTGGATATTTGTAATATACTCCCTCCGTCCCACCTCACTTGATTTCCATTTTGGTCCGTTTCACTTCGCTTTAGACTCTCCAAAGTGGTAATCTTTTAATAATTTTATATTCAATCTACCTCACCCACTCATTCTTTCTCTTATTTTTCACCACACAATTCATTCAACGAATCTACTATTAACTCCACTCATTATCTCTTTTCATTTTCTACCACACATTTTCCTTATTTTTTTTTTCTTAGTTATTGTGCCCACCTCTTAGGTCTCAAGTGAAGTGGGACGGAGGGAGTATAAGCTAGTATATAGTAATGTCTAAAACACTATTCATACTTTTCCATTTAAGGAATAAAGCAACTAAAATCCTTAAATTGAGACCTACCAAAAAGAAAACTTAAATTGAAGGAGGGAGAGTAATAAGTGGAGTCGAGATCTCCTATACCATTTTTGTGTGTCACTCCATGTACCACTTCTAATCTAACCGTTCACATGTTTGCATAATATTACAATAATACCACTCTTAACAGTTGTGAACCATTAGATTACTTGTGCCGGCACATGAAGTGACACACAAAGTGGTAAAGAGGATTTGGACTCTAATAAGTGTTGCCATTTCTTATCTTTGAGGAATAATACTAGGAGCACAAAAAAGTCATTAAAATCTTGCTCACAAAATCATAAGTGTAATGATTTTATTGGTATTTTTAATTAGAGTGTGGCGGGTCCTTTATCGATGCAATCAATAAAATATCACCACCTCATTTTGTGAGCATGATCTTATAACCTTATTTTGTTCCCCTAACATATTGCTCATCTTTGAGAGTAACAAGTGTTTGAGCGGACGAGAAAATGGATGAGCTCCGTCGAGAAGGCGTTAAATCAATTATAGTACGTGTCGGCATTAACGGGCCGTGAACGTACGTCATTTGGGATTAGTAGGGAGTGGGGACCACTTATGGGTCATCATTTCCATTAGGTGCAAGGCACGTGGAGTATTAAATGGTCGGCAATAATTTTGTTTGTAGAGTTGGTAAATCAGGAGTTATAATCTTCTATGCCACTTTGTGTACCATTTTATGAGTCACAAGTGATCTATTTGCTCACAGTTATTGAGATTGGTATTATTGTAATATTATACAAACATGTGAAGGGTTGGATTACAAGTGGTATATGGAGTGGCACACAAAAGTGGGACATGAGTTCTCAACTCGTAAATCTGGTAAATCACGATGTTACAAAAGATTGTACCCCTGCCTTTAATTATTCATACTTACCCCTTAAAAATAGTTTTATTCAATTATTTAAATTTTTTACAATACGGAGTATACTGTAGTAAGTAGTTTTGTTTATTAAAATTCCTTTTTTTACGTGAATTATACTCTCTCCAAATTGTTGAAAATATTTCAATATTTTTAAAGGTTAAAAAAACTTTTACTCCCACCGTTTTATGTCACTTGAGACATATTTCATTTTCCGTCCGTTCCACGTGACTTGAGACTGCCCAAAATGGTAAGAAATATTTACTATTCTTCTCCATTATTCTCTCTCTTACTTTACTTTTACACTCACAACACTAATCAACTGACTATTCCTCCCAGTTATTCTCTCTCATATTTAATTTTTCATACTCACAAACGCCTCCTCCCACTATTTCTCTCTCCTACTTTTCTTTAACTTGTGTGCCAAATTTTTTTTTTGTCTCAAATGACATGAAACGGGGGAATATACATTTTCAAGAGCACATAAAGTAAAATGACACATTTTTGTAAAGATTGCAAGGAATAAATGACACATTTTTATTTTGATTTGTCTTAATATAAATTAATCACCTTTTTTAAATACGTTGACAAGTTAATTGCGATTTTTATTTTGAGTCGAACGGGATTATTAACTTAAAATACAATACTCCCTCCATCTTTTTAGTATGTTCACTTTTGGTCAACATGAGTAAACTTTGACCAAACATCTAATGTCAATCTAATCATTCTAATGAAATTCTAACAATTGTAATTTATAAATAATAATTTAATTTATCAATAATAGTTTTTAAAATTCCATTAGGATTGTTAGATTGACATTAAATGTTTGGTCAAAGTTTACTTCCGTTGACCATAATTGAACAGACTAAAAAGACAGAGAATATATCCTATTTGTGTATCTAATGTTCATTTTCTATACATCTATTTCAATTCTTAGCTGTTAAGGAAAATTAAAAAGCTTGGTATTAGTAGTATAAACAAATTTGTCCGAAGCCTTCGTATGAAATGGTCAGCAAACTTTTATAAAGCCTTAGCAGGTAAGAAATGTGGAGACTCATTGATCGTGTGTTTACCAATTGGCAGATGCCACCTCATCCCTGAATATTTTAGGAAGATATTGGACCCATGAAGTTCGAGACGATTAAACGATTTAAAAGAAAATTATTTGATGAATGCCTATTGTTTGAAACCACAATTTCGAGAATAATTTTATCTTATAAAAGTTAATTTAAGTTATAGTACTTTGTATTTTATTTCTAAAATATTAACACAACAATTATTTTTCCAATCATCTTATTACATAAGATTTATATAAAAACAAGTATTAAACCATAACATAAAGTAACAATTGTCTCCATCCTTGTGATTCGACCCGTATTTACCGTACAATTGCAGATTAAACTAAGCCCTTACATTTTGGCTTAACAAGTGCCAATTATTCATACTGGTATTCGTAAACAAGCAAGCTAACACTTTTAATATTGCCGTTGTTAATGTTAGAAAGTGCAGACCATTTTAATGAGATTTAAACACTGAAACTTGCACTTTTCGTAAGTACTAGTGATAGTGTTAAAAATTGACAGCCATTCACACTGACACTTATATACATTGAAGCCATGAGTTTTCAATAAGTGCCAGTGTTTTAGTGTTAAAAGTGCAAGTGAGTGTGTTAAAAGAGTGTCAATCCATGTGTTAAAGAGTGCAAGTCGTGTGTTAATAACTTCAGCGCGTTCAATAAGTTTTAGTTATTTACAAAAACGCCACTTCTCGCTTTTAAAACACGTATCAGTATATTTACAAAAATGTCACCACATGTTTTAAAACATCTTATTGTTGAGCTTCAAGGAAAAGTATGAAGAAAAGCATCCGCAATTACAGTCTTACTTTTCACCAAAAAAAAAAAATTACAGTCTTACCAAACCTTCATCCAAACACTCTAATTCCACCACGGGTTTAACTTAATCCTAAACCGGAATAAAACCCTTCCCAGTTCCATGTCCCGAACTGGAAAATGAAGAGAGGGAATTAGTGGGGTTAAATGGGTAGGGTTGGGTGAATATAAAATATTAAAAAGCTTGCCATTTTGGGCAGTCTCAATTGAGGTGAAACAGACGAAAAGGGAAAATAAGTCTCAATTTACATGAAACGGAGGGAGTATGACTTTTACTCTGGGACGGAGGGAGCACTACTTAGGTAACTATTATCTTTTAATTTACTATTTAAGCTCATAATTACTATAATGTTAACTATAATTAAAACATTATTTTTTCAATCGATCAAGAGTAAAAATTGACATCATTATGGGACAAACGAAGAAAATTTTTTAAAAAATTATAAAGTTATTCTTAACCAATACTATTAACCAATCTTAATTTATATTTTATACTATAGTAACTAAAACTATTTCCACTATTATTAAAAAACCACAAGTAAATTTATATATATATATATATATATATATATATATATATGTATTTAAATGTATTTATATTTATTTAAAATATTTAATAATTATATATTGTAATTATAAATATCCATGCACAAAAGAAAACACCCCTGTGAAGCACGGGTTAACTCCTAGTTTTGTTTAAAAATACATGTCTTTTTCTGTTATAAAAACACTTACTTCATCCACAACGTTACATTTTACGTCTAATCTCTCAATATAAATTTTGTTCCAAAACATATGATAGAATTAAAAATTATTGGCTAAAATTTCGTACTACCTTTCTCATAATGAAAATAAACGATTGCTTTTGATAAAAAAAAAAAAAAAAAAAAAAACGAATTTGGTCATTCATTTTGTTACAGAAAAGTATCAAACTACTCATTAATTTTTAAATCAGAATGTTTATTGATGAGGAATTGAGTCCAAATATAAACAAAAAGCTGACCCAAAACATCACAAAAATAAATCACCTGTTATAAAACTGGAGAAACAAGAGCATAATCTCAATAGATATTATTTTATTTCAAGACTATTATAGAGAGAGTGTACAAGAGAGAAAGGTAGAAGTTAAGAACTTCTGAAGTCTATTGAAATGAAAACTAGAGCCTACTATTTATAGGTGGAAATTGGCTTCCTCTATAAGCTTCCATAAAGATAAACACTATCCTTTAGTAAGGCTTCCTTAGTAAGCTTCTCTGAAGATATTTACCAAGCTTTCCGAGTAAGCTTCACTGAAGATATTTACAAAGCATCCTTAGTAAGCTTCGCAAAGATAATCTTGCAAAGCTTCTCTTGTACACTTCTGGTTCAAAGGACATTCACATAATAATATATTATAACACTCCCTCTTGGATGTCCGCAGCTAAGTAGCATGCCTCATTAAAACCTTACCAGATAAAAACCATGTGGGATAAAAACTCTAGTGAAAGAAAAAGAGTACACGATTTCTTAGCTTCATGCTTCTCCCCTTGAACAAAATATTACTCGTGATCTCTTAGTCGCCTACTCCTCCTTGAAGATTCTTATTGAATTGTAACTGTGTCGCACTTATTGCCTCATTAAAAACCTTCCGAGCAAAAACCCTTTAGGAAAAATAATCTCGAAGGAAAAGAGTACAACTCACAATCTTTTCAATAAACGCTCATTGCCTCGTTAAAACCTTGGCGGGTAACAAAACCCCGGTGGGAAAAATAACCCCGCGCGAAGGAAAAAGAGTACAATGATATCTGAGTATCGTCTGGATACTCCCCCTGAAAACTACAATGGTGGAAGCTCTTACAATCTGCGTAAGCTAATTGTTTTCACATGCTTCTCAAAAGTGGCTTTAGGTAGTGACTTCGTGAATCAGTCATCGCAATTGTCTTGACTTCTGATCTGCTGGATCATTATCTGACAAAATATCAGAATTTAATAACTTCTATAACGTGAGAGTATGTCTTATCAAAGTCAATCCCAAGCCGTTGAGAGAAACCTTGTATCACAAGGCGAGCTTTATATCTCATAATCTCATTTCTCTCATTCATTTTTCTCGTAAATACTCATTTATATCCCATGGGTATAACCCTAAGAGGTGTAGGAAGTACTGGTCCAAACACTCCTCTTTTCTTTAAGGAATCAAACTTTGATTGGATTGCTTTCTCTCATTTAGGCCAATCAATTCTTTGTTTACACTCATTTACGGAGTGAGATTCAATATCATTACCACATATAATCTCAGTTGCTACTGTATAAGTACATACATCGTTGATAATTGTTTCATCCCGATTACATATCTCATATATGCATGCATGACTAACTGATATTTCTTTATTCTCAGAAACGGATGTCAATGTCGAGGCGTCCCCCGACTTCGTTTTCCAAACGAATCCATAATCTGGAACAATATCATGAGATAGATCAGATGAGATTCCAATTTTATTATCGCTAACGGGATTCGACTTTTGTGCACTCACCCGTTTACGGGGATACGAATCATTGGAATCAATTGGCCTCCCTCTCTTCTGGGCAGGGGTATGTATTTCGTTAGGTGAGATCACTGGCCTTCCTGACAATACTCCTTCTGGGAGTTCTATCCTCGTAGGCATATTTGCAGCTTAACAACTACTAAAAGTTCTTATGGACTTCCAATAACATTTAGATTAACATAAATAGCCGTTATAACAAATCCTGAAACAGATTTTCTAATGAAAAATACATGGGCAAATAGGATCATTCTTGTATCCTTCTTTCGCCAAGTATTCACTGAGACCGTTATACCACATCCGTCCAGATCGTTTTACACCATACAAAGATCTTTGTAATTTAATTTAACAAAGTTCTCGAGAATTTGAATTGCATGCATCATACATCTTGAATCCTTATGGGATTCTCTTATATAAATATCATTGTCAAGTCTGCCATACAAATATGCAGTGACAACATCCATTAAACGAATATCAAACTTTTCATGTATTGCCAGAATAATGAGATAGCGAAATGTAATTGCATCCACCACAGGAGAATATGTCTCCTCATAATCAATTCCAGGTCTTTGCGAAAAACCTTGTGCAACAAGACGTGCTTTATTCTTGTGCAACAAAATGTGCTTTATATTTTGTTTTTGCACTTGTACTCTACTAGTTTTACACCTTCAGGTGTATAGACTACAGGTCCGGAAAACTCACGCTTCTCAAGTGAGTTGAATTCTGCTTGAATTGCGTCTTTCCTCTTTGGCCAATCATTTCAATATCGATACTCGTCGATACACCTAGGTTTGTGATCCTCGTTATTTTTCATAACATTAAGCGCTATATTATATGCAAAAATATTATCGACAATTGTTTCCTCTCGGTTCCATCTTTTTCCTGTACTGACATAACTAATCGAGATATCATCATTCTTAATGATTACAGGTACCTGAACTTCTTCTGGAAGTATTTGATCGGATTTGTCATGTATCTCTTCAGGAGATTTATTTACCTCGACGGGGCTTTTCTCATAATTTGCTCATTTTCTCTTTCGAGGATTTTTGTCTTTAGAACCGATAGGCCTTCCACGCTTCAGGCATGGTTTAGATTCAATAGCGGATTGTCCAATCGGGACATCAATCCGTATAGGAGCATTTATAGCTGGAACATGTGACTTTGTCACTTTTTTTTAGGTCAGTAAATGCATCTGGCAATTGTTTCGCTATCTTTTGCAAGTGGATTATGTTTTGAACTTCTGGTTCACATTGATTTGCACGAGGATCAAGATAATATTTCAATATATTCCACTTGATTTATTTTTTCAGCTTATTACTTTCTCCCCCTAATGTTGGGAATATTTTTTTCATCAAAATGACAATCGGTAAAATGTGCCGCAAATAGATCTCCTGTTAATGGTTCAAGATATCTTATAATAGAAGAAGAATCATACCCAATATATATCCCCAATCTCCGTTGGGGTCCCATCTTGGTGCGTTGTGGTGGAGCAATTGGAACATATACCGCACACACAAAAATTCTTAGATTGGAAATATTTGGCTCCTGACTATAAGCTAATTGTAATGGGGAAAACTTATGATAACTCGATGGCATGATGCGTATAAGTGCTGCTGCATATAAAACAACATGTTCCCAAGCTACGACAAGTAGCTTTGCTCTCATAAGCAACGGTCTAGCTATTAACTGAATTCATTTAATAAATGCTTAAGTTAAACCATTTTTTGTGAATGAACATAAGCAACTGGATGTTCAACATCTATTCCAATAGATGTACAATAGTTATTAAAAGCATCTGATGTAAATTCACCAGTATTATCAAGGATAATTGTCTTGATCACATATTCTGGAACTTGTGATCGTAATCGAATTTCTCGCAAACGGCAGGTTGCGAGTTGATAATAAACTTATGTGTGACCATTTAGTAGATGCATCTACTAAAACCATAAAATATCTAAATGGTCCACACGGTGGATCAATCGGTCCACATATATTACCTTGAATTCTCTCTAAAAACTTTGGAGATTCAACTCCAGCTTTTGCTGGTGATGGCTTAATTATCAATTTGTCTTGAGAGCAAGCAGCACATGAAAATTCATTAGATTGAAAAATCTTCTGGTTTTTCAATGGATGCCCATGTGAATTTTCCATAATTCTTCGCATCATATTAGAACCGGGATGCCCCAACCGGTTATGCCATATAGTAGAACCATTTATATCAGTAAACTTCTGGTTTACTGGTAAAACCATTTATATTAGTAAACTTCCAGTTTACTGTTAAAACCATTTATATTAGTAAACTTCTGGTTTACTGTCAATTGTACTTCAATTATGCTAATCTTTGTATAGCATACTTTAGAGGAAAATACATGTAACTTTTTTATCACATATTTGTTACCTGATTTAGTATTTGTGATGCATAAATATTTCATCTCTCCTTCATTACTTGTCTCAATATGACATCCATTTTCACGAATATCTTTAAAGCATAGTAAATTTCTTTGAGACATAAATGAAAACAATGCATTTTTATACTTATTTTGTTCCTCTTAGTAGTACTATGTTAGCTCTTCTGGAGCCATCAATTATCTTTGTACTACCACATATTGACAAGCACAAGTATCATGAATAACATATATGCATGTTATTACAAGCAAGGGGGAGCTAATAACTTACCTAGTCCGAAATCAAGTTCACCCAAATTAATTTCTGTTCGGCAGGAAAAAACTCTATTCAACGCCACGAATATTTATCCGGGATCGGAATCAAGAACAGAGGGATAATTAAACACGAGGAGTCGAGAATAGGGTAAAACTCTAACCCTACTTCTGATACAGAGGAAACGTAAAACTAATTTGGGAAATTGCTTTCTCAGAGAAGAAGGCAAACCAAGATATACATTCAACTTTCAAGAAATGACCGGGAAGCCCTCAAGTTTTACTTTTAACAAAAAGGCCCATAAAGTCATATTTTTACAAATGACCCAAAAGTCAAAACTAGACATTTAACCACCTTAATATTCTAAAGCAGCTAAGAAATTAATCCAAGTAAAACTAGCACATTATATGCAAGTTCAAGAATTTAACAAGCGAGTCAAATATTTAACAAGTATAAGGATGGGCGTTATAACCTGACGAGCCATATGTGCTCCCAACTGGTCTATCAGCTGCCCTATCAACTGTACGAGCGACAAAACTTGCTGGAGTTGGGAATTCTCCATGTCCGCCTCCCAGCACATGTTCCTCCCTTATAACATTAGAATAAGCCTTTTTCACACAAGGCAGAGGCTCCGTATTGACAATAGTAGTTTTCATGTTCTCAAACTTCGGAGTTTCCAACCCCATGACGAATTGATGAACCCGTTCCTCCTCACGTCTCTTCGCCAAAACAGCCCTAATATTGCACTTACAACCCAAACAGGAACAAGTCGGCAGTGTCTCAAAATCATTGAGAGCATCCCACAATTTCTTTATCCGCCCATAATAAGAAGCCACGCTTTCATTATTCCCTTGTCTGCAGTTTGCTATGTCCGCTTTCAACTGTTGAGTCTTCGGTCCATTCCCCAACAAAAATCGTTCCTTCAAATCATCCCATAAAACTTTCGCTTCGTCCACATATGTAATGGTGGATCGAAGAGTTGGTTCTATCGTATTAAAAATCCATGAAACAATCATGGAATTCACCGTCCACCATTGGCCTGCTTCATCAACATTGTCAGGACATGGGATTCTGCAATCAATGAATCCGGTTTTCGTCTTCGCTCGAAGCGATCATTTGAAAACTCGTGCCCATTCTTCATAATTCTCACCCTTCAACTGAACATGGGTGATAATCATTCCTGGATTGTCACTTGAAGAGAGAAAATAAGGAGATCTCTTTTCTTCCTTGATCTCCTTACCTTTGCCGGAATTTTCAACTCCGGGTTTATGAGCTTCGTCGTCGCCGGCCATAGTCTTAAAACCGGGCTCTGGTGCCAAGTTAAACCGTGTATAAAGAAATAATGTGGAGGAAAATAAAGTCAGTTTATTTCCTTGTCTTTGCCGAGTACATACATACACAATATATTACAAAGACTATTTCTTGGAGACTAAGTCTAATCCCTATAATTTAGCTTGGTCAAATATATCCTACTTATTTACATTCATATCAAATAGGTAACTAAAGATACACATAATTAGGAAAGAAGATATTCCGAGATCCTTGAAGTTCTCGGCTATCTCAACAAATCTCCGGCAGCTCTCACTCCTCCCAACCCACCGTGCGTCTCCTCTCAAACCCTCCGTATTTCTCCTCCCCTCACCCTCTTCCAACGTTGCCTACGATGCCTCTCATCCTATCTGAGAGCCGCCATCTACTACTCCCTCGTCATGCCTTCTTCATCTTCTTTCCCTTGCCACGAGCCCCACCGACCCTTCATAACCAGCCCTTTCCCCTCCCCATCCCCCTTTCTTCAAAAATTCTTCAGATCCGTCAATCCATATCCGCCGACTCTCAGATCTGTTAACACCAACAATGGCCGCCATTGTATTTCTCTCTCTTCTTTCTCAAAAGTCTTTCATCTGTCCATTTCAATATTTCCTGATCTGAGATTTTGACCTCTTCTTTTTTCCTTTTCCTTTTTTTTTTTTTTTTTAAAGGATTTTGATGTTACCCAGAATTGGAATTTTAATGTAGTTTCCTGGTTTGGGACCATCAGACATGGTGTTTGGATTATGGATGACTTGAATTTGAGTTTGGTTGAGTGATTTTGATTTTGGGTTATGAATGATATGAATCTGGGTTTAATTAGTGCTATTGTGCTGGCGGATGTGGTGGTCAACAAATGGTTGTTGTGGTGGTAATTCTAAAATGGTGGGGATGGTAGTGGCAATGGTGGTTGTGGTGGTGATATTTTTTTTTTTTTTTTTTTTTTTTAAAGTAAGTTGATTGAAATTTGAAGCAAAAAAAAAAGTCAGAAAGTCAAGATGATGGGGGGTGTGTGTGTGGGTTGGGGGGGGGGGGGGGGGGGGAGTAACTTTCATGGTGATGATGGTGGTGCTTAGGTGGGGTGAAGATGATGGTGATGAACATGGTTGGTGGTGGGTAATGTTTTCTTTTAATCTTACACTTTGACATCTTAATAAACTGAACCTTTTTTAATCATAAATATCCCAAAAAATAATAATGATGGGAAAATATTGATTATGTTAAAGTTGATACGAATATTAATAGGGGTAAATGAGTCATGTTAGCAATTAATTAAGTTACTATCTTGTTAGGTTATGTAGGCATTTTGAAATTTTTGAGACAAATATCTGTTATAAAATTAACGCTAGTTAATTTTCGTTAGCTTTTTAAATGATTTCGGTCATTTTTTTATTAGTTTATAAATAGTACGCATGTTATATTGGTTGTTTCGTTGGTACGCAAGTAAATATGAAAAAAGTGGTTAGTACGCGGATCAATTTTGGTAGTTTACTCACCTAAAGCTCAACTAAGCTAATATGTTGCTGATATTAGAATTGAATATCATAATGCAAAGGGAGTTTCAATTACCAGTGGCGTCAATATTTAAGTACGAGGTTATCGTTTCTTTATTTATTTTAGCTTATAATTGGACTACTAAGATTAGCACCTTTGTATGGGACAAATTGGCCCTATATACAATTACAGATTAAATAAAAGAAATCCCCGTTTGAGACAATTGTTTTTTGAGTTGGTTTTGGGGGAAACTAGTTTCCCCCTAATATTAAAAAAAAAAAAACCTGTTTTGATATAGGAGAAACCGGTTCATTAATAATTCCGGTTCAATAAGCTAATAAGTAGAACCGTTTAATGAATCTAGGGTATAAAATGTGGAAAACCCACAGTAGCCGCCCACACACATGCGATCTTCGGCTGAATTTTCCCTTCTTCCGTTCTCTCTCTCTCTCTCTCTCTCTCTCTCTCTCTCTCTCTTTCTCTCCATCTCTCTCTATCGCCATTGCAAACGAGATGAGCTTCAAAAAAACGATTGAAAAGGTATGAATCTTTACAAGTTTGTTCATCAATTATCACCTTTTTTTTCTATTTGAAATTGAAATTGATATTCGAATAAGCTAATTGATCTAATTGAAATTGATTTTCTCCTTATAGAAGATGGATATGAAGATGGAGATGGAGATAATAGATCACAATGTCATTGAATCAGAGGAGAGTGAGATTGAAAAAGACAATGAAGATCAATTTGAAGCGATGGATATCATCATTTGGCTCAAAAACACCAAATCTACTCTTAATTTGAATCATGTAGTCATTTGCTACTCAAACTGAAATAGAGATGTTCAAACTGCTCAAACTGAAATAGAATTGATTTGGTGTAACTTGTTGTTTTAGTATAGTACCGTGGAGTTTTAGTATTGTAACATGATGTTTTAGTACAGTAACTTGGTGTTTTATTAGTGCAACCTGGTGGTTAATCAATTATGTTGTATCAGATCTATACTTAGTATTTTAGTAGTGTAACTTGATGTTTGAACACACAAACCTGATATTATAATAACATTGAAATAAAGTATTTTGAACATCAACTTATATATAAATTAGTGTTGTTTTAGTTTAGTAACTTGATGTTTTAGTATTGTAATTTTATGTTTTAATATAGTAACTTGGTGTTTTATTAGTGTAACCTGTGGTTAAAGAAGTTATGCTATATCAGATCTATACTTGATATTTTAGTAGTGTAACTTGGTCTTTGAACAGACAAACTTAATATTATAATAACCATGCAAGCATTTTGAACATTAACATATAATATAACTTGGTGTTGTTTTAGTATAGTTACTTGGTGTTTTAGTATTGTAACTTCATGTTTTAGTACAGTAACTTGGTGTTTTATTAGTGCAGCTGGTGGTTAATCAAGTTATGTTTTATCAGGTCTACACTTGGTGTTTTAGTAGTGTAACTTCGTGTTTTAACATACAAACTTGATATAATAACCATACAATTTCTTTTGAAACAAGCACTTTGAACATGAGCTTATAATACAACTTAATACACATGTTTATGCATAAAAAACAACAAGTTAATAACTTAAAACAATAAGTTTGGATTTCAAAACAAAACGTTACAATTTCACTGATTAACACACTTTTTAGACCTAGTTTGTCTAACATATATGTTGCAGTCGAACTACCAGCTTTCTTCCTCTTCTTCTCCTCATTGTCTTTGCTCCCAACAACCTTGTCAATGTGATCATGTTTGATTGCCGGAAAGTCTTTAACTTTATTCAACAAAGACTCCTTTTTGCTTGTTTAAATCACTGAGCAACAAATACCAAACTCAAAATGCCTAATCAAGCATCACAAAAACCGAACAAAAAAGGCTTGAAATCAACACAGTAATCGAATAAAATAGAGTGAGAATCAAGCAAAAAAACTTGAAATCAACACATACCTTCATCACGCCCTGACTTCACTACGCCTTTCCTCGTTATTTTGCTTTAAATCAAACAGTAGTTTGCGTCAAATAGAGTGAAATTAACGAACGACGCAAGGAGAATCAAACAAATTTTACTTCAAATTGTAAAAATCGAACAAAAGAGTAAAAGGTTGGAGGTAGTCTTCACCGGTTTTAGAGAGAGAGAACGGCGAAATTTTGGGCGATGTGTGTTTTTGAGAGAGAGAAGTGTGCGATTAGGTTTACCTAAACCGGGTCAAAAGGATGGTGTGAGTTTCAAGCCCGGTCCATTATGTTGCTATGTGTGTGACGGTTTTCCTATCCCAAAACCGGTCTTTTTTTAAGTTTGTTTCCCCCAAAATTTTCTGTTTTTTTTTAGTACCATAATTTCACAATTCTTTTCGGGACAACTCTCCCACATAAAAATAATTTTATTTTTATTTTAGTGGTTAACTAGGTAAATTCAGACTAAATATTTATGAAAATCTAATAATGACAATGATATGTTGCACCCCCACCCCAAACTTTTTGCAATAAATAAATAAATAAAAACTAATAATAATCACAATGATAAGAATTGAAATTTAGTGGTAATAAATAATACTACCTCTACCTCTGTCCCTAAATGAGTGTCCAAATTTCATTTTAAGGGACATTGAAAATCTCAACTTTGTGTACAATTTGGTAGTAAAGATTCATATTCTCATTTCCAAACATTTAGTTTTGCACGTATAAAGAAACGGTGAATTTTTTTTCGAAAAAAAACATTTAGGGCCAAAGTTATGTTAAAAAAAGACACTCATTTTGGGACAAAGATTTCTTGAAAATAGACACTCATTTAGGGACAGAGGGAGTATTAATTATAGATATTTAAGTTTTGTTAAATATTAATTAATATGAATGTTTGCTCAAAATTTAAATATAATTGATCATAAAAATAAAATATGAAGGAAAAGGGAGGAGCTTAAATTTTGTAAGAGGATTTTAATTTGCACTTTTTTTTTTCTTTCTACACAACCTTTTATTGGGTGAGGAAACTAAGCCTGACAATTGGGCGGGTCAGGTCGGGTCGAGTTCTAGCGGGTTAAGACGGGTCTACCAGTCACAGCCCGCTTAAATTTACGGGTCAGACGGGTCGACTGAAACGGGGCGGGAAACGAGTTGTGACGGGTCGACCCGTTTATTTTTTTTATTACCTTAGGATGCCGACCCAAGCTATTTGTCCTCGCGAGCTGAAACGGGCGGGTTGAGCAGGGTCGACCCGTTAAGTTTCGCGTGTTAAAATGAGTGACCCACTTTAACCCGCTAACTTAAACGGGTTGAATCGGATCGGGTAATTAGCGGGTTGGGTCGAGCGGGTTAACGGGTAACCAGCCACAATTGCCAAAGGCGCTCATTTTTAAGGAAGAACGCATATCATTTTTGTGACTTTTTAGCCTTTTTACTTATTTATGCAACATAACAAGGAGTTGTACTCTAGTTTTTGAGTTTTGACTTATAAATTAAAACAAACACACTAAGTAATTCTCACTCCATCTCATTTAAACTTCAAAAAAATCATTTTATGTGTCCCATTATAAACTTCAAAACCTAAAAAGGAATTTTTTTTTATACTTCCTCCGGCCCAAAACACTTTTGCATATTTTTTAGAATGCACGGGAATTAAGGAATTAGGTTCATGATTAGGATACAAATTGAAAATAACCCTACTTACTTGGACCCCTACCCCTTTCAAATAACTGAAAATAAAGGAACACATTATCATCGATACATCAATTCACTTTTACCCTATTCACTTGATCCGAGATTTATTTCAATCTCTGTTTCTTCTTTCAGAATAGTTACTAGCAGTGGCACACTCACTAGAAACCCTAATTAATAAATTAATCTAACTGGCACAGTCTAGATCACAAAATTAATTGATTCAAGATTTAAGAAACTAAGATCAAGAACACTTTCTATTTATTAAAATAGATAATTGCTTAATTTTACCCTAATCACAATTTACCATGGCACATGCATAAATCATGAAATTGCTACAGTGAAAACCCTAATTCTGGCACAGAACAGAGAATTCTAGCAAAGATCCAATCACAAAGATAAATAAATTGATCAGGTTTATAAACCCTAGTAACGGATCTAGAATTAAGAACAAATAAAATTATGAATAGAATCAAATTGTGAAAGAAAATACCTCAAATTGACAAAAGATGGTTCAAGATTCAAACCCAAAGCTTGGGTTTTAGTTCCTCATACAAAGTTTTTGAATCTCCATGGAAAAGAAATAAAACCCTAGATCTAAAAAATATTGTGGAAGTCTAGAATACCAAACAAAACTAAAAACCTAGTTTTTATATCTCGGAAAGTCCTAAATTAATAAGGAATAAAAAGAAATAAAGAAAATAGAGAAAAATAGGAAAATAGGACACAACAGCCGGTTACACGCGCCAGCCTCGCCATCCCACGCGCCAGGAACCCCAGAAAGTGCACCTGGTAGGTGCGTTTTTCTTCGATCCGCCTTGGGCCAGAGAATGGGCCGTCTGCTGAGATCTTGAACTGGGCCGCCGGTTGGGATCTTGAACTGGGCCGCCGGTTGGTTTGCTTGTGCCTTGGGCTTGCTGGGTTGGTGACTTGGACCATTTCATGGGCTGCCTTCATTCTTTTGGCCAGCCCTTGTGGCACAAGAATTGGGTACTTGTGGCACAAGGACTGAGTGAAATTCTTCAATCCCTCTATCTCTCTTCATTAAACTTGGGCATTTACATTTAAATTCCATTTGGAGTTTCTTTTGAATAATAAAATATCTAATTTGGGTAAAAATATAAAAAATACTAAAATAACACCCAAATTATAATTAAACCCCAAAAAATACATAATTGCCCAAAATTACATAAAAACATCTAAATACATAAAATAATTATTTTAAGCTCATAAAAACATAGGAAATAATGGTATAAAATCCGTCCCATCATATATATATACTCCCTCTGTCTTTTTAGTCTGTTCACTTTTGGTCAACGGGAGTAAACTTTGTCAAACATTTAATGTCATCTAACAACTCTAATGAATTTTAAAAATTATTATTGATAAATTAAATGATTATTTATCAATTACCATTTTTAGAATTTTATTAGGATGATTAGATTGACATTAAATGTTTGGTCAAAGTTTACTCCCGTTGACCAAAGTGAACAGACTAAAAAGACAGAGGGAGTATATACATATAGGTAGGTGCTCAAATGAAAACCTAAATATCGTGAGAACTTAATGTATCCAATGATGTATCCAAGTGCACATTGAATACATTAGTTTTTACCTAATGTATCCAAGTAATGTATCCAATGATGCATCCAAGTCAATAATGTATCCAATGATGTATCAAAGTGAACCATTGGATACATCACGGTTCTCACGATATTTAGGTTCTCACAGGAGCACGATATAATAATATATATATATATATATATATATATATATATGTATGTACGTATGTATAACATACATATATGTGTATGTATATACATAATTCATTCAACGAATCTACTATTAACTCCACTCATTATCTCTTTTCATTTTCTACCACACATTTTCCTTATTTTTTTTTTCTTAGTTATTGTGCCCACCTCTTAGGTCTCAAGTGAAGTGGGACGGAGGGAGTATAAGCTAGTATATAGTAATGTCTAAAACACTATTCATACTTTTCCATTTAAGGAATAAAGCAACTAAAATCCTTAAATTGAGACCTACAAAAAGAAAACTAAATGAAGGAGGGAGAGTAATAAGTGGAGTCGAGATCTCCTATACCATTTTTGTGTGTCACTCCATGTACCACTTCTAATCTAACCGTTCACATGTTTGCATAATATTACAATAATACCACTCTTACAGTTGTGAACCATTAGATTACTTGTGCCGGCACTGAAGTGACACACAAAGTGGTAAAGAGGATTTGGACTCTAATAAGTGTTGCCATTTCTTATCTTTGAGGAATAATACTAGGAGCACAAAAAAGTCATTAAAATCTTGCTCACAAAATCATAAGTGTAATGATTTTATTGGTATTTTTAATTAGAGTGTGGCGGGTCCTTTATCGATGCAATCAATAAAATATCACCACCTCATTTTGTGAGCATGATCTTATAACCTTATTTTGTTCCCCTAACATATTGCTCATCTTTGAGAGTAACAAGTGTTTGAGCGGACGAGAAAATGGATGAGCTCCGTCGAGAAGGCGTTAAATCAATTATAGTACGTGTCGGCATTAACGGGCCGTGAACGTACGTCATTTGGGATTAGTAGGGAGTGGGGACCACTTATGGGTCATCATTTCCATTAGGTGCAAGGCACGTGGAGTATTAAATGGTCGGCAATAATTTTGTTTGTAGAGTTGGTAAATCAGGAGTTCAAATCTTCTATGCCACTTTGTGTACCATTTTATGAGTCACAAGTGATCTATTTGCTCACAGTTATTGAGATTGGTATTATTGTAATATTATACAAACATGTGAAGGGTTGGATTACAAGTGGTATATGGAGTGGCACACAAAAGTGGGACATGAGTTCTCAACTCGTAAATCTGGTAAATCACGATGTTACAAAAGATTGTACCCCTGCCTTTAATTATTCATACTTACCCCTTAAAAATAGTTTTATTCAATTATTTAAATTTTTTACAATACGGAGTATACTGTAGTAAGTAGTTTTGTTTATTAAAATTCCTTTTTTTACGTGAATTATACTCTCTCCAAATTGTTGAAAATATTTCAATATTTTTAAAGGTTAAAAATAACTTTTACTCCCACCGTTTTATGTCACTTGAGACATATTTCATTTTCCGTCCGTTCCACGTGACTTGAGACTGCCCAAAATGGTAAGAAATATTTACTATTCTTCTCCATTATTCTCTCTCTTACTTTACTTTTACACTCACAACACTAATCAACTGACTATTCCTCCCAGTTATTCTCTCTCATATTTAATTTTTCATACTCACAAACGCCTCCTCCCACTATTTCTCTCTCCTACTTTTCTTTAACTTGTGTGCCAAATTTTTTTTTTGTCTCAAATGACATGAAACGGGGGAATATACATTTTCAAGAGCACATAAAGTAAAATGACACATTTTTGTAAAGATTGCAAGGAATAAATGACACATTTTTATTTTGATTTGTCTTAATATAAATTAATCACCTTTTTTAAATACGTTGACAAGTTAATTGCGATTTTATTTTGAGTCGAACGGGATTATTAACTTAAAATACAATACTCCCTCCATCTTTTTAGTATGTTCACTTTTGGTCAACATGAGTAAACTTTGACCAAACATCTAATGTCAATCTAATCATTCTAATGAAATTCTAACAATTGTAATTTATAAATAATAATTTAATTTATCAATAATAGTTTTTAAAATTCCATTAGGATTGTTAGATTGACATTAAATGTTTGGTCAAAGTTTACTTCCGTTGACCATAATTGAACAGACTAAAAAGACAGAGAATATATCCTATTTGTGTATCTAATGTTCATTTTCTATACATCTATTTCAATTCTTAGCTGTTAAGGAAAATTAAAAAGCTTGGTATTAGTAGTATAAACAAATTTGTCCGAAGCCTTCGTATGAAATGGTCAGCAAACTTTTATAAAGCCTTAGCAGGTAAGAAATGTGGAGACTCATTGATCGTGTGTTTACCAATTGGCAGATGCCACCTCATCCCTGAATATTTTAGGAAGATATTGGACCCATGAAGTTCGAGACGATTAAACGATTTAAAAGAAAATTATTTGATGAATGCCTATTGTTTGAAACCACAATTTCGAGAATAATTTTATCTTATAAAAGTTAATTTAAGTTATAGTACTTTGTATTTTATTTCTAAAATATTAACACAACAATTATTTTTCCAATCATCTTATTACATAAGATTTATATAAAAACAAGTATTAAACCATAACATAAAGTAACAATTGTCTCCATCCTTGTGATTCGACCCGTATTTACCGTACAATTGCAGATTAAACTAAGCCCTTACATTTTGGCTTAACAAGTGCCAATTATTCATACTGGTATTCGTAAACAAGCAAGCTAACACTTTTAATATTGCCGTTGTTAATGTTAGAAAGTGCAGACCATTTTAATGAGATTTAAACACTGAAACTTGCACTTTTCGTAAGTACTAGTGATAGTGTTAAAAATTGACAGCCATTCACACTGACACTTATATACATTGAAGCCATGAGTTTTCAATAAGTGCCAGTGTTTTAGTGTTAAAAGTGCAAGTGAGTGTGTTAAAAGAGTGTCAATCCATGTGTTAAAGAGTGCAAGTCGTGTGTTAATAACTTCAGCGCGTTCAATAAGTTTTAGTTATTTACAAAAACGCCACTTCTCGCTTTTAAAACACGTATCAGTATATTTACAAAAATGTCACCACATGTTTTAAAACATCTTATTGTTGAGCTTCAAGGAAAAGTATGAAGAAAAGCATCCGCAATTACAGTCTTACTTTTCACCAAAAAAAAAAATTACAGTCTTACCAAACCTTCATCCAAACACTCTAATTCCACCACGGGTTTAACTTAATCCTAAACCGGAATAAAACCCTTCCCAGTTCCATGTCCCGAACTGGAAAATGAAGAGAGGGAATTAGTGGGGTTAAATGGGTAGGGTTGGGTGAATATAAAATATTAAAAAGCTTGCCATTTTGGGCAGTCTCAATTGAGGTGAAACAGACGAAAAGGGAAAATAAGTCTCAATTTACATGAAACGGAGGGAGTATGACTTTTACTCTGGGACGGAGGGAGCACTACTTAGGTAACTATTATCTTTTAATTTACTATTTAAGCTCATAATTACTATAATGTTAACTATAATTAAAACATTATTTTTTCAATCGATCAAGAGTAAAAATTGACATCATTATGGGACAAACGAAGAAAATTTTTTAAAAAATTATAAAGTTATTCTTAACCAATACTATTAACCAATCTTAATTTATATTTTATACTATAGTAACTAAAACTATTTCCACTATTATTAAAAAACCACAAGTAAATTTATATATATATATATATATATATATATATATATGTATTTAAATGTATTTATATTTATTTAAAATATTTAATAATTATATATTGTAATTATAAATATCCATGCACAAAAGAAAACACCCCTGTGAAGCACGGGTTAACTCCTAGTTTTGTTTAAAAATACATGTCTTTTTCTGTTATAAAAACACTTACTTCATCCACAACGTTACATTTTACGTCTAATCTCTCAATATAAATTTTGTTCCAAAACATATGATAGAATTAAAAATTATTGGCTAAAATTTCGTACTACCTTTCTCATAATGAAAATAAACGATTGCTTTTGATAAAAAAAAAAAAAAAAAAAAAAAAACGAATTTGGTCATTCATTTTGTTACAGAAAAGTATCAAACTACTCATTAATTTTTAAATCAGAATGTTTATTGATGAGGAATTGAGTCCAAATATAAACAAAAAGCTGACCCAAAACATCACAAAAATAAATCACCTGTTATAAAACTGGAGAAACAAGAGCATAATCTCAATAGATATTATTTTATTTCAAGACTATTATAGAGAGAGTGTACAAGAGAGAAAGGTAGAAGTTAAGAACTTCTGAAGTCTATTGAAATGAAAACTAGAGCCTACTATTTATAGGTGGAAATTGGCTTCCTCTATAAGCTTCCATAAAGATAAACACTATCCTTTAGTAAGGCTTCCTTAGTAAGCTTCTCTGAAGATATTTACCAAGCTTTCCGAGTAAGCTTCACTGAAGATATTTACAAAGCATCCTTAGTAAGCTTCGCAAAGATAATCTTGCAAAGCTTCTCTTGTACACTTCTGGTTCAAAGGACATTCACATAATAATATATTATAACACTCCCTCTTGGATGTCCGCAGCTAAGTAGCATGCCTCATTAAAACCTTACCAGATAAAAACCATGTGGGATAAAAACTCTAGTGAAAGAAAAAGAGTACACGATTTCTTAGCTTCATGCTTCTCCCCTTGAACAAAATATTACTCGTGATCTCTTAGTCGCCTACTCCTCCTTGAAGATTCTTATTGAATTGTAACTGTGTCGCACTTATTGCCTCATTAAAAACCTTCCGAGCAAAAACCCTTTAGGAAAAATAATCTCGAAGGAAAAGAGTACAACTCACAATCTTTTCAATAAACGCTCATTGCCTCGTTAAAACCTTGGCGGGTAACAAAACCCCGGTGGGAAAAATAACCCCGCGCGAAGGAAAAAGAGTACAATGATATCTGAGTATCGTCTGGATACTCCCCCTGAAAACTACAATGGTGGAAGCTCTTACAATCTGCGTAAGCTAATTGTTTTCACATGCTTCTCAAAAGTGGCTTTAGGTAGTGACTTCGTGAATCAGTCATCGCAATTGTCTTGACTTCTGATCTGCTGGATCATTATCTGACAAAATATCAGAATTTAATAACTTCTATAACGTGAGAGTATGTCTTATCAAAGTCAATCCCAAGCCGTTGAGAGAAACCTTGTATCACAAGGCGAGCTTTATATCTCATAATCTCATTTCTCTCATTCATTTTTCTCGTAAATACTCATTTATATCCCATGGGTATAACCCTAAGAGGTGTAGGAAGTACTGGTCCAAACACTCCTCTTTTCTTTAAGGAATCAAACTTTGATTGGATTGCTTTCTCTCATTTAGGCCAATCAATTCTTTGTTTACACTCATTTACGGAGTGAGATTCAATATCATTACCACATATAATCTCAGTTGCTACTGTATAAGTACATACATCGTTGATAATTGTTTCATCCCGATTACATATCTCATATATGCATGCATGACTAACTGATATTTCTTTATTCTCAGAAACGGATGTCAATGTCGAGGCGTCCCCCGACTTCGTTTTCCAAACGAATCCATAATCTGGAACAATATCATGAGATAGATCAGATGAGATTCCAATTTTATTATCGCTAACGGGATTCGACTTTTGTGCACTCACCCGTTTACGGGGATACGAATCATTGGAATCAATTGGCCTCCCTCTCTTCTGGGCAGGGGTATGTATTTCGTTAGGTGAGATCACTGGCCTTCCTGACAATACTCCTTCTGGGAGTTCTATCCTCGTAGGCATATTTGCAGCTTAACAACTACTAAAAGTTCTTATGGACTTCCAATAACATTTAGATTAACATAAATAGCCGTTATAACAAATCCTGAAACAGATTTTCTAATGAAAAATACATGGGCAAATAGGATCATTCTTGTATCCTTCTTTCGCCAAGTATTCACTGAGACCGTTATACCACATCCGTCCAGATCGTTTTACACCATACAAAGATCTTTGTAATTTAATTTAACAAAGTTCTCGAGAATTTGAATTGCATGCATCATACATCTTGAATCCTTATGGGATTCTCTTATATAAATATCATTGTCAAGTCTGCCATACAAATATGCAGTGACAACATCCATTAAACGAATATCAAACTTTTCATGTATTGCCAGAATAATGAGATAGCGAAATGTAATTGCATCCACCACAGGAGAATATGTCTCCTCATAATCAATTCCAGGTCTTTGCGAAAAACCTTGTGCAACAAGACGTGCTTTATTCTTGTGCAACAAAATGTGCTTTATATTTTGTTTTTGCACTTGTACTCTACTAGTTTTACACCTTCAGGTGTATAGACTACAGGTCCGGAAAACTCACGCTTCTCAAGTGAGTTGAATTCTGCTTGAATTGCGTCTTTCCTCTTTGGCCAATCATTTCAATATCGATACTCGTCGATACACCTAGGTTTGTGATCCTCGTTATTTTTCATAACATTAAGCGCTATATTATATGCAAAAATATTATCGACAATTGTTTCCTCTCGGTTCCATCTTTTTCCTGTACTGACATAACTAATCGAGATATCATCATTCTTAATGATTACAGGTACCTGAACTTCTTCTGGAAGTATTTGATCGGATTTGTCATGTATCTCTTCAGGAGATTTATTTACCTCGACGGGGCTTTTCTCATAATTTGCTCATTTTCTCTTTCGAGGATTTTTGTCTTTAGAACCGATAGGCCTTCCACGCTTCAGGCATGGTTTAGATTCAATAGCGGATTGTCCAATCGGGACATCAATCCGTATAGGAGCATTTATAGCTGGAACATGTGACTTTGTCACTTTTTTTTAGGTCAGTAAATGCATCTGGCAATTGTTTCGCTATCTTTTGCAAGTGGATTATGTTTTGAACTTCTGGTTCACATTGATTTGCACGAGGATCAAGATAATATTTCAATATATTCCACTTGATTTATTTTTTCAGCTTATTACTTTCTCCCCCTAATGTTGGGAATATTTTTTTCATCAAAATGACAATCGGTAAAATGTGCCGCAAATAGATCTCCTGTTAATGGTTCAAGATATCTTATAATAGAAGAAGAATCATACCCAATATATATCCCCAATCTCCGTTGGGGTCCCATCTTGGTGCGTTGTGGTGGAGCAATTGGAACATATACCGCACACACAAAAATTCTTAGATTGGAAATATTTGGCTCCTGACTATAAGCTAATTGTAATGGGGAAAACTTATGATAACTCGATGGCATGATGCGTATAAGTGCTGCTGCATATAAAACAACATGTTCCCAAGCTACGACAAGTAGCTTTGCTCTCATAAGCAACGGTCTAGCTATTAACTGAATTCATTTAATAAATGCTTAAGTTAAACCATTTTTTGTGAATGAACATAAGCAACTGGATGTTCAACATCTATTCCAATAGATGTACAATAGTTATTAAAAGCATCTGATGTAAATTCACCAGTATTATCAAGGATAATTGTCTTGATCACATATTCTGGAACTTGTGATCGTAATCGAATTTCTCGCAAACGGCAGGTTGCGAGTTGATAATAAACTTATGTGTGACCATTTAGTAGATGCATCTACTAAAACCATAAAATATCTAAATGGTCCACACGGTGGATCAATCGGTCCACATATATTACCTTGAATTCTCTCTAAAAACTTTGGAGATTCAACTCCAGCTTTTGCTGGTGATGGCTTAATTATCAATTTGTCTTGAGAGCAAGCAGCACATGAAAATTCATTAGATTGAAAAATCTTCTGGTTTTTCAATGGATGCCCATGTGAATTTTCCATAATTCTTCGCATCATATTAGAACCGGGATGCCCCAACCGGTTATGCCATATAGTAGAACCATTTATATCAGTAAACTTCTGGTTTACTGGTAAAACCATTTATATTAGTAAACTTCCAGTTTACTGTTAAAACCATTTATATTAGTAAACTTCTGGTTTACTGTCAATTGTACTTCAATTATGCTAATCTTTGTATAGCATACTTTAGAGGAAAATACATGTAACTTTTTTATCACATATTTGTTACCTGATTTAGTATTTGTGATGCATAAATATTTCATCTCTCCTTCATTACTTGTCTCAATATGACATCCATTTTCACGAATATCTTTAAAGCATAGTAAATTTCTTTGAGACATAAATGAAAACAATGCATTTTTATACTTATTTTTGTTCCTCTTAGTAGTACTATGTTAGCTCTTCTGGAGCCATCAATTATCTTTGTACTACCACATATTGTACTAATATTAACATCATTTACAATCAAATATATTTATAAGTAAAAGTTAAATATGTTAGAACACACACACACTGAAATAATAGAACACACTAAAGTAAATTATAATGAGTCAGATACTTTAGTTAGTTTGTGTTTCTCCCCCATTAAGTATGTAATCATTTACATCTGGATTGAGAAAATCTGATATATCCAGATGTGTACTTGTAGTTGGATCTTGATTCACATCATCGTTTTCATAGACAAAATTTGTTTCAACATCTTTCCCTTTATTCAGCATTGATGCTTGATATAATTTAACAAGATGTTTAGGCGTACGTCAGGTACGAGCTCAATGGCCTTTCATTCTGCACCGATAACATAAATTCTCAATTTTTATCGGTTGCTTAATTTGTCTAGTCGATGATATTTCATTATTACCTTCTCTATTCCACTTCTGGTGGCGAGAAATTTTTCCATCGTTATTGGGGTGATTGTTATTATGATACCGATTATAAAACCTCCCCCGACCACGGCCGCGATTACGTCCACGGCCACGTCCACGACCACGTTCTCGGTCTCGCTCAGTATTATCATATATACTCGCGTTCACTTCAGGGAACGGAGTAGAGCCAGTGGGGCGGGCTTCGTGGTTTTTTAATAAGATCTCATTATTTTGCTCAGCCATATGGGATCAATTCAGAATATCTTTTAAAACTTTTTTCTCGATATTGGTACTGCAGGAGCAAATCAAAGAAGGAATGTGGAGAAAGTTTTCTCTAGCATATCGTTATCAGTTATTCTTTCTCCACATAGTTTTAACTGTGTTGTAATTTTAAACATCGTA
This sequence comes from Campanula takesimana, assembly GCA_026119855.1. Lineage (NCBI taxonomy): Eukaryota > Viridiplantae > Streptophyta > Magnoliopsida > Asterales > Campanulaceae > Campanula > Campanula takesimana. The sequence goes on from JAOWBW010000159.1 coordinate 1,490,647, forward strand.
AAATTATATTCACTTATTATTTTAAAATCCTGCAAACATATATAAGATATAATTTTAAAATAACTTGAAAAGAGACTAGGTAGATCTTACCGATACCGTACCTACTTCGGTGACTATAGCTCAGGATCTGGAACTAGAACGAAGTCGTACTGATAACGTGTTATAAAACTGGAGAACCAAGAGCATAATCTCAATAGATATTATTTTATTTCAAGACTATTATAGAGAGAGTGTACAAGAGAGAAAGGTAGAAGTTAAGAACTTCTGAAGTCTATTGAAATGAAAACTAGAGCCTACTATTTATAGGTGGAAATTGGCTTCCTCTATAAGCTTCCATAAAGATAAACACTATCCTTTAGTAAGGCTTCCTTAGTAAGCTTCTCTGAAGATATTTACCAAGCTTCCCGAGTAAACTTCACTGAAGATATTTACAAAGCATCCTTAGTAGGCTTCGCGAAAGATAATCTTGCAAAGCTTCTCTTGTATACCTCTGGTTCAAAGGACATTTACATAAGAGTAAGTCTCTTGTAAAACACGTTTTACACTAGGCTTAGTGTAAAACCTGTTTTATTAATAACGGCAAGTAGGGTTTAAGAGACGCGGTGGCATAAGTTTAAATATTTGAAACATATGAAATCTCAGGAGACATATTTTAAAACTGCAGGAGGCATATTATGAAACTGAAGGAGGCATATTTTTGAACTCCACATCAGGCACTTTGTAAAACTATAACAGACATTTTTTTCAAAGAGGCACTTCTAAATTTTAAAGCAAGCATGTTTTAAAATTGGAGGAGGCATATTTTCATACTGCATGAGGCACATTTTAAAACTAGAGCAGACATTTGTTTTCTTTAAAAAAGACAATGTTAAAAGTTCAAAAAAATCTCAGGAGGCATGTTTTGAAACTGGAGGAGGCATGTTTTGAAACTGCAGGAGGCACATTTTTTAACTAGAGCAGACACTTATTTTTTCTCAAAAAAGGCACTGTTAAAAGTTCAAAAAAAGTGCCTCCTCTAGAGTTAAAACATGACTGCTCTAAAAAAGTGTCTCCTCTAGAGTTAAAATATGCCTGCTGTGAAGTATTGGAAAATGCCTCCTCTTGTTTTAAAATGTGCCTGCTGAGATTTCCATGAGTTCCACTTATTTACAAAATTGCCACCTCGTCTTTTAATTCATCTTAAGCCGTTATTTGAAAAACACGTTTTACACATGGTTAGTGTAAAACACATTTTTTACAAGATTTTGTGTTTACATAATAATAGGATTGGTTTATATACACAGCCCCTATTTCCACAGCCCCCGTTAAATTACCAAAGTACCCCTATATATATATATATTTTTTTTTTAATTTCACTCTCCCTCACGTTCGCTCCCTAACCCCTCTCTCTCTCGGTTTGAAACGACGTCTCTCTAACGTCTCTCTCACCGTCGTCGCTCACCGTCGGCGTCGTCTTTCTCTCTCGCTCGCTCTGTTCTGTTCTTCTCTCTCACCTCTCTCTCTAACAGTAAAAAAAAAATAAAAAAATTCGAAATTGAAATGGTGAAACTTAAAATACCCAAGACCGCCGCCGGGACCGCCGCCGCCACAACCGCCGCCCACATCGCCGCCGGGACTAGCTCGTCTACAGCGCCTGTGAAAAAGGTAAGCAATTTTTAACCTTATTCTACATTTCTATATTCCCAAAGTACGCTGTATTTTTTGAAATTGAAATTGGTGTGTCTCGTGTAACACCACTCGAGATGCATCTCGGGTGTGTTTACACGAGACAAGACTCGTATAAACCCACTCGAGATGCATCTCGAGTGGTGTTACACGAGATGTCATCTCGTGTAAACCCACTCGAGATGCATCTCGAGTGGTGTTACACGAGAAGGATCCTTCTGAATATTGTGAATTATCAGTCAGCATTGTGTTCATTTATTTAATATACTGTAACTGTCGCTAATGTATTGTCTCTTATTTGTGTTTTTTGTAGGCACGTGATCCTATGACCGTTTCAGCTAGAAAGAGGAAGGCTGAAGAGCGTTTGGAGAGAGGAGAAAACCGGAGCAAGGCTCGGAATGACGAGGATGCCACAGCTGATGATGAGCAGGAGGATAGGGAGGAGGAGGCGGCAGCAGCTGATGATGTTCAGGAGGAGGAGGAGGATAGTGATGATGAGGAGGAGGAGAGTGATAGTGATGATGGGGAGGAGGATGGGGAGGGGCAGGAGGGGGGGGGGCAGGATGATGATGAGGAGGAGGAGGAGGTGGAGGTGGGGGTGCAGGAGGAGGAGGATGATGAGGATGATGATGTAGTAGAGCCGCCTAGACCTCTGAGACACGGGAGGAGGCGGGGTCAGGATGCGCCACCATCATGGCAGCTTCAGAGGGACCCCGGTGGTGGGCCAGAGGATGTTTCACTGATGTACGGGTTCGGTGACCACCGAGCCAGACAGATTTGGGGTGACTCTACTATTGAGGGATTGGTGACTTTCCATACGAGACTCACGCATCTTGCACAGTAAGCTTAGCATTAATGTGAAATGTTTTAAATATTGAAGTTATTTATACCACACACTCTAAATATTCCTTTAATTATCATCCTATGCTGCTTTTCTTGAGTACTGATAATATTTTTTGTTTCGAATGAACAGGTTCAAGCGTGATGAGCAGCCGGTTGCTGATAGAGCCTGGCTGGCCCTCGTAGATGCATCTGGCCTCCAGCATCTGCATGATTCCGTCATTCATAGGCCTAACCATGCCCTCCTAACGGCATTTTTGGAACGGTGGTCTCCTGAGACTAACTCGTTCCACATGCCGTGGGGGGAGATGACGATTACTTTACATGACAGTTTTCATATCCTGGGTATGTTTTTATAACATCGCTTCGATACTCCATTCACAATTATATAACTGTCTACATATATTATATGAACTGTCTACATTCATCTCTTATACTAAAATGTGTTATTGCATCTTCAATTTACAGGTATCAGGATTGATGGTGGAGTTGTTCGCTATACGGATCCAGCGCCTGACGTATCTGGCATCTCTAGACACCTCCAGTTGAGCGGCACTGGTTATTTATTGAGGGATGTCAGGCGTCTATTTACTCAGCGTAGAGGCGGCATGACAGATGCCCATCGTGCGTCCGCGTATATCCTGCACCTATTGGGTTGCACGATGTTCGTGGACAAGAGCGGGGATAAGGTGCCCGCAGCCTACCTGCCCCTGTGCATGGATCTAGCCAGCCTCCCCACTCTTTCCTGGGGATCAGCCACTTTGGCATATATGTACCGAGAGTTGGGGAAGGCGTCCAGATCCGGATGCAAGCAGATGGGCGGTTGTGCGGCTCTCCTAGAGGTACATCTTACTCTATTCACTATCTTTTACTGTCTACTCCCCCCCTGTTATTAAATGTTGCATTTGAGTAGTATTTAATACTTTTTTACATACATCTCAGGCCTGGATATACGAGTACTTTCCGGGTTTTCGGCGAGTTACTGACCCCCATTGGCAGCAGGGGCAGCCGAGAGCCCGTAGATGGTCTCGTGATGATTCGGCTGGGAGGACGTTCGATCATCTTGTGCAGTATCGCCGCATTCTTGACAGGATGGGGGCTGACAGTGTGAGTTATTCATATTAAAACTATTATACGTTTTTGTGTCGTTCCTTCCGATATTCTGTTGACTTTGCCTAACAATGTCTACTCACAGGTTATTTGGACTCCTTATGGGACCGGGTCGGACGCGATACTGCCTGTTTCATACTACAGGGGTGTTATACGCTTTTGTGACATCACAGAGGCGTATATGCCTGATCGTGTGACTAGGCAGTTCGGGTACCAGCAGAGGATCCCCAGACTGCCCCCCATGGCGACCGAGTTATGCGTTTTGGCAAAGGGTCAGAAGGGGTACCAGAAGCGTTACGGTGACGGAGATCAGGTTTGGCAGGAGTGGGTGGCTTTTGGCATGGCGGAGTTTAGGGCCGATGTCCGTTGGGGGCCACTATTTACTGGAGATCATCCCGTGGCTGTTCCCTTCGTGACTCCAGATTATATGTCTTGGTTTAGGGCTAGGAGTCATGTTCGGATAGGTAATCCGATACACGATCCACCCGGTGACATTCCACCTCCCCCACCTGATGTTCCACCGCAGCCTTCTGTCGCAGGGATTGCGGAGTTGCGAGCTATCATACTTCCATTTTTGTCGGATCCCAGTGCCCCCGAGCATTGGCTAGTTGGTCTTAGACGGGCCGGTGAGATTTTAGGACTTCCACCGCAGCCTTAGGATTTTATTTTATTTTTACTTTTCATTGTATTGTAATGGACACATTTTATTCTAGTTTTTATTGACACCTCTACTAGTTTGTTAATATGATGGTATTTTTATTTTAGTTATCGTTTGAAATCCCCCTCCCGATTCAATAGTTTATTCTAGTGTTTCGTAAAAAACCCCTCCCCCCCCCTCCCGATTCAATAGTTTTGTTGTTGTTGTTGCTGTTGTGTTGTTGCTGTTGTGTTGTTGCTGGTGTAAGACTACTGATGTATCTCGTGTAAACACACACGAGATGTGTCTCGTGTAAACCCTAAAAACCCTAATAATGTCACAAATTTCTAACTCGATTTTCGTTTGGATTTTGAGGAAAGTGATACTAATGAAAAACACTTTAAATGTCATCTAGAGCCTAGAAAAAAAATAAAAAAAATAAACTACGTGGTCGTATACCATTTTCACAACATCGGGACATTTTCCTTAAAACCCTAAAAACCCTAATAATGTCACAAATTTCTAACTCGATTTCCGTTTGGATTTTGCGGAAAGTGATACTAATGAAAAACACTTTAAATGTCATCTAGAGCCTAGAAAAAAATAAAAAAAAATAAACTACGTGGTCGTATACCATTTTCACAACATCGGGACATTTTCCTTAAAACCCTAAAAACCCTAATAATGTCACAAATTTCTAACTCGATTTCCGTTTGGATTTTGAGGAAAGTGATACTAATGAAAAACACTTTAAATGTCATCTAGAGCCTAGAAAAAAAATAAAAAAAAATAAACTACGTGGTCGTATACCATTTTCACAACATCGGGACATTTTCCTTAAAACCCTAAAAACCCTAATAATGTCACAAATTTCAAACTCGATTTCCGTTTGGATTTTGCGGAAAGTGATACTAATGAAAAACACTTTAAATGTCATCTAGAGCCTAGAAAAAAATAAAAAAAATAAACTACGTGGTCGTATACCATTTTCACAACATCGGGACATTTTCCTTAAAACCCTAAAAACCCTAATAATGTCACAAATTTCTAACTCGATTTCCGTTTGGATTTTGAGGAAAGTGATACTAATGAAAAACACTTTAAATGTCATCTAGAGCCTAGAAAAAAAATAAAAAAAAATAAACTACGTGGTCGTATACCATTTTCACAACATCGGGACATTTTCCTTAAAACCTAAAAACCCTAATAATGTCACAAATTTCTAACTCGATTTCCGTTTGGATTTTGAGGAAAGTGATACTAATGAAAAACACTTTAAATGTCATCTAGAGCCTAGAAAAAAAATAAAAAAAAATAAACAACTTGTCATTTGGAGTTTATGACATCTCGTGTAGTTATACACGAGATGGTCATGTTAATCTCGTGTAGGTATACACGAGATTAGGAGAAGTGGGCTGAAGTGCGCACAGAATGTTACAATGAGGTGCTTGCTCGCCAAGACCTTTACGAAAGAGTTCTACCTTGGATATCGGTAAGAGAACTCTTACGTAAGATTGCTTGCTATAGCCGGACGGCGCCCAGTGATTATTGGATGGAGCTCCCAGATCTTGGGCACATCATTGCCACGAGGTATAATGTGGCGTTCATTTCTTACTCGACTAGCGGTGGTATGTTATGCCTTCCAGTGACTGCACCAGTACAACCACCGGTGAACACAGTTGTGGTGGGACAAGTCGATGGAAACCATTTTATAGCGGTATGAAACTTAATTGTCTCATCTATATTAGTTATATTTAGTTGTCTTACTTATATTCATTATATTTCATTGTCTTGTATTTAACTGTTATTACTTTTGCAGCTGCGCATGTTAGGCAATGATTACCCAATACCACCACCACCAAACCTTTATCGGAACCGCTGTGATCCAGCCGCAAGCCAACTACTCCTCCCATACCAAGATAGGATAGCAGAGTTCAGTCAACTCTATGAGGAGGATACCGATGCAAGAAGACAAAGAAGATTACATATAGGATAGTATATGTGTAATGGTTTTTGATTTATCCAGTTTGTATGAATGTTTGAATTATATGCTTATCCTTGTTAACACTTTCATTTCGTATACAATTAGGCGATAGTATATGTGTAATGGTCTATTGATGTTTTGTGGAGATGTCCTATTTGAGAATCAAATTTCATTCCAAGTTATGTTTATTGTTGCTTTTGCAGTTGCGGTTCTCATCTCGTGTGTACTTACACGAGATGTATCTCGTGTATATGTACACGAGATGTAAGCTCTAATCTCGTGTAAGTATACACGAGACGTGCAAGGGCAGCGATGGAATTAAATGGGCTGTGTATTTACGGGGCTGTGTATATAGTTTTTGCCATAATAATACAAGCAATCAGCGTGGGATATAAATCCAAAGGAAAAAAATGCGAAAGGTCTGAATTACCCCTGTTGGTTTACAAACAACACGTATGTAGAGAGGTTAATTTCGGCATAAAGTGCGAAATATACCAAGTCGTTGCTTAAAATAGAACAGAAAACGGAGAAACGGTCTCACTTCCCGTATTTAACTGCCAATCCACCCATTCCTTCCCTCTTCTCCCCCTCCTTTCCCTTCTATCTCCTTCAATTTCAATTTTGAAAAACTCTCTTTTTTCTCTCTCACTCAAATCACATTTTCTTTCCTTTGATTTTGATTTTGATTCCGTAACCATGCCGATGACGGATAATCAGGGCTCTTTTCTCAATCGGATCAGCATCCGCCGTAATCAGGTGGTTTCCATGGACGGAAACCATGAGCAAGAGCTTGAAGACCTCGAGCTTTTCACTAAACATGTCGGTGACCGTTTCTCCGACCTCCTTTCTCCTCCTCCCCCACTTCCCCCTTTCTCCGCCGACGACGCCGTACCACCTCCACCCAACGACACCCTTCTCTCCGTCGCCTGGTTCCGGAAACTCCTTGACGTGTTCCTCTGCTGCGAGGCGGAATTTAAAGCGGTTTTAATCATGGGTCGAGACCCGACCCATTTCTCGAAACCACCGCTCGACCGGCTCATCCCGGAGCTGTTGGACCGGTCTGTTAAAGCGCTTGATATTTGTAATGCCATTACTCATGGAATTGAATTGGTTTGTCATTGGCAGAAATTGGCTCAAATTGCGGTTACTTCTCTGGAGCAACGACCAATCGGAGAAGGACAGATTAGGCGGGCAAAGAAGGCTTTGAATACTATGTTGACGTCGATGATGTTCGACGACAAGGAGAGCCACCATCAGGCCGCCGCTAAATGGGGGGAACGCACCTGGTCCTTCGGCCGGCGCGGTGGTGGTGGTGGGCCGGCACCTAACGCAAACAAAGATCGCGCCGGCGGGAACAATTACCGCTCGCTAGCGTATACTTTCGCCAAAACGTGGTCCGCCAGCAAGTCAGTTCAAGCGATGTCGGCGAATCTGGTTGCGCCTCGCGGCGGTGAGCCAACCGGACTCGCTTTGCCGGTGTACTTAATGAGCTCAGTTTTAGTGTTTGTGATGTGGTCTCTCGTGGCGGCGATTCCATGCCAGGACCGGAATGGGCTTGGGACCCATTTGCAGTTACCCAGACAATTGAGTTGGGCCCAGCCCATAATTGGGCTTCAGGAGAAAATTGGGGAGGAATGGAAGAAGAAAGAGAAGAAAGGGACTGCTGGATTGTTGGAGGAGATGCAGAAAATGGAGAAATTAGGGCAGTCATTGGTTGAATTTGCTGAAAATTTTCAGTTTCCGGTGGAGGCAGAGAAGGCGGAGGAGGTGGCGGTGCAGGTGGTGGAGTTGGCGGAGATTTGTCGGAAAATGGAGGATGGATTGGTGCCATTGCAGCTGCAAGTTAGGGAGGTGTTTCATAGGATAGTAAGGAGCAGGTCTGAGGTTCTTGATGTTATTGATCAAGTTGGGAAATTGTCACAACCAGTCCCCTATTAGCATCATCAAAATTGATGTTTTTGATTTTCTTTTTGTTTTATACATTTTTTCCTTCTTGTTTTGGGCATGGAGATCAATGGGTCTGAAATTATTTTTGTTTTTAAGTCTTTTCTATTTCATTTGTGTCAAATATGGTATTTGACTCTTTAGTTCAAATGGTTTAGGATTTCGTATTCGTTGTAAAGAAATGAGAACTTTGGAGTCTTACCTCCTTCAATGAATGTTGACTCGCTTCGCATAGCCGTGCCCCTTTTTAGAAGGTCAATTGCGCTATAGCGATGAATGTGGATACAAGACACTAATACAACACCCATCGCTAACCGGTAGTTATTAGTGTGGATACAAGTCCCTTAAGAAGTTATGTTCACAGCAATGACTCACTCCTTTAGTTTGTACATCAATTTGCAACAAATTGTAAATTTACTTCGAAAACCAAATTGCGAAAATGACCAAATGCAGGTTACCAGATTACAATTCGCCTCCTTTTACATTCCACGCGACATAGAATTGTTGCAGCTTGCAGGCTTTGCTAGTATCCACAACATGTTCAAACTTTCTGATGCTTTTTTGTACTTTTCTCTTTCCTCAGCTCTCGCTCTTCTTTCTTGCCTTGGTCAATCTTGTGTTTCTCCTTCTTTTTGGGTTCCTTTGCTGGCCCAACGGCTAATATCTCCGTCCCCCATAACTCTTGCAAAGCGGTTACTAGAGCCAGTACATCAATGTAACCTGTTACTCTTAGTTTCTTCTTTCTCATGTTAAATCTTTTGGATCGAACTCCTGCACATTACAACATACTCTACAACGCTAATCAATCTTGTTAAACTAATTAATACAGGAGTATAGTATGCAATTCGAATTTGAACAAAATAGTTATACAAATTAATAAACCTGAAAATTGGGAAACTATCTTCAAGATTTTACTTTCATCATCCTCATCATGTATGCACAATCTCAGTTTCACTTTCTGAGAGAAAACACAGAGTGAATTCAACACAGAGAAATGAATACCAACTTTGTTAACCAAATCCAGATTAGAAAATAGACATTCATTTTGGGTCGAATGAAGTAAAATAACTTTCAAGCCAAATGTGAAATCTTAACCTTAGGAACCTCCCTAAGGTTATTAGCATTTTCCAGAGAGTGAATTCACTGTTTTCAAGTACATACCAACTCAATTACAAGAACAGTAGCTTGGCACTTCAAAATCAACGTGAAGCATTTTACACCACAATCATCAATATATCAATGAAACAAATATAAAATCCGCTCTAAAAAAGCTAGCAAGAACCATAAACATTACTAGTAGAATATACGAGTAATAAGGTAGGCGTATCTAAACAGGAGTAGAGCTTTACTTTACCTTAAAGCTATCAACAGATTGGCCTGTGCCACTGCTTATGATGTTCGATTTACTGAATGCATCTTCCAACTGTTTAGCTACAATCACCGCATCAGCTAGCTTATCAAGTTCTATACCGCGCAAACGACAAGAAATTTGTGGATTTAATCCCTCCAAGTACATTGGAACCATGACATGGTCCACCATCGGAAATTCAGCATTAAAAGCCAATCCATGAAACAAATTTGTGTACTCATCAACTGTCTTTGTTCCTTGTACAAGTTTGGTCAACTCTGACCAGGTACGTTGCTTGTAATTCGGTAGTAAAAATTGGCTGCTCATGGCACTCTTCACACCAAGTTATGACAGCTGGATGTGGTGTTCGCTGATAGTTCTCCCACCACGCTCTTGCAGTTCCCTTCAACTTGGACTTGACATAGCTTAGTTTGAAATCCTCTGTTAAATCATTCCATTCGAAATAACTTTCCAAACTATGGATCCAATCGCAAAAAATGGTCGAATTGATTTCCCCGTAGAAATCATTAACCTTAAGTTGGACGCGGTTCAAGTTGGGATACGGTTGGGCAGATGGCTCAAAATCTTGATGATTACCATAGCTTGTTGAAGCTCTAAAAGATCCCATCTGCTGGATCTGTAGTTTTTGGATGCTAATAAGTAGAGAGAGAAGAGAGGTATTTGGTCTTGGCAAAGGCAATGAGCCAATGACTACTAAAGGTTTACTTAAACCACTATTATGTCTATCTTCTATTGGTTTGTGCATAAAAAATATGCAGTCCGTTCCTAAATGAATGTCATTTGTCAAATGAAATAATTTGGGAAAGATTTTAATAAGCATACAAACATTGATAGAGAATTATATAAACTTATCATGTTGGTCTTCGTCTTTCATTAATTAGTTTTTTAATCCCCTCCTACATCGTATCTGCTAAGTAACTATGGTGATCTACACTAGTCTTCCCAAATTATTAAAGCATAAAAGTAGAGCCCACTTTTGACTCCTTGATCTTTAAAGTTGAACCACTAAGGCAAAACCCAAAATTGGACCAGACAAAAATTCAGTACCAGAAGATGAGATGGACTCTGTGCTTATGAATATTTTTGAAGCTGCGCCTCCTTATCAGGACGATGATGTCGATGATTTCATCGACGACCTTGACTACCAAGTATTTCTGGGTTGGATCGAAAACTTGGATGCCAAATTCGAGGAACCCTATAATGATATTACCACGGAGGAAGAGAAATTGCATTATGTTGACTCCAAGTTGAAGGGGACAGCTCGAGATCAATGGCTGAACTATTGTGAAGCACATCACCCAGTCATCAACTCATGGGATGAGATGAAAATGTTCATGACCAACTGTTTTCGACCTCGGAATTATAAGCATCTTGAAGTGCTTGAATTTATGAAGTTAACTCAGGGAGAAATGACCGTTGACGAATATACTCGTCTATTTTACGAATTGGCTGTCAAGGCCAAGTTTCCATGGGTGGAGCACGCTATGATAATCCAGTTTCAAAGGGGTTTAAGGAAATCTCTTTCTCTAAGATTGTCCCTAACTAGACTTCACACCATGGATCAAGCTGTTAGAGCAGCTCGTATGTGGGAGGAGATCGAATCAAAGGAACCACCGACTCCTTCAGAGACCACAACAGACAGTATCTCAACGACAACGAGTTCAACCCGGACCACAACAACTACTACCTCGACGACTTCAACTCAGAGGACTGCTACACCATCGCTTCACCAGACTAGAGTAAGAATGCTCATACTTAATTTAAGTTTCTTTTCCTCACAAAGACTCTTACTTTCTATATACTCCCTCCATCCCAAAATGATCTTCACTCTTTTTTCGCCATTACTACGAAGGAACTTTGAGCAATAATTTCAAGCTGATTTAATCATCCAAATGAAAATCCAAAACTTGTTATTAATTGTATTATAGATGGTGTATCAATAAAAAGTTTTAGATTATCATTAGTATAATTAAATCAACCTAAATTTATTGCTCAAAGCTCCTTCGTAATAACGGCGAAAAAAGTGTGAAGATCATTTTGGGACGGAGGGAGTATAAAAGTTCTGATTAGGAAAAATCAAAATCGAATTTTATTACAATGCCAATTCCACTTCATCAAGATGTGCACAAATGAATTCGACTCTACAGGGTCCACGTATAACTGACCGCGTAAAAGAATTCTCTGACGACCATGATTACAAGGCATTTCTGAACTGGATGGAGAGTTTGGAGGAATTTTTGAGAGACTATCACTTCACTGAGGAGCAAAAACTGAGTATTGTCGCTTCAAAGTTAAAGGGGACGGCTCGAGTAAGGTGGGATGAGTATGACAAAACCCTTGACCCAGCCATCGGATCGTGGCAACAGATGAAGATGGCCATGACCCAATTTTTCCGACCTCCAACATATAAGAAGCTTGAAGTCTCGAGCTTTCTGCAACTAGGACAGGGGGAAATGACTGTTGTTGAGTACACTGATTTGTTTTACAGACTGGCAGCGGAGGCCGAAGTGTCATGGGCAGATCATGCAATGATATCCCAGTACTTGAAGGGATTAAATCCTGTCCTCCATGGCAAACTGTCTGTTACGAGACTAAACACTATGCCTCAAGCAGTGAATGCAGCTTGTGAGTGGGAGGAAATCATGTCGAAGAAATCTCCCTTGGCTCCTCCACCACAGACTCCTGTGGTGAAAGTCGTTACACCTCCAGCTAATGTGGTTACCCCTCCTCCAATAACTCCTCGGGTGAATGTAGTCACACCTCCTGTTAGTGCAGGACAGGGGAAACTTTCTATTGGCACAAGCAAAGGCATATTTTATGGTAAGGTAAGTTTGTTCGTAATCCGTGCCAGGGACTTGGATTCTTTAATTTGGGGTTTAGTAAGTTTTATTTTATTTTTTATTATTTTTATTTTTTTTAATGTTTTGTTTTCTATCTTATAGAAGATCATACTCAAGTTGGATATAAATGATGATAGAGATAAAGCGAAGGCATTGAGGATAGTTTCTAAATGTCCAGGTATGACTTTGTCGACCTGCCAGCAATCTCCCCGTCTCTCGCTCAATTCGAAGAAACCTTACAAAAATCTTTGTATTATGTGTAGGAGTTGATTCCCAGCATATGGACATGAGGGAGAAGAAACTAACAGTAACTGGTTTTGTTGATCCTATTAATATGACCAGCAGACTGAGGAAAAAATTTCACACGGATATAATGTACATATATTCTGCAAATGATGAACTCAGGCAAGCACAAGGCAAGAAAGAAAACAATGAGAAGAAAACAGAAGCACAAGGCAAGAAGGGTAACGATGAGAAAAAACCCGAACAAACCAACCAACCTTACTATTATGTCAATCAAAATACATACAAGGACAGCCCGGTTAACTTGTCAAAGCCTATTGTTGATAAGCCTCCTATTGGCGCAGGACAAGAAAAAATTCATGTTGGTGCAGGACAAGGAAAACTTCCTGTTGGCACAAGCAAAGGCGAATCATTAGTTAAGGTACTCATATTTCAGTTTTTCAATTGTCAAGGCTTTTGAAGACCCAACATTCTTGAGTTGTTTTGTTTGAACATAAAGTCCAAATTAATTATTCTCATACTGGTTGTTATTCTTAATGTTTTTACTCATAGTGTTGTGACTGGACTTTGAATACAATAATTGGTTAGTTTTGCGATGAGATGTGACTGATGTCTCATCAAGCATATGCTTGGTATGTTTTTTTGTTTTCATTTTATTTATTTATTCCCTGTGTGTGTGGGGGGGGGGGGGGGGGGGGGGCTAGAAGGGGATCTATTGGCTCTGTTTCCTGTAATATTCCATGCTATGACTTAGTATTGCGCTGAAGGTTTTCAACAAGTCTTACATGTTTAACTATCTTCTTTGACATTTTGCTCTCTATCTTGTAGAAAATCGTACTCAAATTGGATATACGTGATGATAAAGATAAAGCAAAGGCATTGAAGATAGTTTCTAACTGTCCAGGTATTACTTTGTCAATATGTCAACACTCACTGTCTCTCGATCAATTTGAAGAGGCTTCGACTTTTTTATGTGTAGGAGTTGATTTCCAGCACATTGACATGAGAGAGAAGAAACTAACAGTAACTGGACTAGTTGATGCAATTGCCATGACAAGTAGATTGAGAAAGTATTTTCCCGCTGATATAATAAACATATATTCTGCAAATGATGAACCGAGGCAAGCACAAGGCAAGAAAGAAAACGATGAGAAAAAGCACGCACAAGGCAAGAAAGAAAACATTGAAAACCAAAACAGCCAAACCGACCAAGTTGCTCAACTTATCAAATCCTATATTTACAGGGACACCCCTGGTTATGATTATAACACCCTACATCACCATTATATGTATCCACGTTATTACATCCCAAAGCCCTGATGAGAAATCTGATTTACGATTTTGAGCTTGAGAGTGCATTACTATAGCATCATGCTTCATCTGTTCATCATGAGCAGGTGGTTTGTTCTTATGTACATAGTATGGCTGGGTTTCTGGAGTTGTGTTCAGTTGATGTTTGTCATGTACTTACGGATTTTCCTATCTCATTATCGGGAGTAAGTCTGTATTTTTATGTGTACTAGACTATAATACATCCTTTGTCCCAAAATAATTTGTCACATTGTATGTTGCACACTTAAAGGATGTAGCCTTACATGTTGTAATTTCATTGAATTGCACTAAAATCATTTCCTTTTTTTTTTTTTTTTTTTTTTTTTTGATATGGGCTCTCTTTAGGAATGTATGAAATAGGAAAACACAGCATTTTTATTTTTATTTTTTTGAGGGGTGGGTGGGGGAATAGTTGGTTAAAACCAGAAGAAAAGTAATGCGATTTAAAGTAGTATTTTAATTTTTGGTTGGATGGGCATAGCAAAAGATTGTTGATGTTAAATTATTAGCAGAATGGTACCTATGCTTTAGCAAACTAATCTTGCTTGGCATGTAATCTTCATAGCAGTCACTAAATTACTTCATCAACCAAGATCATTTAATTCGAATTAGATCCTCATTGTCGATGATTAGGATATTTTACTCGCATATCAAAGTCCTGTTATCAGGATTAGCATTTTCCTTCCCATTATCTTCAGCCCAACGGGGAAATGATTACTCTTTTGATTCAAAGATCTCAACGCAAAACCCGAATAATTATCAGAAATATTAACTAGAATACAATATGACACTTTTATCACAATGATTCACAAACAGAAACTCAATATGAATACCTCGATTCCTTGTTCCTTGAACCAGTAAGTAGTCTTCCGCTCACCAATTCAACCAAGATATGCACGGAAACCCTAGGACAACATAAAAAAAAAGTGTGAGAAAAATCAATAACAATATCAAACTGGAAAGTAAAATTAACAACAGATAGGGTAGCAAAGCAACTCAACAGCCGTTAATTAAGAGAAGAATTATAGTTGTAAGTGCATAACTTGGTGATACCACAAGTGCTACCAACACTGTCCCAATGATACCCGACGGACTGCTGAGATTATATTTAGATATTTGCTTCATAAATAATTGCGGTACTAATGTCTAATATTTATGCAAGTTTAGTGTTTATTGTTGGTTCAATTTTCAGATATACTATGGTTGAGATGCTAGAATAATGCAAGGAAGGTGAAAGAAGATTTTATGGATAAAAGAGATTTTATTCATAAACATGTGGGATTTAAAGCAACAATTAAAACATGGGAATTGACCCATTCAAATGCCTGAGTTGTTGATCTAAGATGTACAAGGCGTCCATAGCATGAAGGTACAAGAAGGCTATGCAAAGACTTGGGCATCAAGAAGTTTGTTCCTACAATTTAGGACATGTGGAGAATCTTATCCCTAAGTTCGGCCACTCCTCTCCACACTCACTCCACGTTTTTGTGATCAACTCCAAGCCATGATGAGTATTCCCCAAGTTCTTGAAGCCTATATAAAGCAAGAGGATGTGAAGATTCAAGACACGGCAAACACTTGAAGCAAGAACACACACTCCTCACAAGAAAAGTCTATACACTCCTTGGTTCCTTTAAACGTCCAAACACTTTTCTATTCTTGTAATAGAGTATTATAAGTGTCTTGGCTAGGATAGGGTCTCGTATATTAGATTTAGTCGTTCCACAAAGCTTTCATTGTAATATCATTAGGGAACTCTCGACCTTGTACTTCATCTCATATTATTTAGTGAAGGTCTCGCCTTTTGAGGCATCCCTCAAGATATATAATTTATATATCTTGAGAAAAATAATTCTTGTGTGATTTTTCCGCTGCAAACTCTTTTCAGAAACAGTTTTCTGTTCGTGTGTGTTAAGTGTTGCCCGAAGTGTTATCGTTGCTCTGACAACACCTTTGATAACACTTCCTATAAAACCAAGACCATTTACATTTTCAATTGGCACCAGAGCTGGTTACTTGACATACTAAGTATTCGATCCAGATTGTCATGGCCTTGAATCTTACTAATCCATATCTTGAGAGACTTTCTATTCTTCTTGGCTCGAATCATACTTCCCTTAGGAATAGTGAGGAAAGAGAGCTAGAAAACATTAAAGAACGTGATCAATCAGCCATGTTGACCATGGCTTTGGAGCACTCAAAGTCAGATTCAGAAAGTGTTGCCAATGGTGTTACCCAGAGTGCGATAACACCAAGCTCAACACCCAGCAGGTATAATCCTTCTAAATTTTCTGAAGATTTTTGCTTTCATGGTTCAATTAATGTTGATGCAGGAAGTCCAGATGAGGAGGATTTAAGCAAGGATGAGCTCATTGATGGGTTAAAATATCTCTACAAGGCGTTGTTCAAAGAATGGAAGAAAGAGAACAAGATGGTAGCGATCTTAACCAAGGAAAATCATGAGCTAAAAGACTCTTTGACTCGGTTGGCGGTGCAATTCACAAAGTTGGATGTTGAACTTGTCAAAGTCAAGTCCAAGTTGAAGCTAGCCGAGACCACCTTCAAAAAGCTCAACACAACGTTCTCAAAATTGGATGAAATACTCGACTTGAGTAAGTCACTCAAAGCAGGTATTGGGTTTGAAGACTCTCTTGATAAAATCACTTCTACCTTATTGAATGAAAATAATGAAACATGTTTTGTAAAAGATCATGAAAAAGTAAAAAAGTAGTTCATCAAGTGATATATCTGATCAACCGTGTGTGTGTGAATATTGTCACACAACTGGACAAAGTAAATTTGATTGTTTTACTCTCAAAAAGAAAAATTCCAGTTCACATGTGTTATCTCAAGTGTTACCCAACACTCAAGACAACACTGGTGAACAGAAAATCAAAAAGTCTAAAAAAAAAAATTGTTTTCTAAAATCCAATCATAAATGCAACGTTGTATTTGCTTCTTTGAGGACTAACATTTCAGGTTCATTGTACTTTGATAGTGGTTGATCACATCATATGACGGGAACAAAAGTGTTCTTGAAAGACTATAAATCTATCCAAGGTGAAACGGTGACATACGGAGGTGGAGGAAAGAGCAATATAATAGGGAAATGGACACTTGATGTTTCCGGATTCCCTGCCTTAAAGGATGTCTTGCACGTTGATGGATTGGTTGCTAATTTAATTAGCGTTGGCCAATTGTGCGATGACAACTTGGAGGTAAAATTTAATAAAAATACTTGTGAAGTTTTTTATAACACTAACACTTGTGTAATGTCAGGAACTAGATCAAGTGACAATTGCTATCTTGTTGAAGATAAACAAGTATGCAATTTAGTCAATATGGATGACAAAATTTTGTGGCATCAAAAATGGGGACATGCCCCTTATGGAAACTTGAAGAAAATTTTCCAGTTTGAGGCTGTCAAAGGAGTCCCCAATCTGAATCTGAAGAAAAAAATTGTGTGTGGGGACTGCCTTAAAAGTATGGAGACTCGTGTTACCCGCAGTGTTACCCAACACCAGGAGCAACACTTTGGGACAACACATTGTTTTTAGCTTTTGCACATGAACTTGATGGGTCCAATTGAGGTAGAAAGCCTGGGAGGTAAGAGGTATGTTTTTGTTATAGTTGATGATTTCTCTAGGTTTTCTTGGATATATTTCCTAAGAGAAAAATATGAAACTTTTGATAAATTTAAACTCTTGCACTCCAAAATCAAAAACGTGTTTTGTGCTTCTATTTTCTGTATAAGATCCAATCATGAAAAAGAATTTGCAAATATTTCTTTTTATACTTTTTGTAAGAAAAAGGGGATACACCATGATTTTTCGATCTCTAAACCACATGATGTGGCTGAAAAGAAAAATAGGACATTGCTTGATATGGCCCATGTTATGCTATTCTCTAAAAGGATTTCAAAAAGATTTTGGGCTGAAGATTTGAGCACGGCTTGTCACATTTCTAATAGAGTCTTTCTAAGACCCGGTTTAACTATGACACCCTATGAGATTTTGAAGGGGAAGAAACCTCATGTTCATTACTTCCATGTATTTGGGTGTGTATGTTATATATTAAAAGACTGGGATCGCTTAGCTAAATTTTACTCTAAGAATGATAAAGCTATTTTTCTTGGATATTCACATGACAATCTTGCATATCGAGTGTATAATTTGAGAATGGGAACTATTCAAGAATCTGTAAACATTGTTTTTGATGATCTGTCAAGTGTTGCAGATGAACCAGGTGTTTATCCTCGTTTGATACTGCTGGAACAACCTCAAAGTGAATTTGACATTTATGTTGGACCAAGTGTTGACATAAGTGTTGGACCAGATGTCGGCCCCAGTGTTACCACACTTGAGGCAACACCAGAGATAACACCAGAAGTCAGACCAGTTGCAGAAAATGAAAATAATGAGGACTCCATTAGAGTTGATGATCCCGTTAGAAGAGATCCCCCTTTGAGGATTCAAAAGAATCATCCTATATCCCAAGTGATAGGGAGACTAGACGAAGGGATACAAACTAGACGTAAGGAACCGGTTAATTATCGAGACATGGTAAGGTATGCTAAGATAAACCATTCATGTTTTGTTTCTAAACTTGAATCTAAAAATAATTCTAACTCTTCGAAAGATGAATATTTAATTCAAGTTTTTAACCATAAGAGATTTTCTAACTTGAAGAAGTCTCTTGTTCCATTTCTTGTTTAAACCCCTTAGATCATCTTTGTTGTTGTACAATATTTTAATTTTTTTTTATTTTTTTTTTTAAAAACTTTTTAGTTTTTTGTTTAAAGCCTTTTTAATGGCGGCACATGCTGACCTTTTTGTTTCGGTAGGTTTATGGTTGGTTAACATGTTTCTCAAATCCCCTTTGTTCTTAAAAGTGACAAAGTCACTAATTTTTGTGATAAAATAAAATGCAAAAGGCAAAAAGCACTTAATATTTCCTTAGTAACTCGGGGCACGGCGTTCACTGCGACGATGCACTCTTGCCAAACGGAGATATTATCTAGTGATTTGGTACTAAGTATTAGGAACATGGAGTTCGCTACTACAGTGTATCCTACTTGAAAGGTACAAATCACTAAAGCATTTTTTACACTTTATAAGGACTCGGAGCATGGAGCTCGTTATTACGATGATATCTTGTAGATATTAAAGTGTAAATTATGCTTATTTTAAAGTGCTTGAAGATGAAGAACAAGCTTATTTTATCTAACTTGTTAGATTTATTTTACCTCAAACACTCTTAATTAAGGCTTGCTATGCCTCAAGTGTTTGAATTTGGGAAGCTTGTTTTTGCCTCAAATGCTTATTTAAAAGAAGCCTAACAATTTACCTCAAGTGTTGATAATGAGGATTGTTTTGCCTTAAGTTCTTATTGTGAAAAAGTTTTATCAAGAAGATATTTGACTTATGTGTTCTCTAAAGTGTTACCATCATTGCCAATAACACATTAGTATGTGCCACATTATTTTTTATTTATTATTTTCTCAGAATTAATATTTAAATTTTGAAAGTCCGAAAGTCCTTTATAATTTGAGAAATTTTTGATTTTCAAAAAGTCTTTATTAAATTCCTTTTTATTTTTGGTGAATTTAATTAGGTAACTTCATCCCTAAAATTTTGGAGTAAAATTTCAAATCAAACTCAAAAATTTGTGGGATTTAGTCACCTATGTCGAATTCTACTGGTTAGTTTTTATCTTTCTTTCTTTTATTTAAAAAAAATGCTATTTTTTGGGGATAATGGCCGGTTATTTTGGTGATTAATGTGAGTGATGTGATTGAGTTTAACCTTCTAGCTAAGAAATAGGGGGAGTTGAGAGTTTATAGGGTTTAGGAAGAGACTTATCATAATGTGTGTTTATCTCTTCCATTTGAATACTTCCTAAAATATCCAAATTAAACCCCCTCCACCTCTCACCGATCCTTCTTTCTCGCCGATCGATCGCTCCCTCTCAGTCTCTTAAATCACGCAAAATCTCTCTCCTAAAATTCTTTCCTTCTCTTCTCAAATCTCTCTAATGGCTTCCCCTTCCAAAACCTCAAATGAGCCCATGGAAATCTCGCCATTTGTTGTCTCTGGACCTCCACCTGTTCCGGTCGCACAGGCTCCTCCTACGTCGGCTCCTTCCCAACCTATAGTGACTACCATCAAGAAAAAGAAAAAGAAGAGAAAAGACTCATCTTCTTC
Source organism: Campanula takesimana (assembly GCA_026119855.1). Taxonomy (NCBI): domain Eukaryota; kingdom Viridiplantae; phylum Streptophyta; class Magnoliopsida; order Asterales; family Campanulaceae; genus Campanula; species Campanula takesimana. The sequence continues at coordinate 1,510,814 of JAOWBW010000159.1, forward strand.
ACACCAACCGACTGCCCAAGCTCCATCAATGCAGACTTCAAGACAGATACAGATTCATACAGACTTGTAGAAATTCTTTGCATAGTATTCTTCACAAACAGGGGGAGATAATGCTCCCACAAGTAGAGCCGTCAATTCGGGACCATCCCGTCGGGACGTCCCGTCCCGCTATATATATGGGACGGGACGGGACAGGATTTTCTTGTCCCGAAAAAATGCGGGACTATTCGGGACGGGACTATTCGGGACGGGACAAACGCGGGACGGGACGGGATGTCCCGAATTGTTTTGGATTTTTTACATTTTAACTCAGTTTCTAAGCCCAGCCCAGTAGCCCCCAGGCCCAGCCCAGCCCCACACCCAGTGACCCAGCCCAGATCAGTTTCACGCATACAGAACAGACACACACTCACACACAGTCTCACACTCACACACACACGACACGATTTAACCCTAGCTAGGCCGACGGCGGCGACGAACAAGTAACCTTGCGGACGATTAGCGCGGCGACGGCGACGGCTTTGGCGACTTCGACGGCGACTGATTCGGCGACTTCGACGGCGACTGCGACTGCGGTTACCGACTTACCGGTTAGTATATTCAAGTATTCAACTCAACTACAGCAAATGTCTGATTTTGATTGAAATTTTATGGGTATTGTTCATTGTTCTCAGCATTTGTCCGATGTTTTAAGGTCTGATTTTGATAAATATGCTACTCAAGAGATGATTATTGTTGGCATTTGGCATTTGGTATTTTTGATTGAAATTTTGATTGAATTATGCCGTTTTTGATTGAATTTTTGTGGGTTTAATTCTCTGATTTCGTTAGGGTTTAATGTTGATTAATTTATGCTAGCTATTACATTTACATTTTACAGTATTATTGTAATAGCTATGTTGTATAGGGTTTAATGTTGATTATTGTCGATTGATGGCTGATTTTGTGGTATTTGTGTTTGTTTATTGACTTTATTCATTACAGTTATGGAATCTAATTCAGTAAAACCGAGTACAATAGTTGATGACAGTGACATAGCACAAAAGACTAAGGCTGAGTCAAGCAAAAAGGGAAAAACATATTCTGATATATGGAATTTTTTCAACAAAATAACTAATCATTCAGATGGGGTTCTTAGAGGTGAATGTAAAGGGTGTAAAAAACCATTTTTGGCTGGTGGAAAAAATAGGACTTCGGGGATGAAGCGTCATAAACCGAGATGTCCCATGATGAAGTTTCATGACGTAGGACAAATGATTATCGATAATGAGGGGAAAGTAGTCCATAAAAAACTTGACCAAAAGATTGCACGTGACTTGCTAGCCAGTGCGGTAATTAAACATGATCTCCCATTTTCTCTTGTTGAATATAAAGGGTTTAGAAAGTTTGTGAAGTATTTGAATCCCGAGTTTTCTTGCATTTCTAGAAATACTCTTGTTTCGGACATTGATAAGATCTTTTTGAGGGAGAAAGATAATCTTAAGCAAGTTTTGGCAAATACTCCGAACAGAATTTGCTTAACTTCTGATTTGTGGACAGCATGCACTAGTGAAGGCTACATTTCTTTGACTGCTCATTTTGTTGATGTTGAATGGAAATTGAATAGTAAGATACTCAATTTTGCTCATATGCCTCCTCCACATTCTGGAGTTGAATTGGCTGCTAAATTGTTTGAGTTTTTGCAAGATTGGGGGATTGAGAAGAAAGTCTTTTCTTTGACATTGGATAATGCCTCTAGTAATGACAACATGCAAGAAATCTTGAAAGAGCAGCTTTGTTTTCATAATGATGGTTTGTTGTGCGAAGGTGAATTTTTTCATATTCGTTGTTCCGCTCACATTTTGAATTTAATTGTTCAAGAAGGTTTGAAAGTGATTGGTGATGCTTTGCATAAGATTAGAGAATCTGTTAAGTATGCTACAGGTTATGAGAGTAGGGTTAAAAAATTTGAAGTGTGTGTAATCCAAGTTGGTGGTATTGACACGAATATTGGTTTGCGATTGGATGTGCCTACTCGTTGGAATTCAACATATTTGATGTTAGCTAGTGCCATTAAGTATAAGAAGGCTTTTTCTCTTCTACATTTGAGTGACAAGAACTATAAGCATTGTCCTTCAAATGATGAGTGGCAAAGGGGAGAGAAAATATGTGACTTCCTTGAGCCTTTTTATGACACTACTAATTTGATCTCTGGCTCTTCTTATCCTACATCGAACTTATATTTTATGCAAGTTTGGAAAATTGAAGTTTTGTTGAAAAAAAACTTGTATAATGAAGATGAAGTGATAAGTGATATGTGTAAAAAGATGAAAGTGAAGTTTGACAAATATTGGGATGAGTATAGTGTAGTGCTTGCATTTGGGGCTATTCTTGATCCACGAATGAAACTTGGGATGTTGGATTACTTTTATTCTAAGGTTGACAATGATAAAGCCGAAACAGAAGAGAAGATCTTAGTTGTAAAGGGACAATTATACAAGCTTTTTGAGGAATATTCTAAGGATTCCATGAATTGTGATCACATGAGTGGCTTTTCACAAGCACCTTCTTCTTTTGTCACATCTTCATCAACCGAAAAGAAAGGAATATTTAACAAAGGAAAACGGATATTTGATGTAAGTATTTTTTTATTTGTACTTTTTTTTTAACTTGATTTATATTATGTTTCATCGATATTTTATTTTATGTTAGGAATGCATGGAATATGAGAGTAAAACTGTAATTATTGCTGGAAAATCTCAATTGGATCTCTATTTGGAGGAGCCAAAACTTGAGTTTGCATTTTATGAAGATTTGGATGTCTTGGAATATTGGAAATCCCAAAAAAACAGATACCCAATTCTCGCTCGTTTGGCATGTGATGTTTTAGCTATTCCCATTACCACCGTTGCTTCGGAGTCATCATTTTCTATTGGCGCTCGTGTGCTCACCAAATATAGAAGTTGTATACTTCCTAAGAAAGTGCAATCTCTTATTTGTGCTCGGAATTGGTTACATGGATATGGTAACTATAGTTTTAAACTCTTTTTAATATATTGAATTATTGTTACTTTTTATATTAACATTTGTTTTTTTATTTAAATGTAGATGCTTGCGAGACCGATGATGAAGCGAATGAGATCATCAAAACTTCTTTATCAAGTGAAGGATCCAATGTCCAAGTTATTGATGATTGATAGGGTATGTTTTCTTTCACCATGCTTCTACTGCCTTTTTAGAAGTAGTTAAGTGAGAAAGTGAAAATGACATTTTATAGAACATTATGGACTTTGGTGTCTTCAATATAATACTCTCTTTGTCCCAGATAGGAGTCACATTTGACAAGTACTTATAAAAAAAAGAGCACATTTGACAAGTCAAATTTTAGAAGTAGTTATTACATTTTCCAAATGCTCTCTCATTTGTCTTCTTCACATTGCGCTCTTAAAGATTTCTCTTTAGATACCAAAGTTTATGAGAAGATTTATTAGAGCATTTTGGGGAGATGACTTAACTTTTATTTTACTGTTAGAAGTATGATACCTTTTCTGGGACAAACAAACAACAAAAGTTTGAATTTTTTTTTCCTGGAATAGAGTGCGTATATTGCATGTGGAATTTTTGAAGATAAAGGTTTACGATTATGATCACAATTTAGAAAGTTTTCTGAGTATTGATGATGCATCAGGTAACAAGATGATGTTAGAAGGTAGGCCTTACTTGTTACTACCTCCGTCCCAACTCAATACGCATCTTTACTGTTTGGCACAATATTTAAGGAGAGATTATTTATATTCAAAAGTATTGTGAGTGGAGAATAATGAGTGGTTGGGAGGAAGAAAGAGAATGAGTGGAGAATAATGAGTGGTTGGGAGGAAGAGAGAGAATGAGTGGAAGATTATAAAAATAATAAAAAACTTTCCTTTTTTGGATTGTGTACATATCAACGACACCCACTTAAAAGGTAAGTGTGCACATTAAGCTGGGACGGAGGTAGTATGTGTTTGTGTCTTTGTGTTAAAACCTCCATCCCGAAATGAATGTCCATTTTTTCTTTCAAATTTACTCTTGATGGAGAGCAAATTTGATTTTTTTGGACTTCCATTTTGGGACGAAGGTAGTACTTTCTATTGACACTGAAACTAAAATGACATCTTACTTGCTGGCACACATTGATCTGTTCCTTTGTGAATTTGCATCTTGAGTTCTTGTTAAGGCGTACAAAATTTTGGCTATTAGATTACTCGAACATAAATTTTGTTTCCTTTTTTTTTTTTTTTTTTTTTTCTAACTATGTTATGGACCTCCAGGTTGGCCATCTTGGAGAATCTTATCAGGAATGGGTTCACCAGCCTATTGTTGGCAAGGAGGGTCCCCGATTCTTTGAAAGTTGCTGCCTTGCTACTGCCCTTTTTTTTTTTCCCGTCCCGCTACTGCCTTTTTTTTTTTTTTGGTGTTTGAATGTGTTGAATGGGAATCATTGTTAAACTCAAATTATGACAATTTCTATTATTGTTATTTGTTATGTATTTATGTACGGAGTTGAATTTTATATTTTGTTATAAACTTTACCGCATCGTCTTATCCCGTGTTCGTCCCGCATTGTCCCGCGTCCCGAGGTGATTTGGGATGGGACGGGGAATTTCCGTCCCGCGTAAAATTAGTCCCGTCCCGCATAGATTGCGGGACAACATAGTTTTGTCCCGTCCCGTCCCGTTATCCCGAATTGACGGCTCTAGCCACAAGTACTGTTCTGTATGCTGCCACAAGTGCTGATTCTGCCACAAGTGCTGATCTAACTGCTAATGCACGTGTGCGGGCTAGTGATACTCAAACAGGTTTGGTAGTTGGTGTGTTTCTATTCTTGATAGCTTTTAAAAACAATTTTTATGTTAATTGTTTTAAAACTATTAGTTGCTCTTAACATTTGTTTTACATTTGTTTTTTGGTTGGTTTATTTGTGTGAAGTGTAACGACCCAAAAACTCGTCTCTATTTTCTTAGTAATAAAGAATTTATTATTTATTTATTGTCTATTTATTTATTTAAATAATTATGTGTGCATTTTGTGTTACATAATATTTTACGCCTAGCATTTTAATTGATCATTTGGGCTAGTGTAGAGTTATTGGGTCTTAGTTGTTAGTGGGGAGTATGGGTTTATGTGTTCTAGTTGGGTCTAGAGGGGGCCTAGGTGAAACATTTTATTTCTTCATCCTACTCCTTCCTCCTCCCTCCTCCCTCACCTCACATTTTCATTTCCCTCTCGCTCTCCTCCATTGTTGGGTAAAGAAAAGGTAAGAATTCTCCCTCCTTCTCTCTTCATTTTGACCATCTTCCTCCCATTATTTTTTAATGCTCATTTTATGAAAAATGTTTAGATCGTCGCTAGGATCGTAAAGAGCTAAGAAAAGTCGAATTCCGTCATCTTTGATAAATTTCAAGTAAGTTGTTTTTCCCCCTTTTTATGCTACAAATGTCATTCTATGATTAGATGATGATATGAATGTTATACATTGCCTCTTAGTTGATTTTTAAAGTGATTGATGTTTTTATTCATTTTGTGATAATATGATTTTGGATCATTTCTTTATTTGGTTGTTCAAATGTTGTTAGATAAGTCTTGTAGAGGCTTATAGGTTGTTTTGGGTCATTAGGATGCAAGTTAGAAAGTTTGATTTTGGTTGATTTGAGAAATGGTAAGAAACTTTGTTAAACCCAGCTGCAGTTTCCGGCCAGAAAATCGACCGGGCGCCCGCCCGTAAGGCCTCAAGCGCCCGCCTACTTCCCTTTTCTTGACCTTTTGTTTCTGCCGTTCGTGGGCGCCCGCCCGCCTCCTTTTAGGCGCCTGCCCGCCCACTGTTTTCAGGAATCATCTCTTGTTTGGTTTAGGTTTGGATTGTATTCTTGGTGTAGACCTTGGGTGCCATTCTAGTTATGTTAAGTAGACATTGTGGGTTACTCTAGTGTTTGAAATAGTTCCGTTGTGAACAATTGTATTATGGAATTGGTCTAAGTATTGTTGGAGAAGGTTTGGGCATCTTGTGACGAGTTTATGGTTATTCCAATCGAATTGATTTTAGGATAAAACTTGGTTTAGGTTTTAGGTGATACCTTATAGTACCTAGAGGGTTATTAGGGAATACCAAAGGGTTGGGTTTGGTCCGTTTGTGATCATGTATGAATAGGTGTAACCTTTTGGGTTCGTTTGGAGTGTTAAAAATTGGTTCGTTTATGAACGGATGTAAAGAGTGATACGGTGATTGGGTACCTGCTGTTTTGATTTGCCTTAAGGTGTATTTGTTCGGATTTCCTATTTGGAATTCCAGGTGTAAAGGGATGATTGAGTTCTTGGTCATAGTACTCTTTACGAGTAGACGTTTAGGTTCATCTTGGTAATAGTCATTATACTACTTGTGAGCGACCGTTTGGGTTGTACTCTTTATGAGTAACTTGTGAGTATCATCTTTAGGATGTGTTTGGTATGTGCCTTATCATGGGATCATCATGTTTTTATGGTCAATGTTGTTGGGCTCTCTATGAGCAATATCGTTTATCGTTGTTGGACTCTTTTATGAGAAACTTCTTGTATTCGTTATTGTTGATCTCTTCATGAGTAACTGTTTGCATCTTTTGTGATGAGCTTGGCTTGGTTCCCTACTTTGGAATCATTTCTCCCATTGTTGTTCCAAGCGAGTATTTATTACTATGTGCTTGTTTAAAGTCCAGCTGGCATTTGTGGTTGTGTCGGGCGATGGGGAAGATTATAATGGCAACGAGCCGAGTCCATTATAATGTGATCCATTGTTTTGCCCTTATTTTCCTCTTCCAGATTGGCCTTGCTTGAGATGAGCTAGCTCCCTTTGGTGAGTATCTAGCTAGTTGGTTTCGGGTATGACTTTGTGTCATTTCCCCTGTCCTTTGTGACATGTTACATTGTTATGGTTCCGGTACCGGGGTTTTCTCTTCAGTTATTATGCTACTGCGAAGATGGTTTGATTGGTTGATTGATTGATTGATCGGTTGAAGCTGCGCATCGATTGTTCTATCAGTTTGGTGAAACCTTGGCTCGGTATCCTTTGTAACATGTTTATTTCAGTCTTATGTGCTGCATGATGAGTTAGTCGTTATTTCCAACTGGTATGGGACAGTTGGCGATAGGGAGCTTTCTCATTTGTTGTTATGTGATTTACTTGTTCAGTTATACCGTTGATTTGCATGATATTATGCCATGTAGCTGCATTAGTAACTTACTGAGATTTTATCTCACCCCGTTTCTTTTATCCTTGTTTTTCCTTAACCCCCCCCCCAGGGAAGCAAGTGGTAGCGTTATGGGGTCCGTTGTAGCGGAAAATCTTCTGAGCAAGTTGACCTTCTTTGGGGTAGTTGATCTTCGGAGTTCTTATGTATCATTGTAGTGGGAATTGTGGTCGTTTAGTGTTATGCAACTATTATTATCTTTTGGGTATTATATTATTGTAAGTGTTCTTGCTTCCGCGTTGTATTAGTCTCCGAGTTATAATCTCGTTGAGGTGTCGTGTGATGGTTTTGGTTTTATAGTCGAATTCACGTGCCCGGTTTGGTATTTAGCATTTGAGGGGATGTTTATTATGTAAATTTTATATTTATGGGTTTTTAGAATTTCTGGGGCGTGATATTTGGTATCAGAGCAATGGTTTTAGATCTTGAAAGAGAATAAGAACTCTGATATTGAATAGGTTTCAATACTTGGATGTTACAAGTTTGAGCGGTTTAGAAAACTAAGTTTTCATGAAAGATGAGGTTAAGATAGAAGTTGGTTGAGTTATAAGTCGTGATATTGACGTCGAGTGTTCCTTCTCTTGTGGTATATCAAGTATAGGATTGGCGCTAATAGTGTGGTTCCATTGGGGTTAGTTGGTTTGAAGATGGAGAGTGTGAGTCTTGGAGGACTTGGCGTGTCTGTTTTGTAAGTGGATGATGTTTCGTGCTGTTTGCGCATGTTTGCCCTCATTCGGTGATTTATGATGAAGTGTATTCTCGAATACGAATTTTCGTGATTTCTTGCAGTGTGTAAGGTGATTTAGTTATGTCACCTATTCAGGGTATTGACGAGTTGAGTAGTATGTTTTGGCTTTCTATGTGTCCCGAATCTCTTGGTTGCCATTGATTGGTAGTGAGTATTTCTATACTAGTTTGTGTGACTTTGCTTAGAAGCATAATGGATTATAAGTGAATGCACCTCTTGTGAGAAGTTATATTAGTCTTCATGAAAGAAAAATGTTTTAGAGATTTGAGAAAGCTTAAGGATGAGTATTTTAGGAGATTCCCTTTTTGGTCACTAAGTTTGTAAATATTTCCGATCAGTCCCTGTTTAGTTTGGGAAGCGTGATTGAATAGTGTGGATTGAGATTTAATAAAGTCTTATATAATTCATTGAACTTCGAATTGGGTGATTTTGGGTCTAAACTTGATATTTTCAGAGAGTTCAATTAGGTCGCTATGACGAATTAGTACTTGTCATCTTATATTGGTGAATTAGTAAACTCCGGAAGTTGAGTTATGATACTTTTAGAATCATTTTAGTACATGACTAGAGTTGAGTTAAAGCAATACGAGTTGTGAGTATATTGTGGAAGATATAACCATTAATGATGGTAAGTGCGTTAAGTTTAAAGGACTAGACGTATTTTGAGAATGTGAGAATTTCTCGAGCAATGTTAAAGGCATTTTTGGGTTTTAGTGAACAGTTGTCACATGGTCCTGAATTTTTTTTCTTGGTGGCGTTCTAGTTTGGATTAAGGATTTGTAAAGGGAGTTGGATATAGATACTTGGGCATCTTAAAGGATACTATGATTTGTACTGGGTCAGTTGAAATGTTGCTAGCTAATTGGATTATTATGTTGGTAATACTGTTGAGCCTAAGTAACATTGGGTTAATAAATGTATACGTGAAAGACTAATTTGGGTTAACCATTGATCGAGGTTCAAGATCAAAGAATTGGGACGGAACAGTTTATTGAATATTTTGGATTATTAGTGACCGTTTGTAATATCTTTTAGAGTTGTGATTTGTAAAATGTTGATATATACGAAGGTAAAGATTGTGAAAATTTCGGATCATTATAGTTCTACGATAATGGTAATCCTTAGAGATATAGTCACCTCGGTGAGCATATGGAGGATGGAAAATTTCTTTAGCTTTTCATAGTTTAAGAAGTTGTGTAAGCTCGAAATTGTTTAATGTTTTGAATTTCTGGGAAGTAATATTAAGTATGCGATTTTCTAATGGAAGTATCTTTACAGTATAATTAGGGTTGTGAATAAGACAAGTTTGTAGTATCTCGAGAATTATGTTTAGGAGAAATTTGGATTCTTCAATTTTGGCATTGGGTATGGATTTTAGTTAGGAGTGAAGATAGTGATTGAAGAAGGTTCGGCACGAGAGATTACTATGTTGTAAGCATTATTTAAGTTTACTATATGATGGGTTAAAGTGAATAATTGGGAAATTCGGGTAAAGACGGAACTAAAATATCCGTGGCTATTGGATAATTCGGGTAAGTATTTCCAAGATTCGGTTAATAAATAAAGCTATCTATAACTAGGGATTGATTGTGATTTTATTGATATCGCCTTTACAAGATATAGTTGTTTTTATGGGACCAAGTTTAGAAATGATGTTAATAGGTTATCAATGTTGGATAATCATATGTTCTTCGACAAGATAAATGTGAGTTAATACAAGTGGGTTGAGAAATACAAAGATTATGACTGTATTATGTTTTATCTCATGAGGAAGTGAGTGTGGTAGTGGAACCTTATTTGATCGGATAGTTGATGACGGTAAAATTTTGAGTATATCATTGAGTCATTGGGTGACAATAATAGTTAGCCCTATTCATTCTCTTAGTTGTTCGGGTAGTAGTGTGATTACTTGGGATGATGTTTAGATCGTCAATGCGTGCGGATGAACCGGAAAAGTAAGATTTATGGATGTTGTTGATTTAAGGGTTGATGGTGAGCGTAATGCTAATTGGGATCAAATCAGCTATGTCTCAGAATGGGTGAACGAGTGATAGTCTAGAGAATTTAAAACTCCGGATGAAAGAGGAAGTTAATTCTAGGATGTTTAATCAGAAGATACGTGTGAGAAGTATGTGTTCATTGTGTGTTGGCTTATTCGAGTCATGGAATCGATGTCTGAAATATTTATCAGGTACTTGATTGGGGTTATGATTGCTATATGAGAATCGATATTTTGTAGCCTTGTTATTTCTGCGTGTTATGATTTTGATAAGTGAATTCGCGGGCGAATTCTTTTTAAGGAGGGTAGGTTGTAACGACCCGAAAACCCGTCTCTATTTTCTTAGTAATAAAGAATTGATTATTTATTTATTGTCTATTTATTTATTTAAATTATTTATTTATTTAAATAATTATGTGTGCATTTTGTGTTACATAATATTTTATGCCTAGCATTTTAATTGATCATTTGTGCTAGTGTAGAGTTATTGGGTCTTAGTTGTTAGTGGGGAGTATGGGTTTATGTGTTCTAGTTGGGTCTAGAGGGGGCTTAGGTGAAACATTTTATTTCTTCATCCTACTCCTTCCTCCTCCCTCCTCCCTCACCTCACATTTTCATTTCCCTCTCTCTCCTCCATTGTTGGGTAAAGAAAAGGTAAGAATTCTCCCTCCTTCTCTCTTCATTTTGACCATCTTCCTCCCATTATTTCTTAATGCTCATTTTATGAAAAATGCTTAGATCGTCGCTAGGATCGTAAAGAGCTAAGAAAAGTCGAATTCCGTCATCTTTGATAAATTCCAAGTAAGTTGCTTTTCCCCCTTTTTATGCTACAAATGTCGCTCTATGATTAGATGATGATATGAATGCTATACATTGCCTCTTAGTTGATTTTTAAAGTGATTGATGTTTTTATTCATTTTGTGATAATATGATTTTGGATCATTTCTTGATTTGGTTGTTCAAATGTTGTTAGATAAGTCTTGTAGAGGCTTATAGGTTGTTTTGGGTCATTAGGATGCAAGTTAGAAAGTTTGATTTTGGTTGATTTGAGAAATGGTAAGAAACTTTGTTAAACCCAGCTGCAGTTTCCGGCCAGAAAGCCGACCGGGCGCCCGCCCGTAAGGCCCCAAGCGCCCGCCTACTTCCTTTTTCTTGACCTTTTGTTTCTGCCGTCCGTGGGCGCCCGCCCGCCTCCTTTTAGGCACCCGCCCGCCCACTGTTTTCAGGAATCATCTCTTGTTTGGTTTAGGTTTGGATTGTATTCTTGGTGTAGACCCTGGGTGCCACTCTAGTTATGTTAAGTAGACATTGTGGGTTACTCTAGTGTTTGAAATGGTTCCGTTGTGAACAATTGTATTATGCAATTTGTCTAAGTATTGTTGGAGAAGGTTTGGGCATCTTGTGACGAGTTCATGGTTATTCCAATCGAATTGATTTTAGGATAAAACTTGGTTTAGGTTTTAGGTGATACCTTATAGTACCTAGAGGGTTATTAGGGAATACCAAAGGGTTGGGTTTGGTCCGTTTGTGATCATGTATGAATAGGTGTAACCTTTTGGGTTCGTTTGGAGTGTTAAAATTGGTTCGTTTATGAACGGATGTAAAGAGTGATACGGTGATTGGGTACCTGCTGTTTTGATTTGCCTTAAAGTGTATTTGTTCGGATTTCCTATTTGGAATTCCAGGTGTAAAGGGATGATTGAGTTCTTGGTCATAGTACTCTTTACGAGTAGACGTTTAGGTTCATCTTGGTAATAGTCATTATACTACTTGTGAGCGACCGTTTGGGTTGTACTCTTTATGAGTAACTTGTGAGTATCATCTTTAGGATGTGTTTGGTATGTGCCTTATCATGGGATCATCATGTTTTTATGGTCAATGTTGTTGGACTCTCTATGAGCAATCTCGTTTATCGTTGTTGGACTCTTTTATGAGAAACTTCTTGTATTCGTTATTGTTGATCTCTTCATGAGTAACTGTTTGCATCTTTTGTGATGAGCTTGGCTTGGTTCCCTACTTTGGAATCATTGCCCCCGTTGTTGTTCCAAGCGAGTATTTATTACTATGTGCTTGTTTAAAGTCCAGCTGGCATTTGTGGTTGTGTCGGGCGATGGGGAAGATTATAATGGCAACGAGCCGAGTCCATTATAATGTGATCCATTGTTTTGCCCTTATTTTCCTCTTCCAGATTGGCCTTGGTTGAGATGAGCTAGCTCCCTTTGGTGAGTATCTAGCTAGTTGGTTTCGGGTATGACTTTGTGTCATTTCCCCTGTCCTTTGTGACATGTTACATTGTTATGGTTCCGGTACCGGGGTTTTCTCTTCAGCTATTATGCTACTGCGAAGATGGTTCGATTGGTTGATTGATTGATTGATCGGTTGAAGCTGCGCAACGATTGTTCTATCAGTTTGGTGAAACCTTGGCTCGGTATCCTTTGTAACATGTTTATTTCAGTCTTATGTGCTGCATGATGAGTTAGTCGTTATTTCCAACTGGTATGGGACAGTTGGCGATAGGGAGCTTTCTCATTTGTTGTTATGTGATTTACTTGTTCAGTTATACCGTTGATTTGCATGATATTATGCCATGTAGCTGCATTAGTAACTTACTGAGATTTTATCTCACCCCGTTTCTTTTATCCTTGTTTTTCCTTAACCCCCCCAGGGAAGCAAGTGGTAGCGTTATGGGGTCCGTTGTAGCGGGAAATCTTCTGAGCAAGTTGACCTTCTTTGGGGTAGTTGATCTTCGGAGTTCTTATGTATCATTGTAGTGGGAATTGTGGTCGTTTAGTGTTATGTAACTATTATTATCTTTTGGGTATTATATTATTATAAGTGTTCTTGCTTCTGCGTTGTATTAGTCCCCGAGTTATAATCTCGTTGAGGTGTCGTGTGATGGTTTTGGTTTTATAGTCGAATTCACGTGCCCGGTTTGGTATTTAGCATTTGAGGGGATGTTTATTATGTAAATTTTATATTTATGGGTTTTTAGAATTTCTGGGGCGTGACATGAAGTGTGTTAAAAACTTCATGGTTTTTGGATTTTATAACTTTGGTTTTGTTTTGGATAATTAGTTTTTAAACATGTTTAGTTTACTTGGTTTAAAACTATTTCAAAATCATTGTTTTTCGGCTGACTTGCCTCTTTAAGGGGGAGTAAATCTTTGCGGGACGAATTTATGTATATTCTGTATTTGTGCCTAACATTGTCTTGCAGGGTCACATCATTATTTAGTTTGTGAAGAAATATCTAATTAAGGGGGAGATTGTAAGTGCAGAACATGGTGATACCACAAGTACTGCCAACAACACTGTCCCAGTGATACCCGACGGACTGCTGGGATTATATTTGGATATTTGCTTCACAAATAATTGCTGTACTAATGTCTAATATTTATGCAAGTTTAGTGTTTATTGTTGGTCCAATTTTCAGATATACTATGGTTGATATGCTAGAATAATGCAAGGAAGGTGAAAGAAGATTTTATGGATAAAAGGGATTTTATTCATAAACATGTGGGATTTAAAGCAACAATTAAAACATGGGAATTGACCCATTCAAAGGCCTGAGTTGTTGATCTAAGATGTACAAGGCGTCCATAGCATGAAGGTACAAGAAGGCTATGCAAAGACTTGGGCATCAAGAAGTTTGTTCCTACAATTTAGGACATGTGGAGAATCTTATCCCCAAGTTTGGCCACTCCTCTCCACACTCCACGTTTTTGTGATCAACTCCAAGCCATGATGAGTATTCCCCAAGTTCTTGAAGCCTATATAAAGCAAGAGGATGTGAAGATTCAAGACACGGCAAACACTTGAAGCAAGAACACACACTCCTCACAAAAAAAATCTATACACTCCTTGGTTCCTTTAAACTCCCAAACACTTTTCTATTCTTGTAATCGAGTATTATAAGTGTCTTGGCTAGGATAGGGTCTCGTGTATTAGACTTAGTCGTTCCACAAAGCTTTCATTGTAATAGCATTAGGGAACTCTCGACCTTGTACTTCATCTCATATTATTTAGTGAAAGTCTCGCCTTTTGAGGCATCCCTAAAGATATATAATTTATATATCTTGAGAAAAATAATTCTTGTGTGATTTTTCCGCTGCAAACTCTTTTCAGAAACTGTTTTCTGTTCGTGTGTGTTAAGTGTTGCCCGAAGTGTTATCGTTGCTATGACAACACCTTTGATAACACTTCCTATAAAACCAAGCCATTGACATTTTCAATAGCGTACATGCTAAATCCAATCTCAAAACCAAGGGAAATTTAAACCCAAAACAAGCTCATTAATCAATCCAAACAAAAACCGAAGCTCACATTCGATTATGGTTAGGCGAAAGAAGAGGATGCTGAATGCGATCGAGAGAAGGTAAGATTACAAATCCAATAAACACACTTTCAAAATTACGAGTAAGAATGTATGAAAGGCATAGTCACAGAACAAAATTTATAGTGGCTTATATATGTCACGTTTCCGCACTAAGAGAATACTACTGTATTTTGGACAAATGAAAAATATGAGATCGTAGGAGTAACATTTTATTTAAAGATAAAAAATTGCTAGTGGAATTTTATGTACGGTTACTTTCTTTAGCCATTTCTACTGCATTTTTTTTTAATGTATTTGTAACTGTCATGTCATTGTAATGGATAATACTTAGGTTGGGTTGAATTTCTGATATTTGTAGAGAGCCTACTCATATTTTTTGTACTTTTGCACTTAATTTAATAGTAGTTTCATTTTAAATAAAAAAAACATTTCATTTAAAGAGTCAACTTCAAAGAGTATACTATTTGATGGTTACTTATCGATTTGATGAGACATGTAGGTGGCGTTTGTTTTTTTAAGTGTTAAGTCTTGAAATCTGATTTCACGTCTGAATTTGACTGAACTAATAAGAGGTAGCGTCTGAAGACTGATCACTGAATCATTCAAGTTGTTTGATTTTTCATCTGAATTCATTTTCTGAAATATGTCAGATTACCATTTTAACCTTTTAAAACAGTATAGAAAGTGTTTAATTAACTGTTTGTTAATAATAATAAATGTTATATTCAACATCTTAACAAATATGCTCAATATAGTTTACAATTTGAGCTTGACAATTTCACAAGCACCTCATGTGCATACACCGTCACACACCACCGAAAAGCCAAATTAAGAAAAAAAACAAAACAAAACTCAATTTCAACCAAAATTGAAACTCAAACTTCTAATCTTTCTAAAGTTGCAGCTTGTCAAAAAATAGGTGGAGTATCTATTTTGACTGTTTCTTTGACTCCCTATGAAAGTTCCCTAGTGGGTGTTATGGAAACATTAATGGCTATTCAGGTGCCATTGAAGCAACATCAAATTGAGGCAGCAAGAGTTTAGATTGCAGATGAGACAAATGGTGAAGTGGTGAGGGAGAGAGAGAGAGAGAGAGAATGAATGAAGGGAGTTAAATATGGAGATAGATAGAGGGCTAACCGATCGGAGACGGAGATGGGTGGTTGTTGTTGGCCGGAGATTTGCAAGATGGAGGACAGACGACGCATGTAAGAGAGAACGATCGGAGAGAAATTGGAAAAAAGAAAGAAATAGCGTGATGTCTAGAAGGGTAAGATTGGGTATTTTTGTATTCAGACTCAAATAAGTGAAGTTTTTGGATTTGATTATTAAGAGGCAAATAAGAGGCAACTAGATCTGCATAGAAGAAAAAAAAACGCCCTTAATCTTCTTACCTCTGACTCGGTCAGACATAAAGCTCTGATTCAGAGCTGATTCTAAAAATCAAACAAGGCCTAAGTGACCAGACACCATCCTTCTTGAACCCTTGTACAACCCTTAACAACACTGATTCAACTTTGCAGCAAAAGTCAAGTAACTCCTCATCATTATTTGAGATGAAATCTTCAATATCACTTTTATGTACCACGTCGTGTGTTATTAATAATCCAACAGTTAAGAGTTACTAGAGTTGGTATCATAACGATTTCATCAATAATGTGCTATCATTAAACCACTAGTGATACGCAATATGATACTATAGTTTGGTCTCCCTTGTCTCATACCAACTAAGGTTGACTAATTGACTTGGTCTCATCGTATTGTTCCTTAAGTGATTAGTATTCGTTCCGTCTTATTTATATTAGTCATGTTTGATTTTTTTTGTCAACACAAGTAAAATTTGTTCTTATTATCCTAGTGAAAAACTAAAAGTTATTAAGCAAAATCCGCTTAATTATTTACCAATATTAATTTTTAAAATTACATTAAAATTATAAAACTGACATTTATATTGAAACAAAGTTTACTTTGATAAAAGTACCAAAAGTTGACAAATCATTTAGCAAATGGGTGTTGTTTATAATTAAAATGTAACTTGCTCTTTCGGAATTGTCAACCCCTTCGTTGCACAACACAAACTAACAAACAAAAACACAAACCCAATCACACACATATAAAGTATCAATCATTTCATAAAGTTGAATCACTAATCATTTAAATTTCTTGGAAATCTCTTCAAGATATTAGCTCCCTCTCAACACTCCCAAAACATGGTTGAAATTAAGGTGAAATTTCCTTCACCCACTCCCTCTCTTTAACAATTTGTTTCTGTTTTCTCTTATTGAAATTAAGGTGCAATTTCCCCCATTCCTTATTTTGATTTGTAATATCCATTTTACTTTGGGTTTTACTACTTATTTTATCTCAGTTTTCCACCATCAAGCTTTGACTTCACTCAGATCATATGAATCTTTTCCTACTCTGTTTTTCTTGCCTTCTATTTATTCCTTTATTGGAATTCATCTTAATTTTATTCAATTTTTTTTTTTGGGGTTTTCTTAGTTTATTTTCAAGAATTTGCCATTATTTTCTTTGCCTTTACATGATATTGATTTACCCTTTCTTTCTCAGAAAATTGTATTGAAATTGGATATACATGATGATAAAGAGAAAAAGAAGGCCTTAAAGGCAGTTTCAAGTTTATCAGGTATTCAAAATTTCTTCACAATTCAAATTCCCATTTAAATTTCATTTATAAAATACAATAATCCTGATTAATTTTATGACTTTTATTATCTTAGGAATTGAATCCCTCGCTATTGACATGAAAGACAAGAAACTAACAGTAGTTGGCAACGTCGATCCGGTTGCTCTGGTGAGCAAATTGAAGAAAATATGTCATCCAACAATCCTAACAGTTGGACCCGCGAAAGAGCCCGAAAAGAAGAACAATGAAGATGCCAAGAAAAATGAAGCAAGCAAGAATGAGGTAAAGAAAGATGAAGTAAAGATAGATGAAAAAGCAGTTATCATTAATCTCGTCGAGGCTTATAAAAACTACAATCCTTACATTACACACCCTTCCTATTATACTACTAATCGCAGTATCGAAGAAGACCCCAATGCTTGTGTTATTTGTTGATTTTGAAAAAAAAAAAACAAAAAAAAAACACAAAGATTATGGACTTAATTTAAAAAAAAAAAATCATCATTGATTGAGAAGATTGTGAATGATGTAAGATGCTTCATATGTACAGGTGAGAATTGTGTACATTACAACTAGTATAGAGATTGAGATGAGATTTTTATTTGGGTTTTATGAGGATTTTTAAGTTGTTTATATGGATGAACATACACATATTACATATAATGTTCTTGATCATATATTGAATGATTTTGTTGTCTTATAGGAAATGAAACATTTACTCTGAAAAAAATGACTGTTTTGGTAAATTTTTTGGATTTGAATTTGGTGTAGACCTGGCATTCAATTGTGTAATGACCCTAACCTGCATAACTTTTGCAACTTTGGACCCTAAATTGACAAAATTGATACATCAAACCCCTATTGGCACACCCCCCAAACTTTAGACCCTAAATTGTCATTTCCCCATTAAAAAATTAACACCTTTAGGGAAAAGGTAATATGATTCTTCATTCCCAAAATTGGCCTGAAATGAAACATTTGCTCAGACAAAAATGATTGTTTTCGCAAAATTTTCTGGATTTGAATTTGGCGCAGACATCCAATTGTCCATTAAAGTTCTTAATCAAATCGAAGTCTCCTATTGGTGGAGAGAAAGTGGAGGAGAGTGTGAAAAAACGATCATACCCTTCAAATATGATCCATGATACAGCATTCAGACTGTTCAACAGGCTAAAATTAGAGAGACGTTGGACTCTAATTTTTCAAGAGACATTTTTGTCAAAAGTGAAAATGGAAGTTGAAAGTAGAATCAAAAGTATACTTAATCTTTTGAGTATCTGTGTTGAGGCCAGGGGTGGATCCCATAGTGTGCCTGGAAATTTTTTATTATTATTATTTTTTTTAGCACAATAGCTATATATTTATTATCTCTACTTAAATGTCAAAAAACATGATGGTTTAGTGGGTACAACAATGGTTTTAAGTTACTAAATGATCGTTAGTTTCTAGCTTGTCCGGGTTCGACTCCAGGATGATGTTCAAATCTTTTTTCTTCCCTATTTACTTGTGGGCTTCCTTTTTAACTTCCTTCGTTTTTTTTTACTTCTTTTTTAGGTTTCCTTCTTAGAACATTTTTTTTAAGGCAATGAGACTACTTCATTTATTTATTTATTAAGCGTCCTTACGATACTAATATTCTTGAATTATTGTTTGGGTTTTCATCTTAAAATTACTTTTTTCTTTAAATGTTCATGAGTCGTTAGATTATGCCTAAAAATTCGATACATATTATTGAATTCTTTGCAATCATCTCGATATAAAAATGTCAATCAACCCAATTCTCAAGGACAATGATCCAAGTAAATCTCTACTATTTAAGATTAAACTTTTCAAAAATAATGTGCTGCCCCATTAAAAGAGTTCGTTTAGGGCCTCAGATTTGATCGGATCGGCCATGTATTTATGTATGTAAAGGTATTGAATTTTAGTTTCGCGCCCATTTTTTTTCTTTAAAAACAGGCAACACTAAATATTTTAGTGTAGATCCGCCACTGGTTAGAGGCTAGAAGAGATTTCTACAGCAGTTCAGTTAGTTCACCATACCTTAACAAACAAACACTACGCAGCTATCTAAAGTTATGCTCTCCTAGAAGGGACATAATTTTCTGACAGGACAAAAAAAATCAAGTTTTTTCATTAAAACAGATCACATATTATTAATTTAGACAAAATATAAGCTTAATAAATCTTTCATACTCCTATGGGGCGTTATGCGGCAAACATACTAAGATCTGTAAGGGGCACCTATAAAAGGATAACACCCTTTCTCAACTATTCTCTCACTAGATGAAGTCATGCCCTCCGAATTATGTGACCGATTAATTAAGCAGTATGGGATCAGTGGTGAAGCCGAATTTTTTTATAAGGGTTCTGAAAAATTACAGTGTAATGTAATGTAATTTTTTTTTTTTTTTGGGGTGGGGGGGAGGGGGAACTCAAGAGGTTCAAAATCATAGTTTTTTTGAGGTATAATAACATTTTCATCAAATTGAAAGACACTACCAACAAGCATCACTGGTAAGGGAGTGTTCTAGCTTAACCAGAGGTCTCGAGATCGATCCCTTGGAATGTATCAGTGTTAAATGCTTATTGGGAGAGCTTTGCCGCCCTTGTGGTCTTACCCGGCTCGAACCAGATTAGTCGGCATCCAATGTGGTGTTCGGATATTGGTAGTTCAGACTAGGGTTGTGCAAAAAAATATTGGAACCGGACCGGACCGAACCCAAGGTATTGGTTTGGTTCTGGTTCCAAATTCCTTTAGAACCGGTAAATTGGTCCGGTTCCGATTTTGAAAAATATATACACGGTTCTGGACCGGACCAATCATATTTACTTGTATATATATTACTAATATGCTACTAGTGAGTAACCCGTCGGAATTCGACGGGAATAATAAAGTTAATTAATTAAGAAAAACTGATGAAAGGCATTTTCAAACAGAGATAATGGTACGAAATCAAATTAAGTGATCTATATAATACCATATCATTTGCAAGGATTTTAAGAAATGGTGGAAATGGTGGATATCATTTGCAAGGATATTAAGTGATGAAAGACATTTTCAAACTCAGAATATAAGTTCACCATCTCATTTGCAAGGATATAAAGAAGCCCGTTTGAGGCCTTAAATAACGTTTTTTTTTGTTGTTTTAGACCCCGCCTCAAGGGGATTTGCCCTATGATTTTTGTCCGTCTCGCTCCGACGTTCGATTTGATATGCGGTGCGTTCCGCGGTTCATCCGGAGTCAAAAGTTATGACGGTTTCGGCGCACGTGCTGAAATTACTCCAAAAACTTCAACGCTTTAGTGTCCGCATCAATTAGTAATTTAAACCATCAAACATACTTTATTTATAGAATCCTTCATTTTTATTTTTATTTTTATTTTTAT
This sequence comes from Campanula takesimana, assembly GCA_026119855.1. Taxonomy (NCBI): domain Eukaryota; kingdom Viridiplantae; phylum Streptophyta; class Magnoliopsida; order Asterales; family Campanulaceae; genus Campanula; species Campanula takesimana. The sequence continues at coordinate 1,531,172 of JAOWBW010000159.1, forward strand.
TTTTGCAAAGTATGTGGCTCGGTTTTCTTCACCGAGATATACTGTTACATCACATTTCTTATCTTTAGCCCATATCTTAAAATTCAACTAACTGAATGATTATAATTTCTAATATTTTAATTTAAGATATCCATTATCTTTAGCCTACTAAAATTAAGTAATCATGTTTTCGTAATTTAAGCTCAGAAAATATTTGATTTAAAAAAAAAAATAGTTTTAAAAAACTAAATCATTTCCTGAAATAAGTATTATATACATATGCTTATAGAATAATGCCACGTGGATTTCAACGTCATAATTCCACGTGGCTTAATGAGAAGGCTTGAAATGTTTTTGCTTTTATATATTATATAGATGTGTAGATAGATGTGTAGATTTTTACCATTAATTATTAACTTTAATTTTTTTTCACTAAATAAAAAAAAATACAAATTCTCATATAAAAATGAATATGCATGCAATGTTGACAACATCTACGTCCAAATTAAAGATAACGACTTTTGTCCGTCTTGCTCCGACGTTCGATTTGATATGCGGTGCGTTCCGCGGTTCATCCGGAGTCAAAAGTTATGACGGTTTCGGCGCACGCGCTGAATTACTCCAAAAACTTCAACGCCTTAGTGTACGCATCAATTAGTAATTTAAACCATCAAACATACTTTATTTATAGAATCCTTCATTTTTATTTTTATTTTTATTTTTGCAAAATATGTGGCTCGGTTTTCTTCACCGAGATATACTGTTACATCACATTTCTTATCTTTAGCCTATATCTTAAAATTCAACTAACTGAATGATTATAATTTCTAATTTTTTAATTTAAGATATCCATTATCTTTAGCCTACTAAAATTAAGTAATCATGTTTTCGTAATTTAAGCTCAGAAAATATTTGATTTTTAAAAAAAAAATAGTTTTAAAAAACTAAATCATTTCCTGAAATAAGTATTATATACATATGCCTATAGAATAATGCCACGTGGATTTCCACGTCATAATTCCACGTGGCTTAATGAGAAGGCTTGAAATGTATTTGCTTTTATATATTATATAGATGTGTAGATAGATGTGTAGATTTTTACCATTAATTATTAACTTTAATTTTTTTTCACTAAATAAAAAAAATACAAATTCTCATATAAAAATGAATATGCATGCAATGTTGACAACATCTACGTCCAAATTAAAGATAACGACTTTTGTCCGTCTCGCTCCGACGTTCGATTTGATATGCGGTGCGTTCCGCGGTTCATCCGGAGTCAAAAGTTATGACGGTTTCGGCGCACGTGCTGAAATTACTCCAAAAACTTCAACGCTTTAGTGTCCGCATCAATTAGTAATTTAAACCATCAAACATACTTTATTTATAGAATCCTTCATTTTTATTTTTATTTTTATTTTTATTTTTGCAAAATATGTGGCTCGGTTTTCTTCACCGAGATATACTGTTACATCACATTTCTTATCTTTAGCCCATATCTTAAAATTAAACTAACTGAATGATTATAATTTCTAATATTTTACTTTAAGATATCCATTATCTTTAGCCTACTAAAATTAAGTAATCATGTTTTCGTAATTTAAGCTCAGAAAATATTTGATTTAAAAAAAATAGTTTTAAAAAACTAAATCATTTCCTGAAATAAATATTATACACATATGCCTATAGAATAATGCTACGTGGATTTCCACGTCATAATTCCACGTGGCTTAATGAGAAGGCTTGAAATGTTTTTGTTTTTATATATTATATAGATGTGTAGATAGATGTGTAAATTTTTACCATTAATTATTAACTTTAATTTTTTTTCACTAAATAAAAAAAATACAAATTCTCATATAAAAATGAATATGCATGCAATGTTGACAACATCTACGTCCAAATTAAAGATAACGACTTTTGTCCGTCTCGCTCCGACGTTCGATTTGATATGCGGTGCGTTCCGCGGTTCATCTGGAGTCAAAAGTTATGACGGTTTCGGCGTACGCGCTGAAATTACTCCAAAAACTTCAACGCTTTAGTGTCCGTATCAATTAGTAATTTAAACCACCAAACATACTTTATTTATAGTTATTTTTATTTTTATTTTTATTTTTGCAAAATATGTGGCTCGGTTTTCTTCACCGAGATATACTGTTACATCACATTTCTTATCTTTAGCCCATATCTTAAAATTCAACTAACTGAATGATTATAATTTCTAATATTTTAATTTAAGATATCCATTATCTTTAGCCTACTAAAATTAAGTAATCATGTTTTCGTAATTTAAGCTCAGAAAATATTTGATTTTTTTAAAAAAAATAGTTTTAAAAAACTAAATCATTTCCTGAAATAAGTATTATATACATATGCCTATAGAATAATGCCACGTGGATTTCCACGTCATAATTCCACGTGGCTTAATGAGAAGGCTTGAAATGTTTTTGCTTTTATATATTATATAGATTATATATTATATATATTTCTGATTTTACACCAAAATATAAAAACAAAATTCTGACTATCCTAATTGTAGACATCTTTGAATCAATACAGAATCAATACAAGAGGTTATATTTTATGTTTCTGTTATAAAAACAAAATCTTTATTCCTATCAGCAATGTTAAATGCACCAATCTCCACTACATTAATGCTTCATGAAATGTTAATATTACAACCCTAATTACGTAAACTTGTATTAAATGCCAAAAAATTATATGATATGTAATATGTAGAACCGGACCGGAACCGGACCAATGAATCCGGTTCTGAAATATATTGGTTTGGTCCTTGTTCTAATTTTATACAGAACCGAACAATTGGTCCGGTCCTGGTTTTGTGAAATTTTGATAAAAACCGGACCGGACCGTGAACACCTAGTTCAGACCAAAAAATAAATTGAAAAAGACTAAATTGCTAAATTTCGAAATTAAAGGGGGGTCATGTGAGGTGTGTGGGGGGGGGGGGGTGGCCACACTAAGGCTAAGACATCAAACTTGTATGAATTTGAAGATGTCTACATCCATGCCCCAAATTATAATTAAAAATTAAATTAAATTTCACTTTTATTATGCATTTACATACAATAAAAAACTAATGTGTGTTCAAATTTAAGAAACCAGAAAAGTCCTCCACCTTAATAATTCAAATTTGTTAGCCAATGTCACAATCATATGTGAAATCCAGTTAAGCTAAAACTAGTTGCTTGCTCATAGAAGCCATTAGAAAATTATAAAAACTCCATATGATTTCATCTAAAATGGATTTTTATTCCACCAATATTTAACTAATCTTTTTTTTATATATATAATTCCACCAATATCTAACTAATCTTTTGTTGTTTAAGCACATCCACCCATATAATATGCATCATGCTTACTCATTGACTAAACAATTACGTTATCAAGCTGGAGGGATAAAATTAACATAAAATTAATTAATCCAACGACTTTTCTTTTTCTCTTTTGTTGTTGATCAAATCATGTCTATCATACGAGAAAAAAAGAAAAGAAAAGGAAATAAACATAAGGCGGCTCTACGTTTTAATTTACCTCCGTCCCACAAAAATGTTTCATTTGACAAGTCAACGTTTTTATTATCAAATGGTGATCGAAAACGCTTGTAGCAAAAATGCATTTGACAATGCTTCAAAAAAAAAAAAAAAAAGCATTTGACAATAAATTATGAAAATGCTAAACTGAACTGACCTTTGAGCTGGTACTTTGTTTTTGCTTTGACATATAGATGCTTTTATATAGCCGGGGTAATGATTTTTGACAAGTTCCCCCCCGCCCCCCCTCCCCCAAATTGCGACTGCGACCGATCTCAATACCATCAGTTTATGAGTCAACAAAAGTCAACTAATCCCAAGGTAAACAACTAGGAATGTGAACTGAGAATTATCCAAGAGCAACCATTTGCAAGCTAAAATGAGCAAACTACTTCAAAGATATTGCCATATTTCAGGATCATTGTGGTCTTTTTCATAGTTCTGACAACTTAGAATTCTTTTAAGCTCGCTCGCTCTACGTCTCATACATGATACAGTTGACTCCGAAGTCCTAATTCTCTGTTGAAATAATTAGACTACTCTTTTTTATGAACCCCACGCACAGTGATAACTCTTGTCGCACCAAGTTGTCCATTTTTTAATCCTTAGTTTTAAACTTACGAACATACCATTATAATCCTGAAAATGCCAATATCTTTGAAGCTATTCGCTCTTCAGCCACGCAAATGGAGGCCCTTGGATCATTCGCATTTCACTATATATCGCATCAGCCGCTCGCTTGTGACAGACCTACCTGCAAAATAACAATTCAGAAGATCTTTAGCAATATTCTTGACCCCCTCCCTCCTCCAAAAAAATAAAATAAAAAAAAATTGCGTTTGTGTGTGTGCACGTATTGGAAAGAGTTAAGGATGTTAGTTCATTTTCTACGTACCTTCAAATCTTTAGGACTGTTAAGTGTTGTTTGCTATGAAATTTTGCAGTCAATAAGGTTTATATATTCTTGTTATGCTGCAAGTTGATAGACTTGTTAAGGTATTGATTGGCCAGCCTAATAAATTCAGCTTCTTGTTATTAATATTTTCTAGGTTTGAATTTAAGTTTTTCTTGACTGGTATATAAATGATGGCTATGAATCAAGAAGACATATTAAAAGTCTGATTTATAGGAACTAGAATTAATTCTTCAATTACTTTTTGTTCTTAGATGTTTTATTATCATTCTCTTTGTAATTGAGGGTAAATTCTATATACAAGGCATATTACATACAAGGCACCAATAATGGCAAAACTACCCTCGCGTGTCGTGTGCAAAAGGACGACTTGAAGGATTTGTGTCGTGTTAAAACACACGAGATATACCAAATGTATAAGATATTAAGTCGTGTTACATTATACGAGTTGTACAATACTCTGTCGTACATAGACACACGAAATAAATGTAAACAAGTCGTGTATATTTTAGAAGACAGGCCGTGTCATACATGTCGTATATACTAACACGATATAAGTCTATATTCTCGTGTGTATGCATACGACATATCAAAATGAAGGTGTTCTTCGATGATTTGCAACACGATGTTAATGATACGCATATGCTATGTTATATTATTCAATTGTGTTGTTAATTGAGCAAAATTTATACACTTATACATGACAAGGAACAAACGTCATATTGGATCATACAATATCATATAACCTATCACATTTAAGTGATACCACTTTATTTATAATCACCTAACAAATGATTGTGGTGTTATGTTTCTAATCAATAATATATTTAAAGAGGTAATTAAACATGTTATAATGCATCATACAATATCATATATAAGCTACCACATTCATTAGGTTAATGTGATACCACTTTATTTATCAACTAACAACCGATGTTATGATGTGCATGTACTATGTTAAATTAATGAATTATGTGTTATATTTCTAATCAAGATTATATATAATGAGTTAATTAAACATGTTATATAACGAGTTAAGTTGTTTCGATGATTTGCCAAACGGGGTTAATGATAAGTTGTACATTAGAGGAATACCAACTACTCAAGATTATATATTTGAAATTATCATATTTATTAATCAAGATTATATGTTTCTTGTTATAATAAGTTGGAAAACAAACAATGATTACATATAAGATTGAACCAACATCATACAATATCATATAACCTACCACATTTATTTATAATTAATTTTTATTTTATTATATGGTGTGTCGTGTTGAAATACACGACATTTAGTAAGACATATCGTATGAACATACACGAAATGAAACATTATATCTCGTGTATTGTTCATACGAGATAATTACCAGAAACAAAGACTATATCGTGTGGTTTTACACGATATGTACCATAGTATCTCGTGTATATACACACGAGATACACCCTGAACCCCTACTTAAAACACGATATACACGCAGACAACTTAACCCTATAGAGAAACACCATTGCTGTACACCCATGCAGCATTGATATACTCCACAACATTGTCCAAGTCTTAACACCCATAAATTTATACCCATTATTTTCATTAATTCTCAAATCATCTAACACCATAGTATGGATTCTCCACAACATTCTCCAAGTTTTTATGATCATATTGATCTTGATCTTGTGGAATATATTTTTGAAGAAGAAGGTTTGCCACCAAATTCTCCACATCAAAATCAAAATCCAAACAGCAATGAAGTAAGTTTTTAAAGTTATATTTGGTGTTTTGATCAAAATCGCAATAAAAATCCAATGTTGAAACGAAATTGTTTTTCAAGATTGGATTTTTAAATTCTGATATTACTCGATTTCGTGTGATATTATACGAGTTTTATGCTAGTTGTCGTGTTTGTATACACGAGTTATGTGTATTACCTCGTATTATGTCACACGAGATAAATGTGTTCAAGTCGTGTATAGTTACACGAGATGTGCCAGACCATCTCGTATAATGTTACACGAAATGTCATACAGCCTGTTGTTTATTGTGCAAATTTCTAATTGATGGTAATACAATTTGTAGGGACCGGATGTCAGTGATCAATTCGATACATCTCTATTATTTTCAAATAGGGATGATCTTGTTAAACACGTACGGGATATCGCGGCCCGTCAAAATATAAGCCTTTCTATAGGAGATTCGAGGAAGACAAGTGGCAAGATCCTAGGCTACGCGAAGATTGTATGCCATTTTGGTGGCAAGTACAGGTCCGGAAAAACTAAAGATGTGAGGTTGACTAGTACGAAGAAGATTGGGTGCAATTTTGAAATCCGGGCCAAAGATAGGGGTGATGGGGTATGGGGTTACGTTGTGAAGCATGGTTCTCATAATCATGACTTTCCAACGTATCCCGAAGGTCATCCGTTGGGTAAATTAACTAGTTCTGAATATGAGGAGGTGTGTAGCGCAAGAATATACCTAGGATATGAGTGACGTCATGCATAGTGATCGTCATCTCCCCCCACGGCATGTGGAAGGTATTAGTCTCGGGAGACCACCGTTCCACAAACGCCGTTAGGAGCGCCATGCTAGGCCGGCGAATGGTAGCATCATGTAGGTAATGGAGGCCGGTACCCTGAACACGAGCCCACCAAGCTCTATCATCCTCCGGTAAAGAAGCATGCGAGAACCTATTGATTCCAAACAAAAAATTATAATTAATACTCCCTCTGTTTCAGAAAAACAGTCCCATTTTGATTTTTTTTTTTTAACAAAAAATCAAAATGTGACTGTTTTTCTGGAACAGAGGAGGTTTAAAACAATAACAACAAATAATAAAGCTATTTAATAAACAAATCATATACTTACTTATCTAGAATCCGCTGCCTCGTTTGGCGCTTCAACACCGGCTCACAAGTGGCGTTCTCCCATATCTTACGGGCTCGGTGATGACCAAACCCGTACAACAAATCAACCTCCTCCGGGCCGCCACCGGGGTTACTCTTAAGCTGCCACTGTTCATCCTTAGCCCATTTTCCCTTTTTGGCCCGTGCCTCCCGCCTCTTGCGAGGCCTCACAGATAAACTCTCCTCCACCTCCTCCTCCTCCTCATTATCATCACCAGATCCGTGTCCCTCACGCACAGATGCACCTCGGGAACGAGTACCATAAGATGAATCGTCCTCCGACCCCGTACTAGAATCTGTACCCTCACTATCTGTCTCATCATCCACAATCTGCTCAATCACGACATTCTTGTCGTGCTTCTTTTTGGTCCGTGCATCTCCTCTAGCTGCAGCTGCCTCTTCGGCCTTCCTCTTTCTATTAGAGGCAGTCGCAGGTTTACGTCCCTACAAAAAATTAAATAAGAGACAAATAAATAAGCAACAATTATAGTTGAAATATTTAACAACAAAAAATTTAAACAAAATTCACTTCACAGATACCATTTCGTGTGGTAATACACGACATGTTGATGTGCATTTCGTGTGTATTTACACGACATGTTTGTCAACATTTCGTGTATTAGCACACGACATGTAAACGGATTCATCAGTTTACATATCGTGTGCTCATGCACGAAATGTTGACAAGTATGTCGTGTAAATACACACGAAATGCACATCAACATGTCGTGTATTAGCACACGAAATGTAAACTGATTCATCAGTTTACATATCGTGTGCTAATACACGCCATGTTGACAGGAAGCTCGTGTTTGTTCATACGAAACACACCCCGACAATTTCAAATTTTATGCCCACAAATTCGTATCCGATTCAAACAAAAAACCCCAATTTATGTTACGAAATCGCAATTAGAACCATATAGGATAGGTTTAAACAACACTAAGCGTTATATAATCGATTTTAGGCATAAAATTAATGTTGGGTTTTCAAATTGAAATTTAGGTTTAGAAATTATGATTACTTTTGGAGCGGCGGTAGAAGAGGCGGCGCCAGACTTTCCGCCGGTGAGAGGAAGGTTTGTCTTCATTTCGGGTTGTGTATGGTGGTCGGTCTTGTGGTGGTCGCCGCCGTTGAGAGAGAGAAGGGTTCCGCCGTTTGAGAGGGAGAGAAGAGTCGAACTGGTTTGAAATGGGGAGGGAGGGGAAGGTTTTTTTTTTTTAAAAGTATATATATGAGGGTACTTTGGTCATTTCTCCATGCCTTGTAAAATCCATGCCTTGTATATAGTAATACCTTGAGGGGGCATGGAAATTAACCACATAGCACTTAGAATGGTATAAACCAACAATATATGCAAGAGATATGAGAAAGCGGGGAAGATAAGAATAAAATGTGCATGTCTAGTAAGATGAGTTTCTGAACAGCTGTATACACGTATAAACTATCATCTACACGTGGCATCTAAAAAGTGAAAACGCATGAACGATCTCCAATTAGTTACATAAGAAACATTGATCGTATGATAATTCACCCACGGCGGAAGTATGTTATCACTAAATCAAACATAAAAGTTACTCCTAGAAAGGCAGTCAAAAAAGCTTTACTTTACCTACTCAGAAAATCAAGATTTCTAGTCAAGAAATCATTTTTCTTACCATTTGATGGTCATACAAATTAAAGTAGCTAACAACTTGAACAACTAGAATTAACATTTATCACTTATGCAATATTAATTTGAAGTCAAAAATCTCATATTAATAATTCAAATCGACCCATGTTGAAAAAGTCAATAGAATGGTCAAAGCAAATACCTTTAAAAGTATTACTACCTCTGTCTCTAAATGAGTGTCCAAATTTCATTTTAAGGGACACTGAAAATCTCAACTTTGTTGTATAATTTGGTAGCAATTATTCATATATAATCTTGTAATCTCCTTTCCAAACATTTAGTTTTGCACGTATAAAAAAACCGGTGAATTTTTTTTTGAAAAAAAACATTTAGGGACAAAGTTATGTTAAAAAAAGACACTCATTTTGGGACAAAGATTTTTTAAAAATGGACACTCATTTAGGGACAGAGGTTTGTTCCCAAATAATCATAATTCCAAGATGGCTTTACACCCAATTGCTGGAACGCTTAGAATTTGATGTTGATTTTTCAAGAATCGCTAGAAAAGCAATACTAGTAGTCGCTTCAACGTGCCAACAAATTTATTGCCAAGGATGGGCATTAATTATAACTCTATCCTAAAACAAACGTTCAATTTTTCTCTTGATCAAAAGCAATGAATATTCATTTTGGGTCGGAGGGAGTAATAAACTTATTTTATTGCAAAAAATTACTCCTTCCGTCCCTGAGTAAGATTCCTATCTCCCATTTGCACGGAGATTAAAAAATGGTGGAAGTAAAGTAAGTGTTATGAGGGTAAAAGTAAAAAGAATTATCAATAGTATTTTTTTATGATGCATCAATATTAAATTTTAAAGTTTGATGGGCGATGATTAAATTATTTTCTATTTTTACTATATAAATGGAACGATTTCGAATATTGAGTGGCTGTTCTTTTTCCAACCTAGGTGACCAAGATTTTTATTTTTTTTAATAACGGCGATGGAGGATCGAAAAAAAAAAAGTCCAAGTAAAGGCTCACTGGAAAAAAACTTGGACTAACAGAAAATACAGGTGAAGTTGTAAATACTCCGTCAAGTTCAAAATAAATGTAGTTTTGAAAGCTGATATTTAATTCAAAATATTTGTCGCTTTTAAGCTTAAAACCTTTAAATTTAAAATTTAATTTACCTTTATATTAAAACTTGTTCATTGCCTTGCTTAAACATTCAAAATGAAGTAATGCATAATAGAAAAATAAGTAATAAAACTACTTCTGTTTCTTTTTAATATGTAAAAACCTTCAAAACCACATCTATTTTAAATTAAATGGAGTTCCATAAAAAAAAAAAAAAGGAGTAATAAACAACAGATAAGATAGAAAGACCCATTCTTCATAATAAAGTGGGCCGGTTATTTCGAAGTGAATAAACATTTATGGCACCCATCCTCTTTTAATAATGGCCCATACCAAGTATCCAGATTTTCCACTATCCAGTTTAATTATGTCCATGCACCCAAAAAATTATAAAATTTTGATCACAAATTAGATTGGTAAACTTTGATGGGATGTTTATTAATACTCCCCCGACAAGAGTCCTACCCCCAAATCTCACGCTTATTAGGAAAAGTGCTTAAAGATGAATAAACAATTGCAAGTGGGTAGAAATCAGGAGAGAGAGTGTGTAAAATTACATTCTACTCCTATAGGCCAAGACACACAAGGAGATGTTTTTCTATAAATATATCAATTTTGTAATGGCATATGTATAAAAGATACTATTCAAATTTTGCCATTTTAGGAATGGGACTCTTACTCTGGGACGGACTAAAAAGGAAAATAGGACTCTTATCCAGAAGGAGTACTAATTAATACTTACAAACACACCATCCAACCGCATACAGACAACACTGTTTATAAGCAAACTTTGTGAGATTTTTTTCCGACTTTAATAATAGTACTCTTCCTTTCAAATTTAAGAAAAACATAATTCTATAAAGCCTTCTATTTTTAATTCTAATATTTTTTTCTTACGAGTCATCTAAAAAATCAAGCATGTGGTCGATTTGGATATTTGCAGTCAATTGATTTTGTCTTTAATTTGCAAGCGATGTTGACTATACTTTCGATCACAAATGAGTTGTCTCTAGCTTTGGAAAGGATAGATATCGATATTTTGAATGCTATGTCGCTTGTTAAATTGAGTAAGGAAAAATTGCAAATGACAAGAAATGATGGGTGAGAATCTCTTCTAAAGAAGGTAATTGACTTTTGCGGCAAGAATAACATTGGTTGTTTGGATATGAACGGTGGATATATTAATCTTTACCATATTCCCATGTTACAGACGATTTCCATTATCGTGTGGAGTGTCTCTATACTATTTTGGATAAACATAATTTAGAGATTAATGATCGGTTCAATGAAATAAATTATGACTCGTTAATTTGAATCCAAGTAATATATTTGTTGATTTTGATTCATCAAAATTGATAAGGTTGGCTAATTTTATCCGGATGACTTTGTAAGTGTGGCAATTTGATGCACACGTTTTTTATTAGTCTAAATATTTATTTTTGGAATTTATGTCTTTCTTTATTTTAGGTAGAATTGTAAATATCTTTTTATTATTTTTATTTACTAACATACTAATGATTTAGTTAGTTTTGGTGGATATCTTTTTATATTTTTGTAGATATCTCTCGCGGATAGGAGCAACATTTTAGGAATAGATGGAGCAGATCTCTTTTGAGTAATCTCCAAGATATGATTGGATTTGGTGAAGACTTCTTTGTCTATAAAAAGGACTACAAGGCTTCATTATTCCTTATGCATTCTAAGTTTTTCTCCTGCGATTCATAGCTTGAGAGAGTGTCTTTACTAAGAGAATTCTTTGTAACACAAGTTCTTACTAGAACTTGTTTTTAGTATTTAGTGTTTTAATCTTTGGTAGCTTCTCTTGATTTTTTTCTTTGTAATCAAACATAACGTTTTAATAAAGAGAAGTTTTTGTTGTCTACAGCATATTGCTGTAGATGTGTTAAATAATTCGTGTCTGATTTTTATTCCGCTGCAAATTCTGTTTGGTGTAGTTGTAACCACATCAGTGTCTACACTGCGTCTCTGTTATTTATTTTTCTGACTATTCTAGCTATCAGTACTTTCAGACTTCATAGTACTTTCAGACTTCATTTATCATGAATGTAAAGCTCTTGAAAATCAACTAGATACATATATTATGGATTTGCGATCAGACGACATATTTGGTCAATTGCAGGGTCTTTGCGGATTTGTGCATACTTCTAATAACAACAAGAAAATACTTGTCATAACTATTGGTGTTTCGACGGTTGAAGTTGGCATTTATTTTGTCGGTAGCAATTGCAAGTGTGGAAAGATGCTTCTCTGGGATGAAATTGTCAAGAACGATTTACGAAACAAGATTGCGAATAGTTTTTAAATGATTGTCGTTTATGCTACAATGAAAAAGATATGCAACAAATTTAAATTTGAATATTTTTTTTCCCGTATGCGACGATTGTATTTGAAGTTATGTATTGTAATGTAATTGCGTTACATAAAATTTTGGTTTAAAGTTATACTGTATAGTGTAAATTGTGCACCCTTGTTTAGAGATCATAGATCCGCCATTCTTTCTTCTCTCTAAAATCGAGCAAAAAATGATCCTGGGATTGAATCACATTTATTGAGTTGGATGCTTCCCATTGTAGTTATTTGAAAGAGAATGAATAAACATAAAATACATAACATTTGTCTCCGGCTAATATCTTTCAGCATCAGAGTGACTACATTGTACTAAATTGCCAATACGAACTGACAAGAGTTTAGGGTGCTCAAGAATATGGGAAATAATAAAGTTATAAAAGATGGTTACAAAATGTGATTTACAAAATGAGGTTTCATAATTGTGTTGATTTTTTAATTGGAGTGTGCCGGGTCTACTATCGATGTGACCAAGAAAATATCGCCTTGTATCATTTATTTTGTAAGCCTAGCATTGTCACATGAAAAGTCGGTCATGGAGGCGGATATCTCGGGATTGATTGCTATCAAAATAAGTGTTCCACCTCTAAAAAAAAAAATTATAAGTCCAAATTTATAATGATGTAAGTAAGGTACTAATTAATAAAAAAACAACATTAAGTTATAAGAGCAAAAAGCAGAAAACCCGTTTGTGGTTTCTACATTGTGCGAATAACTTCATTTTTTATTTATTTTTTTATTTTTTTATAAGTTGTAACATATTATTTCATTCCAAGACAATTGTCATCGTTTACAAGCCCTTATGAAATCTATTACATATCTATAACCTTGTCTATTACAAATTCTTATGGAACATATTACAGAGAAATGATATTTGCCTACACGTTATTCACCCCTAGACGCCCCGCGCCATCTGGTAGTCTTCTTCCCATAAACGTCCTTGCGCCATCTGGTAGTCCGCTTGACATAGGCGCCATCTGAGTTACCTGTAGATGGACAACCTACCCCAATGGGGCAGAGTAACACAAGTTCTCCACTTTCCCCTAAAAGAGGTCGAACTTGGGACCTTCCACTATAGGCGCGCTTCTTAAACAAAGGGGGAAAGGGGCTTTCAAAAAAAAAAAAAAAAGGGGGGGGGGGGGTGAGGAGGGGGATTCGAACTTGGGACCTCCTAATAGGCTCAAGCCCTATTAGGCACATAAACTCTCTTACCTTAAAATGTTATAAACATTACTCCCTCCGTTCCAGTTTACTTGATACTTATTTTCATTTTGGGCTGTCCCAGCTCACTTGACACTTCCTAAAATAGCATACTTTTTATAATTTTATATTCACTCTACCCCACCACTCATTCTCTCTCTTCATTTTCCACCACTCAATTTATTCAACCAACACTACTTTTTACCCACTCATTCTCTCTCTTCATTTTCTACCACATATTTTCCTTATTTTATTAATTCTCTTTAATTATTGTGTCCACCACATGAGTGTCAAGTGAGGTGGGACGGAGGAGGGAGTAATCTTTATCGTCCAAACTAACAACTTGTGTGGTACACGCTTGATTTTGCAGCGTGAAACTATTCTTCGGCCAACAAATCTATAGATATATATATATATATATATATATATATATATTAAAGTTGGTGAGGAGTGTTGTGGATTTGACATGTGGACATATTTTAATAAAAACTTGATTTTAGAGAAGCCACATCAACATCATCTTAAAATCTAAATGACTTTTGATATTCTCACTCTTAGCTAATACTATTAGTTAATCATATTAGTAATTATATGAGTTAACTATTACTATTAATAGTATAAGTTAACTATTACTATTAATAGTATTAGTTAACAATATTAGTTACAATACAAGTTAAATATTACTATTAATAGTATTAGTTAACTATAATAGTTACTATATTAGTTAGCTATTACTATTAATAGTATTAGTTAACTATTACTATTAATAGTATTAGTTAACTATAATAGTTACTATATATAAGTTAATTATTACAATTAATAGTATTAGTTAACCATAATAGTTACTTTTTATAGATTATTTTTTTTACTATTAATAGTATTGGTTAACTATAATAGGCTACATACATTAACTATTACCATTATTAGTATTAGTTAATTATAATAGTTATTGTATAAGTTAGATTATTAATTTTTAATATTAATTAATCATAATAGTTACTATATCAATTAACTATTACTATTAATAATATTATATTTTATTATAATAATTATATTAATAATTATTATTATATAGATTAATCATTGCTATTAATATATATTAACAATTACTATCAATAGTATTAATTAATTATAATAGTTATTATAATAATAGTAATCATATAGATTAATTTTTATTATTAATAATATTAGTTAAAATGATGATTACTATATTAGTTAACTATAATTAAAATATTTTTTAAGACATAGTATTGGTTTTCCGTGCAGAGCACGGGTTACCCGCTAGTCTTTATAAGATGACGAGCGTGTATCACACAATGGAGAAATGTTCGAGAGTTTAATACAACATTTTAGACGTTAACAATATATTTAAAAGCGTTATTGAGTTTACGTGTCTAATATAAAAGCAGAAAGTAATTACCCACATAAAAAAAAAAATCACAGAGGTTTTTCTGTTTTTTTTATCAATATTGAACAAATTACTACTTCATAGAGCAAAAAATGCTTTATTAAGTTTTCCCCTTTTCTATTTAACGAAATAAGTTTACATTTATCAAATCAAATACAAAACATTTAAACTTTATTTCAATGGAATAATCAAACAAAATAAGAACTTTATTTCAATAAAAAAAAAAATGAGGTACTATCCATGCCTCCTACTTGATGGAATTTTGTCCCTTAATCGCATAGCTGCGTAACCTTCACTAATAATACTTGCTATATAAATCATCTCCTCAATAGAAGGGAGGGAGAAATAATTCTAAATAAATAGAAAAAAAAAAAAACAAAAAAAAAACATAGGAAGTTGTATACTACTCCCTCTCTGTCCCGTAAAGACAGTCCCCTTTTTTTTTGTTATTACGAATGAACTTTGAGTAATAATTTAGGCTACTTTTAATTATCTAAATGAAAATCTAAAAATTGATATTGATAGTATTTATAATGGTGTATCAACAACAAGTTGTAAATTTTCATTAGAATAACTAAAAGTGGTCTAAATTGTTGCTCAAAGTTTTTTCCTAATAACAACGAAAAAAAGAGGGACTATCTTTCTGGGAGAGAGCAAAAGTATGTTATACCTCCTATGTGGTAAATGGCAGACTGCCCCATACAACACTTCAATGCATGTCACCATACTCGTGCGTTTTTAGGTTTTGGCCCGAACAAGGGGTGACGAAAGGGGCGAAACAGGGGACATGATCATGAAATCATCAAATCCGCGAAAAGGTAAATTGACTTGAAGATTCCGATATTGCCCACACCGGCTCTTAACGTCGTTAGTTACCTCCGTTAGTTTCGTTTCCATGACAAAGCACCTAATCCTTCGTAACGCGATTTTCATAGTCTCATCATCCATGTTAGCAAAGCAAACCCTAAACCAACCTGGCTCCGAGCAATGAAAAGACGAGCCAGGCGAAACATTGAGCTTAACTTCATGGATTATAACTCGCCAAAGCTCCATTTCGGCCTCATAAGTTGACTCCTTAAGTAGCCTACCTAAATCCATCCAAAAAAATAGCCCGGCATTGCTCTTCAAGCTGAAAATCCCTACTTGTGCAAGTCCTTTAGTCAAGTCTCCGTGCCTTTTTCGTAGTTTTTCTCTATTTTTAGTAATGAAATTCTCCACGAATGTATCATCCGAAAGCATTGATGCTAGTAAATGTTGTGTTTGGGTCGATACCAACCCAAAACTAGACATTTTTCTAGCAATATTTACGACTAAATTGTTGTACGAGTACACGATTCCAACTCTAAAGCCGGGGAATCCCATGTCCTTGGATAGACTATACACAATGTGGATTAAATCGTGATTGCATTTTATGTCTTCTTCATTTATTATCTCTGCAATGCTGATAAACTCTGGCTTCTTGGAAACCGTGCCCGCGTAGATCTCATC
This sequence comes from Campanula takesimana, assembly GCA_026119855.1. Lineage (NCBI taxonomy): Eukaryota > Viridiplantae > Streptophyta > Magnoliopsida > Asterales > Campanulaceae > Campanula > Campanula takesimana. Next base: position 1,547,729 of record JAOWBW010000159.1, read on the forward strand.
GCATACGAGATGAATGTTTTTTTCATTGACAAACCTTACTAGGTTTTTTAGGGTTTCTCTATCTATTATAGTGCCCAAAGGGTTTGATGGATTGGTTACAAGTAGACCTTTGACTTTGATATTGGATGCTTGAGCTTTCTCATATGCTTCTTCCAAGGCCTTTTTGGTGATCTTGAAATTGTTTGAGCTTTTACAAACAACAGGAACTAGTTGTACCCCTGTTCTCCATCTCAAATCGCGTTCGAATCTGCAAATAAAATAAAAATACTTGAATAAAATTGAAATAAAAATAGTTGAATTATGAAAAATAAGAGTGAAAAAGAGGTTTTATGGATATATTTATATACCCTGGATAGTATGGAGTTGGCACCATAAATGCCTCACCAGGATCAGCTAAGCAGAATGCCACCATTTCATGAGCCCCGGTTGCTCCACCGCTCATGACAATGCGGTTCGGGTCAAATTTGACCCTGTCTCCTCTTACCTTTCCCATAAAATTTGCTACAGCCTGCAAATTTACATTTGAAAAGTTTTATAAACACCGCGCATTTTGGGATTATTATTTATACTGCAAAAAGACATACTCCCTCGTCACAAAATAATTGTTACGTTTTTAAGGAAGGTGGTTTACTAGTTTGTACATTGCTTGTACAATGTTAATTTGTACCAACTCTTTTTCCTTATTTAGAACTGTGATATATATTTTGAACGAAAATAATATGGCTTTTATTATTTATTATGAGACGGAGGGGTTAATACAAAGTAGAACACTAAATCAGTAAAACAAATTAACAACAATGGGAAGTTGGAGATCAAATCACTTGTACCACTTTTGTGTACCACATGGTGTACTAGTGATCCAACGGTTATGAGTTATTAAGGTTGCTATCAAGATTTTATTATCAATGATGGTAGCCGTCGGATCACCAAAGGTACACAATGTGGTACATAGATGTGGTACATGTGATCTCATCTCGGAAAGTTGTCTTACGTTTGTGAACGCTGGCAAACCATGATAATCCTGAAATATAGCAATATCCTTAAACTGGTCGACTCCTTGATCAGTGCAAATGGAGGCTTTTGGGTTGTTTTGAACCCATTCCTGGATCAAATCAAAGCAAAGCTGCAAAAAAAGCAATAAACAAATGAAAATTAGCTTCATGCTTAATTGCTTATCAATCTTTTGCATTTTCCCAACCTGTAGTGGCTAACTGTAGATTTGCTGCTACACTGCAACAATCAGTACAGTATAGATAAATAGCACATTTTATTTTATTTTATTTTATTGGTATAGGTGAGCGGCTAAGATCAAATGGGCAGAAGAAATTTGTCTCAGTGTGTGCCATATAACCTCTGCCGCACATATTAAAAAAAAGGGTTAATTACAAATTAGGGCCTAAAGTCTAGTATGAAGTCCCCAAACGGGGCCTGACTTTTTTTTTAGCGAATTAGGGCCTGAATTGACATTTATTCCCCAAATCAGGGCTTTTTGACGATTTCCATCCAAAAAATCCGTTAATTTAACATGTGCGTTGCATATGACTTTGAAGGAAGGGTTTTTTGTCATTTTGCGTTCAAGGCTTGGTTAGATATCGATTAAGGATGGATGGGGCTTCATTACAACGAAATTGCAGAGAAGTTAAAGAGGTTTTCAACAAATTCTGTTAAGTTAACACGTGTGTTGCATATGGCTTTTTATAGTCAATTCACGTTAAATTTGACCATACGAGGACATTTTCGCGCTTTATAGAGCTAGTCCTAATGCGAAATGAAAAAAAAACGTCTCATTCAAAGTCATAGACAACATACATGTTAACTTAACGGAAGTTTTGGATGGAAATCGTCAAAAATCTCTAACTTGGGCAAAAATATGTCAATTCAGACCCTAATTCGCTAAAAAAAAAAGCCAGTCCCCGTTTGGGGACCTTATACGAGATGTTAGGCCCTAATTTGTAATTAACCCTAAAAAAAAAAGGTAAAAGCGACATTTATCCGTGTCATCTGCTGAAAAGCAAATTTGCTACTACAACAGTGTCATCGTATTTAAATTAGTTACCTGATTTTCGGCTAGGCCCATTTGGATAACCCCACTAGGGTTCTGAACGGGATGATACGGATCACTATTGTAAGCTTTCCAACCATCAAAATAAGCCGAGTTTTCGCCATGTCCATCGCTGTTGGCTATCTTAGACAACAAATTCTTTTTGTTGCTAAAAGTAAACTCCATTGTTTCTTTTTTTTTTTTTGTACTAAAAAAAAGGAGTTTTTTTTTTTTTTTTTTCTTTTGAAATTAATGGTCTACTTTTAAAAACTAAGTGTACTTCTTTGTTGAGAACTTGCTTTCCTTGGTATTTTACACACATATATATAGTATAAATCTACTTGGTTCTTATGTGGTGGCTAAAGAATCCACGAAGAAGAATGAGAAGCAAAGGTTGGTCAAGCATTTTATTTGGACACCGTCCTATGTAAATTCTTCAATAACTTAGAATGGTAGCTTTTTAATTAGTCAAATTGTTTCCTAATTTGAATGGTTTTTGACTTCTCATTGCATATACAATCAACTCTAGTTTTAGTAAACCTTGATGAATTTGAAGGGTGCTCTAATTAACATTAAACGTAGCGGAATTATGACCATCCGTGTATTAATTTATTAAACATCCTACTTCTGGTGGATATGACATGTAAATAAACGTAAATAGACACGTTGAAGATAATGTTTCGGATACAATCAGACGAGTTCAAATCATCTGTGCCACTTTGTGTACCACTTCTTGTACCACAAGTGATCTAATGACTCACAATTATTGAGATTGGTATTATAATAATATTATACAAACATGTGAATGGTTGAATTACAAGTGGTACATGGAGTGACACACAAAAGTGGTACAAGAGATCTCGACTCTAATCATACAAGAATGTTTTAATATAGGAGTAGTAAATTTTACATCACGTTAAGAAGTTTTACTAAATTATGCAGCAGCCATGTACCTTTGAATTTTGTTTAGATGGCAGTCAGAACAGGGCTAAAATAGTTGGTCTAGTCTACTGTTCTCATACTGACGTGGCTATAGTATGTTGTACCCTCTTTTTGTTGTACCAGAAAAAAATACAGACAGTATTAATCAGGAGAGCAGATCTTCTGTACCCATCCGGTGTGCCACTCCATGTGTCAAAAGTGATCCAACGGCTCACAGTTTTTAAGATTAACATTTTATTAATATTATTCAAACATATTGAAATTGTTTGTCAATGACTTTCTGAGAACAGATGTTACCTCAAGTGTTAAGCAACACCCCAGGTAACACTCCAGACGGACAGAAAATACACACACAAAAATAGTAGAGTTTTTGCAGCGGAAAATAAATAGCACAAGAGAAATATTTTTCTCAAGTTATATAAATATAACTTGAGATGCCTAGATGGCGAAAACCTTATAATCAACACCAATTACAAAGTTTAAAATGGTTCCCTATACAAACTATGATATACTCTCTATGGAACCAAAGTAAGAACAAAGTACAAGATTCTATCCTAACTAAAACTCACTCAAACCCGAAGTATTTGAGTGATAAAAGAGTGTATGGAAGAAAGAATCTCAAAAGGAGCCAAGAGTACTTTGGTCTTTTTGTGCTATGGATGTGTGTATAAAATTGACTTATCTTCAATCTTCATCCAAGCATCTATTTATAGCTTCACCGTGTTGTACTCCAAGCTTCCAATGCCTTGTACATCTTCAATTAATCAGCAACTAACATTGAACTTGGTCTTCTTCACATTTACCATATTTAACACATGTTAAATATGTTTGTTATTCCCTCTTTTACTCGGCATTTATGAATAACTCTTCAACAATTTATTCTTCACCTTTTTAACTCCATAAACCAACTTTATTATTACCTGAAATATGGACCAACATCTTGAAAATAATATTAGGACATTAGTGTAAAAAATTACATTAGAAAGAAATATCAAATTACAAAGAATTTCGTCACAGCACTCAGACTGTCAGTGGCAACATCTGAGGTAACACCTCCGTCTGCACTAACAATCTCCCCCTTAATTTGAGATTTCTTTCCAATCTCCTAAGTGTTGGTACCTGTAAAAACAAGTTAGCCATATAGCATGATAACAGAGCAAAAAACCAAAGTTAAACTCCCCCTTAATGTAGGAGTTAAACAAACAAACAAAGATTTACAAAACAATACTAATCAAACACATATTTCAGATGTTTCTAACTAGTAGTTTTAAAACCAATGTAAGTCCAAGTTTAAAACCATAAACCAACAGGGATTATTACCAACAAAACTACCAAAGTCTTAGTTCTAAAACATAAAGAACCAAAGTAGAAATTGTTTACACAAACCACACCACCAACAAAATTAAATTGTTTTGAAACCAAACACCATGAAAAACCATTGCCCATGATTAATGGCAACATCAACCTTCAAGAGAAATTTCCTTCTTACTCTTCTTCTTCTGTTTCTTCCTCATCCTCCGGTTCTCCTTCCTCAGCCTGCGAACCAGCACCTGTAGTAACATCTCTAGCAGCATGACTAACCCCAGCAGCATCAACAGCATCTGTAGCAGCACTAGTACCAGCTAGACGTGTCCATCCGGTTATAACCGGCGGTTGACGGTTATAACCGCCGGTTATGTTTTTCGTTAAATGCTAACCGTAACCTAACCGTCTAACCGTTATGTCCGGTTACGGTTAACCGGTTAACCGGTTAACCGGTTAATGCGGTTAAACCGGTTAAACCGGTTACCTTTTTTTTTTTTTTTTTTTTTTTTCAAAACAGTTTTATTAACAGTTTTTTGTTAAAAAAAAAAAGATAAATAAAAAAACACTTCATTTTTTTAAAGGGTTTTTTTTTTCAAGTAAAGTTTTTTTTTTTCAAGTAAAAAAAAAAATTTAACTGTTTTTTTAAACAGTTTTCTTAACAGATTTTTTAACAGTTTTATTAACAGATTTTTAACTTTTTTTTTTTTTTTAAACAGTTTTTATAAAAAAAAAAAAAAACGGGAGTATATGTATGAGTCATACATATATTAAACAGTTTTCTTTTGTTTTTTTTGTTTTTAAGTTAAAAACTTAAAATGTATAAGTGTATAACTATAATGTATAACACAAATTTTTTAAGTAAAAAAGGGACGGTACCCTTAAATTTTATTAATTAAAATTAAAATTACAAAGAGGGGGACAACCAATCCTTGCCCTTTTATAATTAAGGGAGGAAAAAATGGAGCCTTATTACCTCAACTAAACTATTACAATGAAATAAAAATAAACCTATTCTAAAAATTAAAATAAAAACTATCTACATTCCGTCCCCTTCCGAACTTCCCGTAGAATCTTCCAAGTCGTATTGATATTGTGGATCTACATTTACTAAATCCTCTTCATAAGGCATATCTTGCTCCCTCTTTTCCGCTCTAACCCAATCACCAAGCAAGAGTTGATTTTCCAAATTTTCACAAGTTAGTTGGGAACGTCTTGCATCCAAAACATTTCCTCCCACACTAAATGCCGATTCGACGGCCACGGTTGAAGCGGGAGAAGCTAAGACTTCTTTTGCAATTAAAGAGAGTATGGGATAAGTTTCTTGCCTTTGTGACCACCACCTCAAAATATCAAAAGAAATTGGATTTGAAGTGTTTTGTACAACTTCATGTCTAGTAGAGAAATATGCTTCCAACTCGTACGGAATGCTAGAGGTAGAAGAAGAAGAAGGAGACGTTCTAGGACGTTTTGAAAAATAAATATCATTAACAAAACTATATGGATCGTTATTCACATCATATTGTGTATCAATATCTTCTTCATTAGGACTTGAGCCATATTGAGAAACATTTCCATGAATTGCATTATACTCATTATAAAGAGTCACCAAATCTTTTTTTGTATTTTCAACAATAATCGCCGGGTTTTCGTGTAATCCGTCCCATTGGGGTATAAATTTGCATAATAAAACGTTATTATGCGGACTAGATCTTTCAATTTAATACGGGGATCCAACATCTTTGCAAGCAAAAATAGAGACGGAATGTTATCAAAATATTTGACCCACTTTTGCCTCATGGAAGCAATGCTTTCGTTTAAAATGGTGCAATTTTGCAAATTTTTAAAACTTAGAACTATTGCAATACATTGATCAAGTACCAAAACGGAAGTTGGATAATAAACTCCCGACAAAGCCAAGTAGCGGTATTGAAAATCTTTAATAATTGACATAAATTAGTGCAAGCGTTCCATTGATACGCAAATAAAGGAATTTCATAGCCCATACTAATAAAAAAATCCATGATATGCTCTTTATACTCAAAACCATCAATTAACATTTTGTAGGTAGAATTCCACCTAGTCGGAACATCCATAGAAAAATATTTTTCGGGAAGACCCTTATTTAGTAAATATTTTATCCATTTTCTTGTAATTTTATTTTTTTTTGCAATAAATAAAGAGCCTCTCTAATGGGTTTAACATATTGATCTAAAGCATCCAAACCATCTTTAACACATAAATTTATGATATGACATAAACATCTAATATGAAAATACTTACCCCCAAGTGACGGTTGACAAATGAGCATCAATTCCGGTATACTAGCGGTATTAGCACTAGCATTGTCGAATGAAATAGAAAATATTTTTGCAAAAGACCATATTTTGCCAAAATGGCGTGCAACTTTCTACAAATATTTTCCGCGGAATGAGGTGGTTCAAAACTATCATATGCAAGTAGTCTTTTTTGTAAAGTCCACGAATTATCGATCCAATGGCATGTAACACCCAAATAACTATTTCTTTGCCAATGATCACTCCAACCATCGGCACAAATTGAAACTCTTTGATCTAATTTTGATAAAACATCAATTAAAAATGTTTATATTCCAAAACCACTTTTTTAATATCGCGTACGAGAGTCGTACGTGGTACTTTGGAGGCGGCGGATTTAAAGAAAGTCTAATAAACCGTTCATAAAAGTCATCATCCGCAAAGTTAAAAGCAAGCCCTTTAACACACACAAATTTGCACAATTCTTTCCTATAAACGACATTATTAAACTTAAATAAGACCGAAGACGTACCTTGGGTGTTAGGTTGAGCAAATTGTAATTGAGCTTGATCACTATCAATCCCAAGTTTTTCAGGATGTGTTGATCTCAAGTGATGGTTCAATGTTCCATGCCCATTACCTTTTGCGACGGGTAAGATTTGGTGCAATAGTTGCAACACGCTCGAAAATGTACAAAGTCGTTGGGGTCAATTTGTACTTTTCGGAAATGGATCGTGAAAGTGTCGGATTTGGATTCTCGTGCTTGACGTTGCCCCCGACCACCTCTTCCCACGCCTCGAGCTCGGCCGGCCCCGGCCCTACCACTTTGAGGAACATTTTCTTCAACATTTTGCTCACTTTCCTCAAAATGTGACTCAATTTCCGGGTTAAGTGAGGAAGAACCAACATGTTCCTTGCCGCTCCTTCGAGATGAGGCCATTTTGTTAACAAACTAACTGAAACTGTTTAGAAACTGACTGAAACTCGCTAAAAAACTGACTGAAAATGATGAAAAACACAGATTTTGTTAAAAAACTGACTGAAACTGTCAAAAAACTGACTGAAACTCTCAAAAACTGACTGGAATTCTGAAAACTAACTGGAAAATGATTTGAAACTGACTGGAAATGGTTAACAAAGTGACTGGAATTTCTAAATAAATTAAAAAAGTGATTTCGTTAAAAAACTAACTGGAAAGCGTAAAAAACTGACTGGAATTATGCAATCTAACTGGAAATATGAGAGAGTGTGAGAATTAGTAGAGAGAGAAAGAGTATAGAGAAGATGTGGAACTAAAATGGTAGGAGGGAGGGGGTATTTATATGTAAGCAATTTTTGGTTTTTTTTTTTTTTTTTTCATTAAGGCCGAAAGTTAACTGAACTAACGGCTAGTTGGAAAACTAGCCGTTTTTTGGACAGTGGTGGTCAGTCAGACATGGGGAAATGGGGGGGGCCCGGTGCAAATTTTTGAAAAGTAGCCGTTAGGCGGTTAACCTCCGGTTTTATAACCGGTTTAACCGCCGGTTATCCGGTTGGCGGTTATCCGGTTATAACCGGCGGTTTACCGGTTTTGAGAAAGGCCTAACCGAAACCGAACCGGGGAATTACGGTTGACGGTTGAGCCGGTTTCCGGTTAACCGGTTTCCCGGTTTTTGACCCGGTTTTGACCGGTTATCAACCGGCGGTTAGCCGGTTGCCGGTTTTTTTTGGTCACGTCTAGTACCAGCACTTGTACCTGCACCATCTCCCCCAGATTGGGAAGAAATCAGATTGATAAACTGAAGAGAGTCATCTTTGATCTTGGTCCATTCATGGATAACATTCATCATACGCGCCACTTGCTTGTCAAGAAAAGCAATCACAGTGGTCTTAGGAATTGTAGGTGAAGAGTTCCCTAAGAGATGTAACATGCTGGCTACAACATTCTCAACATCAGTACCTGTGAAGAAACTAGGAGAACTAGGAGTGTTAACTGGACTGTCTGAAGCAACATTCTTCCCAGCACCTCTGGATGGAATGGACGATCTTGACCCAATATCTTTTGACTTGTCCCAAGGTAAATCACCGGTGTATCTTACACCACCCTGTCCTTGCTTTGTCAAAAGACTATCTACTCTATAGTAGTCAAGCTCATGAGTGTAAATGTCCGAGTCCATAATGGGAAATTTTTGAGCCATTACCACTTGAAAAATCAGAGAGGGATACGGCAAAACTGATAGTTTTTTCTTCTTACCCCAAGTGGCTAAATGTTTAAAGATCAAACTCCCAAAATTCAGTTTTCGGTTCGTCCCCAACTTATGCAAAACCCTAGCTTGTTCTAAGGTTACATATTGTTCATTTTTGGTGGGGAGCCAATTAAAAATGCACAATTTGTGCAGAACCGAAAATAAAGAGGTGAGGTGAGAAGCAAGAAAGTGTTCATCCCTTTTGGTAGGCCATCTCTCTACCACATTGTTCGACAGAACCTTCGCAATATCATCCCTATCGGCTAGTACACCATCATCATCACAGTGAGGCATTTTAAGCACCTTATTGACCAATGACGGATTAATCTTAAAAACCCTACTTCTAAGAAAAAAACGTGCCGAATTGCTTGGAGTTTTCATTATCAAGATTGGGATGAAGGTTGGCATAAAAGTTTCGAACAATGGCATCTACATAGTTTGAAGGATAGAGATTGGCATTTAAAAAATTTCTATCTTTCAAAAACTGATAAACACCATGTTTCTTGAGGTTAGCTTCATCGATATACTTCTCACGATGCATTTTCAAACTAGAAATTTCAAGCCACTTTTCCATGTTGGCTCTTTTGTAAAATTCCAAAGTGAGAAAAGGTTTTTGAAAAGCTTCATCATCATTATCAAAGCTAGTTTCCAGAACATCATCAGAAGTCCCAAACAAATCAGAGGAGGTAACCGGGGCTCTAGGGGGTTTAGAAGAGCGGGATGTTACCTTAGAAGTTGTCGGTTTATCAGTAGCACCCGAGGCAACATTCTGTTTTGCTTTCCCTTTGTTGACTCGTTTGTGTACAGCGGCAAGGGGCTCTTCTTCATCAGCTACCCAGGTGTCCAAACTCTCTACAGACTGTGCTTGTTCGGCCGGAAGGACAACAAATTTCTGATCCGAATTTTGATCAGAAGAGAGTCCAAGTGACTCCTCTTCTTCTTCATCGGAAACTTGCACAGGATCATCAGAGGTGTTGGAAGGAATTTTTGACCTGGATTTTGCACTTAGACGGCTGGAGGTCCGCTTCCGAGCTGTTGGAGCCGCGCCTATTTTGGTTGCTGTTGAAGGGGCTTTTCTTTTGATTCTCTTTGTGGCGGAGCTTGGTGGACGAGAAGCAGTCGTCATGGGTTGAGGTCGAGCTGAGGTTGCAACGTGATAAGGCTCATCAATGGACATTGATATTTGGTTAGAGATTTGAGAGACCAAAGGTGAGATGTCCATTGGCGAGGCAACACGCGAGGCATCACCCGGCGACTCTTCTAGAGGTGTGGGTTGGTTGGGGTTTTGACTTGGGTTCACCATTGTTGAATTTTAATGGAGGATTTGGGAGAATTTTTTGAGAAGGGTTTGAGGGTTTTAGGTTGTCGCCGGTTTTGGGATGTCGCCGATTGAAGAAGGCGGTGAGGAGAGGGAGAGTTAAAAAGAGTTTTTGGTGAGAAAAATAAGGAGAGTAATTAGGAAGAGATATTTTTAGGGAGGTTAAAAATGTGAAAAAGGGATAAACAATTAATTCAAACTTAACTCTTATCATTTAAATTAACTAAACCCCTATTTTTCCTCACATGTAAAACTAACCTAAATTAAATCACCATATTTACAAGCACACATAAGTAACAAACTCCCCTGCACATTCGGTTTTATATAAAAAAAAAAAACACGTTTTTTTTTTTTTTTTTTTTTTTTTTTTTTTAAATAATATATAAAACGAAAAAATAAAGATGGTAAAATTAATGATGTAACGATCTCTCAAAAATTTGAAGATAGATTCCTAAATTGTAGGGAAATTGTTACAACTATATTTTACCTAAAGTAAAAGATTTGTTTTAGACTTTTTCAAAATTGTAAACTCTTTTTCTTTAAATAAAAAGACTTTCAAACTTTGAAAATTTAAAAAACAATTCTGAAAATAAATTAAAATTAAAAAAACGAATGTAGCACACACTAATGTGTTGATGGCAATGATGGTAACACTTAAGATAACATTCGTGATAAACATCCCTTATTGAATTTATATTAAGGCAATTAAGGCGAGATGTACCTCATTTTTGAACACATGAGGCAAAAATATGCTTCTATAATAAGCATTTTGAGGTAAAACAAGCTTGCCAAAATATGAACACTTTAGGCAAAGAAAATCTAATAATTTAGATATAAAAAGCTTGTTCTTCATCTTCAAACACTTTAATTAAACATATTTTACACTTCTTTATCTACAAGGGAGCATCGTAGTAGTGAGCTCCGTGCCCCGAGTCCTTATAAAGTGTAAACATGTTTTAGTGATTTGTACCGTTCAAGTAGGAAACACTGTAGTAGCGAACTCCATGTTCCTAATACTTAGTATAAAATCACTAGATAATATCCCCCTTTGACAAGAGTGCATCGTCGCAGCGAACGCCGTGCCCCGAGCTACTAAGGAAATACTATAAGTGTTTTTAGCCTTTTTGCCTTTGAAAAGATTAGTGACTTTGTCACTTTTGAGTTTAAAAAGGAATGTTATCAATAATGTTACCTAGAGTGTTATCCTACCATAACAAAAAGGTCAGCATGTGCCACTATCAATGAATAGAAAATACTACTCATTGACAGATTAAAACAGAAACAAAACAATAATATACAAGTGTTATCTCAGATGCTGGTAGCACTTGAGGTAACACCAGAAAACAGGAGATTTTTAGAGATTACAAAGACCAAGAGAGTTCTTCAATAAAGAAAATCTCTCAAGGTCTAAGGCTTTTGTAAAAATGTCCGCTAATTGATACTTGGTATCAATATGCTCTATAGCTATTAAGCCTTTTTCAACCATATCTCTTAAAAAATGATGACGAATATCAATGTGTTTTGTGCGGGAGTGTTGGACAGGGTTCTTGGAAATGTTGATGGCACTCAAACTATCACAGTACATGATCATATTTTTACTCTCAAGCCCATAGTCGTCTAACATATGTTTTAGCCATATTAATTGAGTACAACAGCTCCCCGCTGCCACGTATTCAGACTCAGCAGTAGAGAACGACACACAATTTTGTTTACGACTATACCATGATACTAGATTATTACCCAAGTAAAAACACCCCCCACTGGTACTTTTTCTGTCATCTATATCCCCCGCCCAATCCGAATCACTAAAGCCTACTAGATTTGTATTTGTATCTTTAGCATACCAAATTCCTAATTCGCTTGTTCCGGAAACATATTTAATTATCTTTTTCACAGAATTAAGATGAGAGACTTTGGGGTTGGATTGGTATCGTGCACAGACACACACAGAAAACATAATGTCGGGTCGGCTAGAGGTAAGGTAAAGAAGGCTACCTATCATGGAACGGTAAAGGGTAGGATCGACTGCTTCTCCCCCTTCATCCTTGCCGAGTTTAAGTGTAGTAGTCATAGGAACCGAGGAACTTTTTGACCCCTCCAAGCCGAATTTCTTGACTAGATTTTTTGCGTACTTGCTTTGTGAGACGAATATTCCATCGGGTAGTTGTCTTACCTGCAAGCCAAGAAAGAAGTTTAGTTCACCCATCATGCTCATCTCGAAAGTTGATGTCATAGCCTCTACAAAATCATTTAAACAAATTTTTGAAGTAGAGCCATAGACTATGTCATCAACATAGATTTGAGCAATGACAAGTTCCTTTCCATGTTTTAGAATGAATAAGGTTCTATCCGCCTCTCCTCGAATAAAACCATATTCAAGCAAAAAACTAGTTAAACGACCATACCATGCGCGCGGAGCTTGTTTTAGACCATATAAGGCTTTATCAAGTCTATACACATGGTTTGGTTGGGATGGATCTTCAAAACCTTTAGGTTGTTCAACAAAAACTTCCTCATCTAAATATCCATTTAAAAATGCTGCTTTAACATCCATTTGAAACAAAGTGATTCGAAGATAACAAGCTATGGCTAAGAGAAGTCTTATAGACTCAATTCTAGCCACGGGTGCGAAGGTTTCGTCAAAGTCGATACCTTCCACTTGTGTATAGCCTTGAGCCACAAGACGAGCTTTATTTCGAACAATATTACCCTCTTCATCCGTTTTGTTTTTAAAAATCCATTTTGTCCCAATAACATTAGTATTAATAGGACGGGGTACTAAAAACCATACATTATTTCGGGTAAATTGATCTAGTTCATCTTGCATAGCTTGAATCCAAAAATTGTCTTTTAAAGCTTCAATCACATTTTTAGGTTCTATGGATGACACAAAACAAGAGTGTTTTACCTTGGTGTATGTGGTTGACATGCACACATACCTTACCATTTCCCGATAATTCACGGGTTCTTTGTTTCTTGTTCGGACCCCTTCATTCACTTCCCCAATTACTTGAGTTGTAGGATGATTCCTACGAATTCTGGGTGGAGGATCCCTTCTTGCGTCATCATGAACTTCTGCATCAGACTCGGATGAATCACTGGACTCAGGTGCTGCCTGAGGTGCTATCTCATCGATGATAACATTCTGCTCAGCATCTGTGTTAACATCTGTGATGTCATTTGCAGTTTGTATGACATCTTCTAACAACACCAGAGGAGACTCTTGAGCACTTTCACCTGAAATACTTGAGAGATCATCAAAAACAATGTTAACAGATTCTTGGATGGTTTTTAGTCTAAGATTGTAAACCCTATATGCCCGACTATTTGCCGCATATCCAAGAAATATCGCCCTATCACTTTTAGAGTCAAACTTTGCTAAGTAATCCCGGTCATTCAAAATGTAACACACACACCCAAAGACATGAAAATAGTGAACTTTTGGCTTCTTGCCATTCAAAATTTCATAAGGTGTCATAGTGGTTCCGGGTCTTAGAAAAACTCTATTAGTTGTGTGACAAGCCGTGTTAAGTGCCTCGGCCCAAAATCTTTTAGAAATCTTTTTAGAAAACAACATCACACGAGTCATTTCAAGTAAAGTACGATTTTTCCTTTCGGCCACCCCATTTTGTTGAGGTGTTTTAGGAGCTGAAAACTCGTGATGTATTCCTTTTCTTTCACAAAAAGTAGAAAATAAAACATTGTCAAATTCTCTCCCATGATCAGATTTGATTCTAAAGATAGAGGCACAAAACATGTTTTTGATTTTGGAGTGTAAAAGTTTAAATTTTTCAAAAGTTTCCGATTTTTCTTTTAGAAAATAGACCCAAGTGAATCTCGAAAAATCATCAACAATGACATAAGAATATCTCTTTCTTCCAAAACTCTCTACCTCAACTGGACCCATTAAATCCATATGTAAGAGTTGAAAACAGTGTGTTGTTCCAGAGTGTTGCTCGGAATGTTGGGCAGCACTATGGGCAACACGAGTTTGTTTCCCCTTAAGACAATCTTCACAAATGATAGGATTTTTAAGATCTAGTTTAGGAATTCCTTTAACAGCATTTAACTTAACAATCTTATCAATGTTCCTCAAATGAACATGTCCCAACTTTTGATGCCATAAGTTTGTGACATCAATTTGTGCGGTGTTGCACACGAATTTATCTTCCACACGATAACAATTATCACTTGATCTAGTACCTGTCATAACACAATTGTTAGTACCATCAAAAACTTCACAAGTGTCCTTGTTAAATTTTACTTCCATGTTGTCATCGCAAAGTTGACTAATACTAATTAAATTAGTTACTAGGCCATCTACATGCAAGACATTTTTTAAAGCAGGAAAACCATTCACATTTAGAGTTCCTTTACCTATTATATTACTCTTGCTCCCACCACCATAAGTTACACTACCCCCTTGAACGGATTCATAGTTTTTTAAAAACATTTTTGTTCCCGTCATATGGCGTGAACACCCACTATCAAAATACCATGATCCTTCAACATTTGTTTTTAAGGCAGTATATACAACATCACATCTCACATTGGCTTTTGGTTTCCATGACTTCTTTTTTGATATTTTGACTTTCTGACAGTGTGTGTTATCTGGAGTGCTGGGTAACACTTCAGGTAACACATCTGGACTGGACTCTTTCTTTGAAAGCTTTGTACATTTATTTTTAAGATGTCCAGTAGTGTGACAGTATTGACACACTTTCCCTTTGTCAGAAACATCATTTGAACAAGAATTTTGATCAAACTCGTGACCTTTTACAAAATTTACGTTATGTTCATTACAAGACAAAGAAGAAGTAATACTTTCTAATGATTCTCGGAAACCAATACCTGCTCTCAAAGGCTTACCCAAGTTTAGGATCTCATCAAGTTTGGACGATCCGGTGTTGAGCTTTTTCAAGGTGGTTTCGGCTAGAGTCAACTTGGCCTTGACTTTTTCTAGCTCGGCATCTTTCTGGGATGCTTGAGCTTCCATTCGATTCAAGTAGGCCTTGAGTCCATCGTTCTTCTTGGTTAAAGTCTTAACCATTTGGTTCTCCTTCTTCCATTCCTTGAGCATATCCTTATAGAGGATTTTTAAGTCTTCAATGAGCTCATCTTTGCTCATCTCATCCTCTTGCGAACTTCCTGTATCAAGATTAGTGGAAACCATGAAACAAACATTATTATCAGTACTGAAATTGTTATACCTGACAGATGTGGTCTCGGATGTTATCTCAGTTGACATAACATCTCTGGTAACATGTTCAGTCTGCAAGTCACTGACTGTGACATACATGGTTGTTTGATCTGGTTCTTCTTCCTGGACTGAACCCTCATCTTCATTGTCACTCAGGGATACCCATAGGTTCTTTCCCTTCTTCCGTAGTGTGTTGGCACACTCGTTGGCGTAATGACCCCATCCCGAACAAGCATGACATTGAATTGAATCAATGTATTTGGGATCAGACCTTGATTGATCTGAGGATGCTCTACGCATAGGGGCTGACTTTTGAGTAGATGGGAGCATCCTTCTTGGCATCGAATCATACACCTTGGTTCCTGCACTTTTTCATTGTTAAACTTTTTAACCATTGCATTATATTTTCTAGCAAGTAAAGCAACACTGACACTTTCATCCAATTCTTCAAAAATTTCATCTTCATTATCATTTGAAAAATCTGAGGATTGCACATTTAAAGCAATATTTTTCCCTTTAGAAGCATCACTTTGTTCAAGGAGATTTGACTCAAAAATTTTCAAAATACTCATTAAAGAATTGATGTTCATTGTAGAAAGATTGTGAGCTTCTTCAATAGATGAAACTTTCATATTGAACCTCTCGGGGAGAGTTCGAATAGCTTTTGAAACAAGTTGTTTGTTAGTAAAAGGTTCACCCAAAAGTTGACACTCATTTGCAATATCAAACAATTTTTCAAAATAGGATGAAATTGTTTCATTTTCACCCATCCTCAATCTTTCAAATTTGCCAGTAAGAGTTCTAAGCTTATTATCACGCACACTACTATCACCTTCACAAAATCTTTGTAAAGTGTCCCATGCCTCTTGAGCAGTGGACCTATTTTGAATAAGTTTAAAAATATGCATATCAACCCATTCAAAAATAGCATTAAGTTCTTTTTCATTATAATTAGCTAGAGAAATCTCTTCGTTAGTCCACTCCGATTCAGGTTTGACTTGAACGTCACCATCTTCATCTGGAGGTAACATAGGGAGAGAGTAACCATTTGTTATAGATCGCCATGCCCGAAGATCAATTGATTTGATATGCGAGCGTAGGCGGATCTTCCAATAAGCATAATTCGAGCCATCTAAAACAGGAAGACGCTTTTGATTAGGATTAGCAGGATCGAAAGCCATGACAATCTGGAACGAATCACTTAGTATGTCAAGTGACCGGGCTCTGGTGCCAATTGAAATTGTTTGTCAATGACTTTCTGAGAACAGATGTTACCTCAAGTGTTAAGCAACACCCCAGGTAACACTCCAGACGGACAGAAAATACACACACAAAAATAGTAGAGTTTTTGCAGCGGAAAATAAATAGCACAAGAGAAATATTTTTCTCAAGTTATATAAATATAACTTGAGATGCCTAGATGGCGAAAACCTTATAATCAACATCAATTACAAAGTTTAAAATGGTTCCCTATACAAACTATGATATACTCTCTATGGAACCAAAGTAAGAACAAAGTACAAGATTCTATCCTAACCAAAACTCACTCAAACCCGAAGTATTTGAGTGATAAAAGAGTGTATGGAAGAAAGAATCTCAAAAGGAGCCAAGAGTACTTTGGTCTTTTTGTGCTATGGATGTGTGTATAAAATTGGCTTATCTTCAATCTTCATCCAAGCATCTATTTATAGCCAACCAAAACTTGGAGGCTACACAAATAACAGTCTTGGGCTGTTTGTGATCATGTGAGAAGAGTGGGGAGAGTGAGTGGGCTTGATCTCCACTTTTTGTGCGAAGACTTGGTCTTCCTCCCATGATTTTCTCAACCGCAAGCTTGATCCCCAAGTCCTAGCTTCACCGTGTTGTACTCCAAGCTTCCAATGCCTTGTACATCTTCAATTAATCAGCAACTAACATTGGACTTGGTCTTCTTCACATTTACCATATTTAACACATGTTAAATATGTTTGTTATTCCCTCTTTTACTTGGCATTTATGAATAACTCTTCAACAATTTATTCTTCACCTTTTTAACTCCATAAACCAACTTTATTATTACCTGAAATATGGACCAACATCTTGAAAATAATATTAGGACATTAGTGTAAAAAATTACATTAGAAAGAAATATCAAATTACAAAGAATTTCGTCACAGCACTCAGACTGTCAGTGGCAACATCTGAGGTAACACCTCTGTCTGCACTAACACATATTAACGGCCGGATCACTTTGAGCACATGAATGGCACACCGGATAGGTACAAGAGATCTGGTCTCATTAATCAGAGACTACTGACTAGCAAATACTGTTGTTTGCCCAAGTACTTCCTCCATCCCATAAAAATTCACACTTTTCTTTTTTAGTCATCCCATTATAAATGCCGCAATTCTAAATTGAAAAAATTGTCTTAGTGCAATTTTTCATTGTACAAAATGAGCAATCATGTAAAGCACGTTATTCAAAAACATTGACAGGTCAAATGAGACATTTATTATGTGACTGAGAGCAGGAGAGAGTAAATAATTATTTGATATCTTATCAATTACTTAATTATGTTCATTTTTGTTCTTGATCATGAATAAAATGGATATTCATTTTGATACACCGACGGAGGAGTAATATCTCAAGCATAACAAACAAAATTTAATCAGTATTCCAACAACAATTTATTCATAACATCATTATGATTTACGATATCAGTCTTACTAATTCATAACTATTTGATTGAATATGCTATAATGTTAGTACACTAGTATCCAAAAGCCCGTGCCAATGGCACGGGTCTGTACAAAAACAATGTCGGTACAAAATGATGATAGTATGAAAATGGGTTATAGACATGATAATAATACAATGAGTGATATTATAAACACGATGATGGTGTGGAGTATATCTAAAATCATGTAATCCACCTTATTAATATGAACATAGATATACAAAGAACGTAAACTGAAACTCACCTTCTACACAGACTCAAGAATATCAGCAGTCCGTCTCCGCATATTTGCAATGTCAAGCCATGCGCTAGATTAAATGGTTCAAATAAAGAGTATCAATTGATTATGTACTCTGCAATTGTAAGTGCTGATAGATACATGTAGAAGCTTTTAAATTTGAAAGACCTTTTCGTAGGGGGCTCAACCGTTATTGCTGCGGATGATGTTGAGCGGCTTTGACTCCCTCAGTCCAACTTTACAAATAGAAAAGTCAAATAAGCACCCCCTTTAAATGATACTGTATTTAACAAAATTAACAATGAAAAAAGTATTCCAAATCGTTGAAGTATCAGAGATACAAAATAAACTTTGTGATGACATACCTGAGCAATGCGTCAATCAGTCATTGAGAACCAAATCCCTGTACCATTTTTTTGATACACCGACGGAGGAGTAATATCTCAAGCATAACAAACAAAATTTAATCAGTATTCCAACAACAATTTATTCATAACATCATTATGATTTACGATATCAGTCTTACTAATTCATAACTATTTGATTGAATATGCTATAATGTTAGTACATGATATAATGTGATACATAAAAGTGGTAAGAGTATATTATACTCCACCTGTCCCAGAAAGATAGTCTTATTTTGACTTTTTATGGTTAACAAAAATAAACTTTAACCAAACATTGGTGTCAATTTAATTATCACAATGAAATTCTAAAAATTGTTATTGATAAACCACTTAATGATTTATCAATTACCAATTTTAGAATTTCACTAGAATGATTAGATTGACACTAATGTTTGGTCAAAGTTTATTTTTATTAACCATAAAAAATCAAAATATGACTATCTTTCTAGGACATGTGGAGTATTACTGATACTCCTTAAGTTTAAATGATAAACGCGCATCCGACGCTTCTTGGAGTAGCTAGCTAGCTGAGCTTACTCTAGGAGCTAGAACCCTTTGAGTCGAGATCTCCTGTACCACTTTTGTGTGCCACTCCATGTACCAATTATAATCTAACCGTTCACATTTTTGCATAATATTACAATAATACCACTCTTAATAATTGTGGGCCATTAGATCACTTGTGGCACATGAAGTGGCACACAAAGTGGTACAGAGGATTTGGACTCGAACCCTCTATGTAATTGTTCTTAGAGTAGTGACCATAATTTCAATGGTGGATCAAGAATGGAACACGTATGTATGTATGTACTCCCTCCGTCCCATTTCAAATTGTAAAATTTGTCATTTTGGATATCCCAACTAAAATTGCAAAATCTTTAAATGGAAAGTTTTTAATACTTTTTAATTAGTGGGTCCCACTTCTCATACTCACATCAACTAACCAACTTACTATTCCCTACCCCACTTTCTCTCTCCTACCCAACTATCTACACTCACAACACATCACCTTTTTTACTTTTTTCTTAATTCCCGTGTACACTTAGTATTTGCAATTTAAAATGAGACGGATGGAGTATGTAATATGTACTCCAAATAATTTAACGTAGAAATGAATTGTAAAGTGCAATACAAACGCTCGACCTGTCTATGCATCCATCAAAGTATCGACAGAACTTGTCAAACTTCAAACTCAGCATGGAGTTAGAGTATGACTTCTGGGCTTTGAAATGCGACCAGAACCTCTAATTAATAATTGACATTTAGAATCATAGGGGCCACTGATATATTCTCATCCGTCCCATACTTATTGCTACTAAATAAAATGTACGGGGATTAAGAAAAATACGTTGGAAAAGTAAGTGTTGTGAGTGAGTAGGAGAGAGAAAATAAGTTATTAAATAGTTGCTGTGAGTGGGTAGGAGAGAGAAAATCGAGCATTTTATGTAAATAGCAATAAGTATGAGACGTCCAAAACGGAAATAAGTAGCGATAAGTTTGAGACGCAGTGAGTATATGTGTGTGTGTATAACTATGCATAGCTATATACTCCTTCCGTCTCATCTGAAATAGGACGTTTTATCATTTTGGGTGTCCCACCCGAAATAAGATATCCAAAATAGAAAGTTTTTATTTTTTTATTAATGAGACACACTTGTCATACTCAACAACTTTTCATTATTATTCCCTACTCATTAAGGGTGTAAATGGTTCGGTTTGGTTCGGTCTCGGCCATTTTAGAGACCGAACCATTAGTCATCGGTTTGGGAAAATTTCAAACCGAACCGAACCACGAAAAAGTTCAAACCGAACTGAACCAAATCAAACCGCCATGGTTTGGTTCGGTTTGGTTCAGAGCGCGGTTCAGTAATGTGGTTCAGACTGCGATTTAGATCGTGGTTCAGACCGTAGTCTAGACCATAGTTTAGATAATGGTTCAAACCACCATTCAAACCTAGGTGCATATGACGGTTCAAATCATGGTTTAGACTTTGTTCAAAAGAGAAAATATGGAGGAAGAATAATATTTAACAAATAAAGAAGGCGAATGAAGTCAACACACTACAGAATTTTGTTAACTATATGCCTCAACAAATATAACACGTGATGAAATGAATATTGAATAAGATACAAAACGAGATTTAAGAATAGTCTAATGTAATGTAGTTTTTTTTTTTTTTTTTTTTTTTTTTTTTAATATTTCAAAGGTGGATGTTACTTAACATACAAATATATGACTAATATATGCGGTCTGACGGTTTGGTCTGGTGGTCTGGTCTGATGGTTCGGTTTGGCGGTTCCGTCTCGTGGTTTGGTCTGGTTTGGTTTGAAGAGGTCAGACCACAAACCAAACCGAACCACGCGGTTTAATAATTTTTGAGACCGAACTGAACCACTCGTGCTTGAAAACCGAACCAGACCGTATAGTTTGGTTCGGTTCGGTCCCAAACCATGGTCTGGACCGAACCACTGATACCCCTACTACCCATGTTTTCTCTAATTCATACTCACAACACAACACCTGCTTTTCCAACCACTTTTTACAATAAAAGATTATTATTCTTTAGGATAATGATATGTATAGTGAAAACTCAAAGGGAAAACTCATAGCGAAACTCTGTAATCCGTTGGATTGTAATAAATCTTTGTGGACCCCACTGCTAAAAACCCATCCAAAGGATTATAGTGTTTCACTATAAGTTTTCCCTTTGAGTTTTCACTATGTGTATCATTGTCCTATTCTTTAATCCCCGTGTATCAGGGCCAAAAATCTTATTTTGGGTGGGAAGGAGGGAGTATATATGGATTTTTGGGTTGAACACGGGGATTAAGGAAAAAATGTTAGTGTGGAGTAGGTGTTGAGAGTATAAAAAGTGAAATAGGAGAGAGAAAGTGGGGTAGAGAATAATGAGTGGAAAGTTGTTGTGAGTGTGAATGTGGGTCCCATTAAATAAAACACTTCTATTTTTGGGTTGTCCTATTTCGAATGGGACACCCAAAATAGAAATTTGTCATAATTCGAGTGGGACGGAGGGAGTATATATACGTGTGTGTGTGTGTGTGTGTGTGTGTGTGTGTGTGTGTGTGTGTATATATATATATATATAGAGAGAGAGAGAGAGAGAGAGAGAGATCTAACCTGGTGCGCATTCTCCTGCACGTTTTCAAATCTATTCAGCATTTGGGTTGACTTTCTTGACAGTCTAGACTGCACTTATTTTCTGCAATAATCAGATTCGAGACTTTATAATTATGGGAAACAGAAACATTTGAACGTTCGAAACAAAGAGAAACACTTTGCTGCTGGAACACAGTTCTATCCAAGAAGAAATAATCTATAATACAGTAACTATCTAAAAGAAATAATCTCAATACACGAATTAAAGCTCATAGCTAAATATTCAAATGAAAGCTTAAACAACAGTTTGAGAAGGATATCATCAACTTCCGAACAGCAAATGTTATCCAAAATGAGGTTACAAAAATAGCTGATTGGCGAGTGAATATATTTCTACAAAGGATATACTTGTTCACATCAATTGACAGTAGGACAAAAGTAAACGGGTCCATTAATTTAGTACTCCCTCCGTCTCAAAATGATCTTCACATTTGCTTCAATAGCAATGTTGTGTTTTAAGCCCAAATTATAGAAATGAGAAGAACTTTTCGGGACAATGATAAATGAGAAGATCATTTAAGGACAGAGGGAGTAGTATACAGTAGTGTAGCTCAGGTACATTTTTACACTTGCAACAGTAAATGAGTTTCCTGTTTTCTACTTCCTCATCAGGAGAACGACAGTGTGAGCCGCAATACTCCTGTTTTCTCCAAGGCTGTCAACTTTTTCGTGAGTTTTCGCTTTTAGGTTCACAACAGATGGGTCCGCACCAAGGAGATGAGACAAATTTGCTCTAATTGTCTCTTTATGAGGGCTTAACTTTGGTCTTTGAAGAATCAAAGTGGCGTCCAAGTTACCCAACTCATAGCCCGCTTCATGCATCAGTTTCACCTGATAATAAGCACGGTAGAGAGGGAGGGTCAGATGAATATTACAAATTGAAGCTATTCTTTCTTTTCCGCAAGATCCCAAAGAAACAACAATGAATAGAGTACCTACAATTGTATTAAGAAATCAAGAATTTTGTAACTGATAAAAAACTTGAGGCCAAACTCCGTTTTCATCCATTGTACTTTTAAGTGTGTTTCATTTTTACCATTATACTTTTTTTCTTTCAAAAATACCATTGTACTATGGGAAACATGTCATTTTAACCCCAAAATCGCTGATTAAGGTGCGGATTAGCGGCGGATTTAGCCACGAATTTGGGGTCAAAATGATACATTTTCCAAACTACAATGGTATTTTTGGAAGAAAAAAAGTATAATGGTAAAAGTGAAACATCATCTAAAGTACAATGGATGAAAATGGACTTTGCCCAAAACTTAATTAGGAACCTAACAGATGAAGTACTAGTGCTTTACATACGAATAAAATGAAAGCCCACTTCAGAAACAAAGGAAACGCACGTCAATTAGTTGACACTCGCCAATGTAAGTTAGTGGGCCAAAGAATTTAAGCACGATTGCATGTTCAAAGCTATGCCAGATGGGCCTGAATATCTAATTGTCTAAGACTCAAGCTCGATGTGTACAAGCTTTAAGAGCCCATGGAATCCTCTGAAATACTGGATCATAGTTGGATTATTCAGGGGCTGGCTAATTAGCTGACAAAGGGCAAAGCAAAGTCTAACCTGAACAAATTGACCAGATCTAGTTAATCAAGCACTCTCACATCTTTACACCCCTATGTAAGAGTAAGGCATGTACCGTGTGCAGCTGAAAAAGAAGGTATGAAATTATATGTATTCAGCTTTATCCAAATAGTCTCAGTCTAAAGTTTTTTTTCTTTCACCATTTACCACCCTTTTTTCTCTCAGCCATGGCGGAGATGGGAGGGTCACATTCAGGTTGTATTTTGCTAGTTATCCCAGCCTTGTTAACCATGTCAAAGCACCATTAACAGCACAGTTCTTCTCTAATCCACCAACCATCAAATTTGTTTATGCCGATGAATCCTTCCAAAAATTTACCCTGACCAAGTTGAGGATTGGCACACTGCTTGTAGTTCTCATAAGAGGTAAATACCATCATAATCCATCGCATAAGATTTTTTTTTTTTTTTTTTTATAGGACCATCCTGCATAAGATAGAGCATAATTCTCGGTTACTTGTTTTTATTAACTCCAAAAACTTGGGAAGACATCAACCCAGGATGTCACTAATACATATATCCAGTCCTGATCTTGGTTTGGTTTCACGACGGCAGGGAAGACCAAGTTTTAATTCAAGGTAGACATTCTCCGCACCACATTCAACCCCTGCACTAAGCTTTAAGGTCACATATGCGAAATTTCACCCAACCAAATCCCGTTCCATGACTAACATCATATCCCTCTAGGTTGATAGGTGATCAAGGATGATATTATTGTTCATCTAGGAGTACTTCTTGATGACCTAGCTTAATTGTCGGTTCAAAATGTTGTTTACTAATTCCAAAATTTTGAGTACAATGATATGTGCATTGTTTCAAGACTTATAGTTCCAAAGTTTCTCTGAATCTCCTAGTTCCGCATTAACGGGAATTTAATACCATCGGCAAGAAAAATTGTCATCACAAAACATCAATATCCAACAGATAGGAAAAAGTTTTATGTGAATGGGGTCAAACTAGGTCGATTTGCCTAAGATGCATGCCTCAAAGGATAAATATTTGAAAGTGATAACTTCATACATATAATATAAAACAAGTAAAATGTCGAACAATCATAGGACGGAATCTTACAGCTTCTTTAATGAAGACAGATGAAGCTGCCCCCTTCCATTTAGGGTCGGAGTCCGGGAAGATTTGTCCAATGTCAGGAAGACCCAGAGCACCCAAAATTGCATCAACAACACAATGAAGTAAAACATCACCTAAAAATCACAATCAATCAACAAACACAACTTCAGTTATATATGTGCATCAGATAAAACAGATGCAGAGCATTAGCATTTTTAGTTTATCTTCATTTTATTTTCTAAGTTAATCGAATAAGGGTTGCTTATGTCAAACCATAAAAAAACTAATCTTAACTCGATGTTCCCAGTTCTGACAACTTTCTGTTACCTACATGAATCTTTTCCTCATCCATTCAGTTCAATTCAAGCACGATCTCTGAGAAACAACAGGCTCCTACTTTACTTGATAGTATACTGTATACTCCCTCTGTTCCACCACAAAGCAAGACCAATTTTCTGGGCACAGAGACTAAAAAAAAGGAGTATAATATTAATAGTGGAGGAGGGGTTGTGATGTGAGTATGAAATGTAAAGTAGGAGAGAGAATGAGTGGTAGGAATAGTAAATGGATAGTTGTTGTGAGTATGACTAGTGAGTCCCATTGAATAAACAATTATTAAAACTTTGTCATTTTAAGCCGTCTCACTTGTGGTGGGACGGAGGGAGTAAATTGCTTATGTTGCCAGTCAAACCATCTCTAAGTATGTATCTACCAGCTCATGTCCTATTAGCCACTGCCTCGTCTACATATCCACTTTTGAATTCTCAGTTTCTAATTTCACCACAAGTCTCTTTTAACATTATTATCCCCACCACTCATTCTTTCCCCAGTCATTTTGTGATTGGCTAGCTGTTGTCTCAAGAAACCTGGCCTAAGAGTCGTCCAATAAAAAAACGTTTCAAACTTACCGATAATTTTTGTGCCTAGTTCATGTATGCCACTGCTCCTCCAAATTCTCCACTTTGATTTGATTACTCATTCCGTTCCAAAAAGGGTCTATCTGACTGACGAAAAACAATCGTAACATTACATTCGACGCCGCCTTCTCCAAAAGGGTTTCCATTTTCAATTTTTCAATTAAATAACGGTAGTTGATTTTCCATGCATTTTTAGTAGCACATTCATATAAACAACCTTAATAATCACATGACGAGTGCAAATTTGGACATCATATCGAGTGAGGTGACTTTGTAACCACAATTTTTAAGAATGGACACTCATTTTATGAAGCGGGAGTACATACCTAGTGTAGTACTAGTAGGGATAACTTTCTAACCTTTATTTAGCCTACATACAAAGTATTATACCCTGCAAAACCTAGCCTCATTTAATTATTGGCCAAATTCTAGAATCATATCACTAAATTTGTTAAGATCAAACTAAAGTTTCCAAACCAAAATTCACCCTAAATCTAATAGCGAAGTGGCCACTCTATCATAAAGTTTTTGTGGCAACTCCTTGGCCGAAATGATTAATACTCGAATAAGCAAGCTTAGCTAAACTGAATACCAGTCTATCCCTCCAACTGAAGTCTCAAACATATCATAATCATAAATCATCTAAATCTAAAGCCAAATCCAAATGTAGAAGAAAAAAGTAACCAATTAGATAAAGATCGTACCATCGGAGTGAGCTTCGCAGCCTTTCTCAAAAGGAATATCGATGCCGCCGATGATGAGAGGGTAACCTGGCTCCAGCCTATGGAGATCAAAGCCGTGCCCGACTCTAAACGGAAGCAACTTAGATGGAGTGGCAGTCGGCGTCTCCCTCTCAATTTCAACACCGTTCGCGGCCGCCGCCGCCGGCACCAGAAGCGGTACCGGTCTCCGTACGGAGCGGAGGGAGATGGAAGAGGATGAGATAGCGGTGGCGCAACCGCAAAATACGGCGGATACTGGATGAATAGGAGAGAAAGAGCGTTGTTTAACGAGGGATTTGGTTGAGATAGAAGCGCCATAGCCGAGTGATGTCGCCATGTGAAGAGAGAGAGATTGAGCGCTCCGGTTGATCGATTTGGGATTTCGTGTTTCGCGGGGTATATTATTCAGCCAGTAAGGCCACGCGGCAGAATTCCATTCGTGCTTGGCTTTCTTAGAAAAGAAAATGTTTTTTTTTTTTTTTTTAATCTGATGGACGAATATTCTTTTTAGCTCAATTAACATTTTAGTTCAGGATATTGACGAGAATGGAGCAGAGTTTGGTCAAACTCCTAACTCAACTTGTCAATAATTATCTTATTTATCAATATCACAAATAATATTCTTAAAAATAATGCACACAAAGCAAAGGTTGACAAGCTGCTTCAAGTTCATATCAAAGCAGAGCTGTATATTGTTCTGCTTTTTATATGCAACATTTACAGGTTCTCTAAAACAGCAAATCCCCAACTTCCCTATTATCACGGTTCACTACAAACACACAACATCAGCCGAATATTTACAGCGGGGGTCAAGTGAATAAAAAGCTCCAAATTTTACGGGCAACAACAAAAGTTCAATTAGCAGCATCTGCCGAGGAAGAAGCATTAGCCCGAAGTTGTTTGCATCCATGCTCTGGAGCCAAGTTGTCTGAAGCAGCTCTCTTTGGTCTCAACTGCAAACACAAAACCAATGTCACACGGAGGAATGGATGATCTACCACTTTTTTTTTCTTTTTTTTTTTTATGGTTAAAGTCATTCCATATATATCCATAAATGTAAGGAATACAACACTTATTTTATGAATTTAACTTTGTTGTAAATAAATGTGAAAATGGTTATATTTCTCATTCAGGACGTCACACTGGATTGTTACCTTCTCCTCGGCACGCTGGTAGAAGTGTCTCACAAGTATATTTTTGCCTTCTGAAGATATCACTGCCAAATGAAATTAAAGACGAATCAAATACACCGAATAAAAGAACAATTGCCTATTAAATGACAAACTTGTGAAGCAAAATGCACATCAGTATCTTTAGTACAAAAACACTGAATTTTCCATCCAAGCAGGTATGGAAACAGAACAACATCCTCTCCTGTGGCACGGTTAAACAAGCAACCCTAGGATGAAGGGCCCAAGGAAGCAGGAAGGTTGGAACGGACTCAAGTGTATAATCAATTTGTTACGACTTACAGTACAACTGAATGGTCTAAAATGTGCATATTGATAAAGTCCATGGAACTCTGCTCTTTGAAATGTTTTCCAAGGAAAACCAGGATAAAGAATTACGGAGTATAACAACTCAGAATGAAGACAACACTTTAGTCAGATAAGGAAGTGCACGAACGGAACTGATACCCACTCTCTAATTTGCCAAATACAACTTCAAGAGGCAGCATACTCATGATTAGGATATCTACCGGTAAATCAGTAACATGAAGACAGAATCATTATCGGTGTCAAGAAAGAAGTTTGAGATCTTCTATCACCATTAAATGATATGGTGGACGTAAGTACAAAAAACACACACAGGGAAGTTGAAACTTTTAATTGGATTATGTGCATCAACACAGCAGATCACGTTCCCATGGATAAGAGATGGATGTGCAATCCAAGACCCTAAAGTGGTAGCCTGCTTTCATTCAGTAAAATCTTTTCTGATCAGCAGGAAATAGGGAAAGGCGCAAGAGAAGAAATATTCATGAATACGCTCGTACACAAAAGAATACCCAGAAACATAGTTAAACAACTTAAGCAATGGACAGTGTGTGATAATCAACCCCACCCCAGAGGATGTCAATGTTTATGCATATTTTTACCTTGGTCAGGTGGAGGAGTTGTCCGATCATGAGTTGGATGATAAGTGATTGGCGTCATTTTCTGAAAGAAATATTAAAAGCATTCAGCATAAGTGATAATGTACATCTACTGTTTCGAAAGTTTTCATCAAAAAAAATGACAAGTGAAACCAGAGGTGATAATAGGTCTTACAAAAAACAAACAAGTGGCGAGTGAGATAATCTAGCGCATGTTCCCAATCCAAAGGGGGAAATTTAATGTTACATAGAAGAAAAATAGCTATTAATAATCTCCATTGATATAGCTTACTAGATACACACACACACACATCTTGATAGCCATAACCTGATAAAGAACCATCTAATTCATAGGTCAAATGAAGTCAAACATAACCAGAAATTTAGAGGGTCAAGACCCAAGGACACATTATCTCTAAATCACAAACTCAATTAAGAGCTTAGTTGTAAGAAAGAGGGCCCAGCATGTAAATCATGCTTCAAGACTCCCCTCTTATGTTCAACTGGACAACTTGTGCACTAACACTCCAATCTAATGTTCAAGTGGGATGATTTGGAACCGAGACCTTGTGCAACTAGCTTTCTTATGATGTTAAGTAATCAACTCAACTTGAGCTTGAGCTGTCAGAGGGCCCAACAACTATTATACATTAACTTCAGTTACACTGCTAATTAAAAATACAAAAAAAGGAAAGGTTGAACAACCAAAGTTCAACCAAGCTGCTTACTGCTCACAAAACAATAAGATGGTATGACAGAAGAACATAGAGTAAGTGCATCAAAACCTGTCAGGAAACGAAATCTACAATAAGTTCCAAAAGGTACAAGCTGAAGCTAAAATAACTTCCAATGTGTATTTTCTGTCCTGTTCCTAATCTATGAAAACGCCTATACGCTAATGTCATGGACTTGAAAAACTTACTTTCAGATATTTCATAACTAACCTTTTATATTATCTTTGTCTGAAAAACAGTAACAATGAACTACAACTATTGCATCACTGTCATTGGAGGATTATTTCCCCATGGTTCTGAACTTTCTTCTGTATATTGGCGCGGCAAAAAGCTCTCATAAGGCATGAGCCTCAACTCCTCTAGTTTACATCACAAGATTATGCAGCTCAATACCCCAGTAAACAAGAAGATAAGAGGACCTAGTTTGGTGTTAATGCATCCTAGTCATGCTCTAGGATTCAAGGATAGTTACGATGAAGGGCATAGAGACAGACAAAATTACTCAAAAGTGACAAATACCAATTAGAAACATTTGGAGATGGCTTGTAATTCTGCTCAATGAAGGGACCAAACTGTACTTCCAGTGAAGTGAAGAAGTTGAAAGGCTAGCCTATCAAGGCCTGTAAAATGAAACTCAACCCAATAACCAGGATAATGAGGAGCACAAGCCCCAAACCAAAATTTTAATTAATCAACAATGCGAATCAAAAAAGGCAAGGGCCGCTACTTTTTTACATCAATGAATTCTATGTACCAGCCTTGATGTCTCTTGGTATAATGTCCATTTGGCATCTCACATGGTTAGAAGTTATTGATAAGTCACTCCAAAGCAGCTTACATAGATGACCCTCTAATGGTCTACCCCACGACTAATCAGAGAAGGAGAATTCAAAAACCTAAGTTCTGCAGATAATTCTTCTCAAGTGATCAGTAAAGACCAAAAAGAAAAGAGATAGAGACCTGCGTAGAATACGCTCAACTGAGAAAACATACCCAAGGACTAAGTAGTCATAGTACCCCTTAACTGGCTCCAAAGTCGAAACATGTCAAAGCTTAGAACCAGCACAAACCAACCCTGAAGATACTACCATACAAAGCATATTGAACAGTGTTTCTAGCTAGGCTAGGGCAGATAAAACTTAAAACTTCAAGTTTTAAGACCATGGCTTGAATCTGCACGACTATCAGAGTTGTGAAATGTGCTAGTTAAATACTTAAATCATACAGGCTCTATTCGATTGTTCTTTCATATTAATCACCAAGGCCTCCACAACTGCTTCTTTGCATGTGGTGCTTCACATCACTAGTTCAATATCTTATGGAGTGATTGGTGGAGAGGAATGGATGGAAAATGGATGTAAAAATGAGTAGCGCTTCCATCACAAGGAGGAAGTGATCTTTTTTTTTGTAATATGCAACTATAAATAACGATTACATATATGTGTACTTGAAGTAATTTAAGCCGTCTTTACTATATTTCCATCTTATCATCCTTTCTTCCTTTGTGTATGGAAAATTAGAGATGAGTGGTCAATGTTCAGATGACTTGACATCTATCCTGTTTTACCTTGAGCAAATCAGAATCTTTCTAGTCATACAAATTTCTCTCCTGTTTCCCATCCTACCACTTCTTTACTCTTCCAAATGCCGCAATAAAAGAGTTAAGAGTGTTAGACCAACCACCACTTTAAACACCCTCCTTTTCTCTTTTCTTCACTCAATTTTTCGGCATAAGCAGATTCACTCAAATCATCAAGAGTCATTCCAGACAAGGTTTTACCGTTTTCTTAATACTTCATGAACAGCTGTAACACATGGCCAAGGAAGATTTGTGCTTCTAGTAAGCCGTACTTAGTTTGTTACAGGTTAATGCTTTACACTTGGCCTCAAGCATTTATAATGCTTCCGTAACTCACTATATTTCCCTTTTGGATATTATTGTAGCATACGTCATCATTACAAAATTCTTTTCCAATCAAATCTATATACGTGAGTTAAAACATGCCTCAATATTAGCCAGGTATGCCCTAAATATATAGTACAAGAGTAGTAACAGTCCAATCACTCATTACTAGCTGAGCAGACAAGAGGAACAAATCTATGCAAATAAGATAAAATAAACGTGAGAGCATAAAACCGGGAAAAAGAATGTTGGCAAAAAGTAAAAGGTCGCACAATGTACCATTCTACTGTCATTTTGTTTAGTCAGTGAAAGACCTTCCTAGACTACTTGTTCCATGGCAATAAAGTAGCAAGCTTAATCTCGTACTTCCTTTGTCCCAAGACAAGAGTCATTTTTTCCATTTTTGTTTATCCCAAAAGAAGAGTTGCGTCTCTCAAATTTAAGCTTTAAATCTCCACATCTTTTCATGTTGGTTAAAGTTTGCTTTCCAAATGTGCCTTTGCTAAAAAAAAAATTCTCTCTCTATTTTTCTAGTGTTTTTTTTTTTAATATGGGGAGGGGGGGGAGGGGGGGCAGAGGAAGTATACAACTGGAATCTATTATATTGCAAGAAGTAAAACACCAACTGGATACAAGTGGACTACACCAGTTGGCAGGAGTCTGTATTTGAAGATTGGTCGTGCAGGATGAACTGTTAGCTATCTCACTTTTATGTTAATATGTGATCTAATATTTGAAAAAGAACGCGACAAAAAGCGCAGACGGCAAGGCTTGGAAATGAATTGTAAGTAACATAGAATTTTGATCTATTTTATCCGGCAATGCCCAACAAACAATATCATTGAAGACAAACCACAATACATTACAAATATGATGACGTGATACTATAGACAAATTACAATCTTCATTATATGCATTCATATGGTATACTAATCAAAAGAAACCATATCCCTGTTTTAGGAAAGAAAACACGAATGATTGTTATTTGTCACTCGAGTCAACAAAACCCTCAAAAAACACATTGAACGGTTACCAAAAATAGGAACTGGCATTACGACAAATGAGGAATGCAACGGTCACAAGTTGTGGTTACATAAGTAAAACTAAACACACACTCACATAGATATAATCAAAGAACACTGATCTGAATTCATTATTTAAAATTTAATACCAATTTCATATCAATTGATGCTCCAAAATGTTAAATCCCTCTCACAGACCGTAACAAATCATGACACCAACAAAATAAGGGCATAATTAACATGTACTGGTATAAATTTACAGGAGTGTTTAGCACAGTGACCCAAAGAAGCAAACAAAAACCCCTATTCCCAAAACATATAAAATCCCAAACAAAAAATTGCAATAGTGAAATCCAACACCAAAAAATCAAATAAAAACACCTCAGCAATTCAATAACTGCATGTGACCACTTCACCAACAAAATATAAGAATCAAACATAAAATAAAAGATCATGAAAATGCAAGTTATATTTAATAAGAATTACTAGTTAAAATGGGTAAAATTCGAGATAAAAACCGAAAATAAGGAAGGAAGAGTAAAAAGGTGCTTACGGAAGGATTAGAAGGATCGGAGGGGCGAAGCTGGCTGAAGTTGTGGGGGTCGTAAGAAGGCCAGTTCCCGAACAACGACCCCATGAATTCTGAACTGAGATCTCGGCCTCCAGGAAGAATCTAGAGCGAGAGGGGAGGAGCGAGAGAGAGAAGAATGCCGCTGTTTGTGTTTGTGTTTGCGTTTGTGTTTGTGATGGATATATACAAGCGTTAACAGGTTGCAATGACAGGTAGAGTGGCTTTTGTAAAAGGACATTTTTACAGGTGGGGAAATCTGAGAAGAGTTTATTGCAAAATCGACATGCCTACTTTCAAAATATATCAATTTGACATGCAAACTTTAGAAACATTAAATGTGTCCTGCCTACTTAACATTGCAATAATTTTTAAACACGTTTTTTAACACCCGTTAAATTCACAACGGGATACTCCAAAAAACTAACCATCCGTCAATTTTTTGTAATGTACGTTATTTTTTAACACCCGTTACAAAATCATAAGATACCATACCTCAAAATAAAAAAAAAAACTACCTCTGCCAAAACTGAAAGCTCCTCCCTCTCTCTTTGGCTTTCTCTCTCTATCCTCCGGTCAACCCCCCTCCCTCTCCGGCGCTGCCCCTTCCCCTCCTTCGGTCATCCCCCACCTCCGTCTCCGGTGTCACGTCCCTCACACCTCTGGCCTCCCCCTCCCACAGTTCCGGCGACCGTCCCCTTCCTCACCTCCGGCCGACTTCTTCTTCTCCGGCGAAGTCGTTTGGAGGAAGAGAGACTCCAGACCGCCTTTTTGTCGTCCCCAGCGACACTTCCCCTATCATATCTGGCCTCCTCCTTCCTCAGTTCCGCGACCCCTCCCTTTTCGCACCTCCGGCCAACCTTCTTCTTCTCCGGCGAAAGCCAAAACAATCCAGATCTATACCTAGATCTGGATCGGTGCAAACCCAATCGCCGGAAAGACGTTGGAACTCCGTCTAGTTCAGTGCAGTCTCCTGAAGAAGGTGATGGAGTCCATCAAGGATCTGGTCAACGACGCCAATTTTGACTGCTCCGCCACCGGTTTCTCTCTCCAGGCCATGGATTCCAGTCACGTCGCTCTAGTGCCTCTCCTCCTTAGATCTGAGGGATTTGAAAAGCTTCATTCTCGAATTCGAGTCTTTACACATTCCAGAGGGTGGTTGCTGAGTTGTGGTGGCTGGGTTGTGGCGGAGGGTGGTGGCAGGGTGAAGCTGGGGAGGAGGGATGTTTTGGGAAGGGAGATATGGTATCTCTAATGATTTTTGTAACGGGTGTTAAAAAAAATAACGTACATTACAAAAAATTGACGGATGGTTAGTTTTTTGGAGTGTCCCGTTATGAATTTAACAGGTGTTAAAAAACGTGTTTAAAAATTATTGCAATGTTAAGTAGGCATGACACATTTGATGTTTCGAAAGTTTGCATGCCAAATTGATATATTTTGAAAGTAGGCATGTCGATTTTGCAATAAACTCAATCTGAGAATGGCCAAAAACATTTGCACGCATACTGTGTGTAAAAGTATTACAGTATTGTTTTTTTTTCTTTTATTATTATTGGTATTGATGATGTCAAAAGCATCGGATCAGCACTAATCCAGCGGTTCGAATAATCTGACAGTCTTTTGATGGCCTGAAAATGATTAACAAACGTGAACTAAGCTAGATCTTCTCCGGCGGAGGCCATCCGATGTAACATGGAAAGGTATGCATTATCAAAAGTTGTCCAATAAAAGGACATTTTTACAGGTGAGGAAATCTGAGAATGTCCAAAAACATAGTGTGCAAGAGTATTATCAGTTTTTTTTTTTATATTATTTTACTACCAATGTAAGAATATTAGTATTTGTGCTCGTGCTAATGACATGGTAATAGTATGGCATGGTAGTTAGGGTCAAAAAATTGAAAGATATGCATTATTAAAAGTTGTCCAATATCTTAAAGTTCATCAAAATATAATAGCAAGCAATCCTTCACTACACACGAAATACATAAATGAATATAACAATTTTGAGTTATGGGTAATTTTATTTTATTATTATTAAGCAATGTAAGAATATTTTGTTAAGAACTTCTTTTTATTTGGGAAATGCATAAAAAACATGAAAAAGAAAAAGAAAAAGAAACAGGAAAAGAAATAGAAAAAAAGAGAATAGTGAGAAAAATGTGTTTTTACCGTGTAGAGTTTCGTTTCATGTTATATGCTCCCTCCGTCCCAGCTCACTTGAGACTTTTTGATCAAAATTAGTCAACTTAAGGTCGGTTTGACCAACACTTTATATAAATATTTATGATCCGAATAAAAATTAAAAAAATGTAAAATGATCACCATTAAAAATCCTCTCAATAACAATTTTTTGAATTTTTTTTGGAACATAAATATTTCTATAAAGTGTTGGTCAAACCGACCTTAAGTTGACCAATTTTGGTCAAAAAGTCTTAAGTGAGCTGGGACGGAGGGAGTATTAATTAAAGAGTATACTTGTAGTCGATAAGTATTTTTGCTATATATCATGCATTTGTTTTTTTTCTTTCCCCCAACTATGTACGATAATAACCAAAAGAAATAATGTTATGAATCTCACAGACCCTTGTTACCTTACAAATATTCTGCTTATTGATGACTTGAGAACCTTCATAATCACATCACTTAAAAGTTATGAAGTTTTTCAATAATCTTTTCTACCTTTTTTTTAGGTACATCTTAGAATTAGAGATGGGGTAAGAAGAAGCGAGAGACCCAAGTGTTAGCACGGGCTGGATTGGGCCGGCAATGGACTACGTTGGAAGTTCCACCTTAAAACCAATTGGTGCTAAGGGGAGTAACTTCTCAAGTCTATATACCGGTCTATGTTTCTCTCTTTAAAAGATGTGGGATAATAATCTCTTACCGTACAAAATAAGAGGTTTTTATGTTCTTCATTAGGGGTATCACAACATCTTGATTAGTTCATTTGTCAGCGTGGTAATCAGCGTAGAAATGTTCTATGGATACTATACTAATACTATTGAAGCATGAATGTTAGTACATCCTTCGTCAATTGTTCTACCTTTAATTTTTTTTATTTTGTTTATGCTAAATTTGGTAAAATGGTTTTTTTTTTTTCCATTCGTAAATTTAGCAGAAATGTTATTTCACACCTCAATCAGAAAATCTTGAGAAAAACGTGTTCTACACTAACGCTAGTGTAGAACGTGTTTTTAAAAAAAGCGGAGAACGCTGTGAGAAGGTGCGGTGGCATTGATGTAAATAACTGAAACTCATGAAAACTCACCAGACACTTTTCGAAACTGTAGGAGGCATTTTTCAATATTACAGCAGGCAAATTTTAACACTAGAGCAGGCACATGTTTTGACACTACCAAGGCATGTTTAGACACTTATAAAAGTGTATGAGCAGGCATTTATTTTACATTTGTTATAATACAAGAGGCATTTTCTAATGCTATAAGAGGCACAAAATAATTGAGAGCAGACACTTATTTGAAACTTGTAAAAAAAAATAAAAAATCAACAGGCATGTTTTAAAATTCAAGTAGGCACATATAAAAATGTCTGCTGAATATTAGAAGTGCCTGCTTGAGTTTTAAAACATGCCTGTTGGGTTTTTTTTTCAAGTGCAAAAAAAAAATGTCTTCTCTAAGGTAAAAAAGTGTCTGCTTGAGTTTTAAAACATGCCTGTTGGGTTTTTTTGTTTTTTTTTTTCAAGTGCCAAAAAAAATGTCTTCTCTAAGGTAAAAAAGTGTCTGCTTGAGTTTTAAAACATGCCTGCTGGGTTTTTGTTTTTTTTTTCCAAGTGCAAAAAAAAATGTCTTCTCTAAGATAAAAAAGTGCCTGCTATGAAAGTCCCAAAAAAAGTGTTTGCTGTAAAAATATTGAAAAGTGCATCCTACAGTATCGGAAAGTGCCTGCCCAAGAACTCTTCTATATGGAAAACACGTTTTACACTAACGCTAGTGTAATACGAGTTTTTCACAAGAACGACTCCTCAATTATAGATAAAAGGTTTTAGGACATCTAATATACGAACCCCAACCAAACTTTAGTCATTTTTATTTTTATTATTAAATTTGTATTTTATGATGATTATATTATAATAAGTAAAATAGATACTCCCTCCGGCCACAAATATAAGCAACACTAAAGGATTTCACACAGATTAAGAAAATAATTAAAGTAGTTAAATCATCTTGATTTTACAAAAAATAAGAGCAAAAGTGACTAAATAGCCCTTAACAGGAGAAGCTGCACATTTATGCCATGTTAGTAGAATTTGTCTTGAAAAGTGAATCAATTATTAGGGGTATTTTTGGAACAAAATTATTAAATGATCTTAAAATCCCATAAAATTGCTTATATTTGTGGCAAAAAAAAAAACACCCACGTTTGTTGCTTATATTTGTGGCCGGAGGGAGTATGATAATGGGATTGAGTGGGCATACAGTGGGATGCATTCAATTTTAATCTTTACAAGTGAGAGACACAAGTAACAGGAAAATTTTGATTTTGCTTTTAACAAAAGTTTGAAGGTTCGAAAAAAGAAGAAGACAATGTTTGAAGGTTAGAAACCAGAAACAATAAATAAAAGCATTAACTAATAATTTGGTCCCTAAACTTGGCAGTTTTTATTAGATTGGTCGTTTATGAATAAATTTTATTAGTTGTGTACCTAAACTTGGCGCTTATATTATTTTGGTCCTCCACAATGGATTTATATCTTAGTTTGACTCTTTTATTTATTTTTACTAAATTTTTACTATTAAATTATACTATTTAAAAATTGTTTATAATGCGCTGAAAATAATTAATTAATTTCAAAAGAGCCTCAAATATTTTTCTCCTCTATTTTTTTTTTCAAGTTATTCAATCTTAAAATTAACTCTTTGATGGGTTCGTATGTTGAAAAAGTTTATATCATCATTTTTTAAAAATGTAATAATTTACCTTTAAAAAAATATAGTGAGAGAAATAAAATAGATTAGTAAAAAATAATTCTTTTAATAAATTCAAAAATTTCATTCAACCGATTCACATTTAAAACATTTTTTTTTTAATAATTTGGATTTAAGAAAGGAAATTTATTATTAATTTCATAGATTCAAGGCATCATTTTTTTTATTTTTAAATACTTAATTACAGATTCCTTGAAAATAAGATTGAAAATTAGCAAAAGCATATAAATGGGAAAATAATAAATATTTGTCCCATAAACTTGGTATTATTAGTTTGGTCACTCACGTTGGATTTTTTTTTCCATTTATATGCTTTTGCTAATTTTCAATCTCAGTTTTAAGGAATCGGTAATTAACTATTTAAAAATAAAAAATGATGCCTTTAATCCATGAAATTAATAATGAATTTATTTTTTAAAATCCAATTTATTAAAAACAAGTTTTTGTTTGAATGTGAATCGGTTGAATGAAATTGTTTAATTTATTAAAAGAATTATTTTTTACTAAAATGTTTTATTTCTCTCACTATATTTTTTAAATGTATATTATTACATTTTTTAAAAATGAACATATAAACTTTTTCAACGTAGAAACCCATAAAAGATTTAATTTTAAGGTTGAATAACTCGAAAAAATTATAGGAGAAAAATATTTGACACTCTTTTAAAAATAATTAATTATTTTTAGTGCATTATAATTTTTTTAAAAATATAATTTAATAGTAGAAAATTAGTAAAAATAAATAAAAGGGGCAAACTAAGATATAAATCCACAATGGAGGAGCAAATTAATATAAGCGCCAAGTTTAGGGACCCAACTATCATTAGTTTCAGGGGTATATTCGGCATTTTGAAAAATCTCACAGAAGGAAGGGGCAAATTGACAAAAAAAAAAAAAACCATCATAAGGGACCAGACTAATAAAATTTATTCATGAATGACCAAACTAATAAAAACTATCAAGTTTAGGGACCAAAATATTATTTAATCTTAAATAAAAAAACAAAAAAGAAAATGGTGTTGTTATTCACACCCGTAAAATTGGTGAATACACCCGTAATGATGTTTCTTACAAAAATGTCATTGATCTAAATGTCATCAATAACCTTATCTCCTCCATACACTCAAACATCATCCTCTTCCTGAACCCATATCTCAACAAAATGAAGCAACCTTTCCATCTCCTTCCCCCTCCCACGGCAGCCTTCTCCAGCGGCTATCACCGTTAATCCCTCCAGTAGCTCGTGCCCTGTCCGCCCAAATCTAAAACCCTAGCTCTACATCCCTCTCACTGCAGGAAATCTCAACCACGATCTCTCCTCCATCTTCGCGCCCATGCTACATCCATTTCCGGTCATCTTACAAATGAGACATCTTTCTCCGATCTTTAAGATCTTATGATGAAGGAGAAATTTGGAGAAGATGAAGTTGGCTGGAAATTTTGAAGTTGTGTTGCCGGAAATAATGGAGGTCGCCGGAAATTTGGAGAAGAAGAAGATGAAGTTGGCTGGAAATTTTGAAGTTGTGCTGCCGGGAATAATGGAGGTCGCCGGAAATTTGGAGAAGAAGATAAATTTGGGTGTGTGAATATATGGGTGGGTTTTGTGTGTTTTATGACTGGAAAGGGTATAATAGGAAGATTGTTGAATTTATTTTAATTTTGAATTGTGAGTTTATCCTTACGGGTGTATTCACCATTTTTACGGGTGTGTATAAGACCATGTACAATGGTCATAAACTAGGGTGTTGAATGGAGGATTCACCAAAAAACGGAGGTTTAATGCTTACAATGGTTTGTTGAATGGGGGTGAAATGGCAATTTCGTTTACCACATTCAACACTCGTTTACGCAGAGAAGTGTCAGCCCTATTTTTCCACGTGGCGCCAAGGTATAGGCCGGGGCGAGCGCGTGAAGAACAATCGCCAGAGAAGGCGAGTCGTGGCTTCGGACATACTTTTTTTTTCTTTTTCATAGACTGGACGGGTGTCACCTTCTCATTGGCTAACGAATTATTTTCTTTTATCTCAATTATTTCACAGAATTTGTTTTTTTTTTTTTACACCAAAATTCCCCCAAAAAAATTTCTCTTTAAATTGACGTAAGTTTCATTGTATTCCGACACAAAAAAAAAACCCCATATTTTTCTTGAAATGGATCCCAATAATAACTATTTCAACACTAATCATAAAAATAAAAAATAAATTTTAAGTGGTTGGGTATAGGATGATGAGTGGGAAAAGTGTTAATGGGGATTAAACAAACTATTGTAGGGTTAAAAGTTGAATGAGTGTTGAATGGATGAGTTGGAAGAGAAAGAAGCTGATGAGGAGTGATAAAGCGGGGGTTGAATGAGAAATTTCGTCACCCAAAAGAAAATGGGGGTTGCTAAGATAAACGGTGTCGTATTTTGGTCCTTCTGCTTTCCACCCATTTAGATGTTGGCCAACGCGTAAACCCTCCTCTTTCGTTTTTCCTCCCACCTAGAGCAGTCGAGAGGCGCGCGAGAGGAAGACAATCCACCCCCCCTCCTTCTCCACTACCTGACCGTCTGTAAAAAGGGAAGAGAACATGGCGACGCCGGAAGTTCCTCTATGTTACGTTGGAATCGCGAGGAAGTCCGCCGCCTTCCGCCTCATGAAACAAATGGTCAGCTCCTCCTCAATTTATTGTCACACGATCCCAAAAACCTAAACCCTTTCGATTCAGTCCATTTCATAATTGCTAAATTGATCTTCATTGAGTATTCGATCTCTTACTTTTGATCTCTGTGTCGTATATATATATATATATATATATATTTGGTACACTGTAATTACACGCTTGTGATATAAAGCTCTTGGATTATAAAGTGAAATCGCAGTGACCAAAAAGGATGTTATGTTTTAGGGGTGGGAAGAAGGTGAAGGACTTGGGAAGGACAAGCAAGGGATTAAAGGACATGTTCGGGTTAATAACAAACAGGACACAACGGGTAATTTATTCTGTTTGTTATTTTTTTTGTTGGATTTTTTGTTATGAAATTAATATATACTTTGTTTATGAATTAAAAATGTTGCCATTTGTATGTGAATTCGGTAGAGAAAATAGACCAGGGTTACTAGAGTAGAGCCTGGTGTGCCACCTTGTCTAACAGATAGTTCCAGTACCTAACTTATCATCATCATTTAGCAGGTACGCCACTATGAGAAAGAGTGCAAACATGATATAGCTTAGCATCATTTCATTTTTCCTTTTTTCTTTTGATACGTGTGACTACAAATAAAAATAGAATTAGTGTCCAAAGTCTCATTATCTTCAACGACATTGAATTGTTCACCGTGGAAATTACTAATTTAGCAGTAACTTAAGATGGAAGAGCTAATTACTCCGTCCGTCCCAAAATGATAGTCCCATTTCCCCTTTTTATTAGTCCTAGAAAGTTAGTCCCATTTCGAAAATTAAGGCTTCACAATCACTGAATTTCCGAAACTTATAATGTAACCTTAAATTTTTTGAAATGTCAAACGGGACTATCAATTTGGGACAGGGGGAGTATAATGCTTTTTTACGTTGGCAACTATTCAAGGGTCTGTTTTCAAGAAACCAAGCTTAGGGTCAGTGAACTCTTGATCTCTATCAATGTTCATAACTGTTTTTTTCCGCCTTACATGAACATTTGAAGGTGTTGGTTTGGAGAAGCCGAACAGTTGGGCGTTTGATACAACACAATTTGATAGTATTCTCAAAAAATTGAAAGTGGTGAGTGCATTAACTATTT
Source organism: Campanula takesimana (assembly GCA_026119855.1). Lineage (NCBI taxonomy): Eukaryota > Viridiplantae > Streptophyta > Magnoliopsida > Asterales > Campanulaceae > Campanula > Campanula takesimana. The sequence goes on from JAOWBW010000159.1 coordinate 1,588,903, forward strand.
CTAACTGTGTTGCTATTGTGATATTATATTCCTTGTTGTTCATCATTTCTTGTTTTCATGCAAAAATCTGTAGCAAGCAGCAGAGATCAAGGCTGATGAAGGTACACTTAACTATTGTTGATGCATAATCTGAAATGATGCTGTTTATAGACAAAAGATGCTAATTATAGTTATTGCTTATTAGTTGTAGAAGAGGCTGACACCCAAGAGACTAAAGAGTTTAAGGTCACGGTGGAAACAACTATGAAGGTCACTCGGCCACAGGGAAGGTTAATACTCCACTTATGTTTCAACTTTTTTCCCCTTAATTAATTATAAATTTGGCCCCTATTTACTTTCTTATACTTTGATTGCCACAAGGTACAAGAGAAGAGAGAGGGGGAAGGTGGTCCATTCTTATTCTGCCAGGGATGTCGAAGGAATTCTGGTACGCCTATGATTTTATTTCCGACACTTAAATCCTACAATTTTGTGGTGAATTCGCGTACATTTGTATTTTTCCTTCCATAAACTAGTTATTTCATGTTTATGGAAGAAGTGCCAAGACATGATCCTAATAGAATTAAGCAAGAAATGCTTAATCTGCGAAGCGATCTGTTTGAATGCATTTGTGCGCTTCTCTCTAGTTAATCTAGTTGAACGATTCGTTACCCTATTGTCACTTGTCTTGACCCATTGAGAATGGTCAATTGTAGGGCAGGGGGACCATAAATTGATAGGTGATGTACACAACCAATCTCAATATACTATTTTAGAATTCCACAAGTATATCATACAATTTAGATATATGGAGTAATTAAGCATGCCACATAGTCGACATATCAATTACTGGAATCTTTTCACTTCCCCTGTATTTGATAGGCCCTCTCCTTCTCCTCAACAATTGATGGCTCTTGTCTTGACCCATTAAGCATGCCACATAGTCGACATATCAATATATCTAAATACGTGAGCTCTCCAATCACATCGATTTAAGAGGTGCACACAAGCCACTCAAAATAGACCAACGCATATTATTGGTCTTAATATGCTTGCTCTATTTTGGATCACCGCTCCCTCCGTCCCATAATGATAGTCGGGTTAGACTATTCAAACATATTAACAACATATTGCCATTTTCATTTCTATCCTTAGTGAGGTCCAAATATTACACCCGCTAAACTCTCTTGTAACAACCATGCATTACACAATAGATTCATCACAAGTTTAAATTTGGAAGTTCAATCATTTGACACACCAATTTTAGGAATAGGACCATCTTTTTGGGACAAACATGAATAGAAAGAGGGACTATCATTTTGGGGCGGAGAGAGTATATTTTTAAACCTTCTTTCGTAAACATATAAGCACCTATCAAATATAAAAATGTTTGCATACTGAGGGAGTGGTGTATGATCATAGAGTTTGGAAATATAAGGATTTAAGCACAAATAAGAAATAAAAAGAGCTCTACAACATACCTGCATTGTCGTGAATTTGAGGTTCACATCCTGAATGTCTCCAGTATCATAAGATCAGTGGGAAACATCGTTGCTTCAGATGTTCGTAGTGATGGAAAATAAGATCAATACTCCCTCTGTCCCCAAATGATCTTCACATTTGACTATTCAAACTTTTTAAGGATATGAACACTTGCTTCACTAGCCATGTTGTGTTTGTGCACATTTAAGCCTCAATTGTAGAAGTGAGAAGAACTTTTTGGGACAATGAAAACTGGCAAATGAGAAGATTGTTTCGGGACGGAGGGAGTGTAATATTCTTAATCCATACATTATTATAAGGGAGATTTACTGAGGCCTATGTTACATGAGTAGGTACTTGTGAAGCATTTTTAATGTCTGCATGTTGTCATCTTCACCTACAGAGGTTATTTAATTCTCTTGTTCGGTTTTGGGGGTTGACTTACTGTGAAGGTTTTAAGGTCCTGTTTCCGTCGAGTCTCTTTAGCCTTCTGTTGAAAGAGCTTTATTGCATTTGTAAACGTTTTTGGCAGTATAACGATTCAGTTTATAGTTGCAATATAGAATTGTCATGTCTGTAGAAGTTCATTTATTTAGGGAGAATACAGTCAGTAATTGGGGACAACTGTTAGAAAGGATGGTGGGAATGGCTGAATGCCTATGCAATCTTGGATAGATAAAGGCACCAAGTCAGCACAGCTGTGTTATGGCAGCTTTTTATGATTTTTTTTTTTTTGATATTCATGTTTTACTTGCAGTAGGTTTTGGTGATGTACTTGTCAAACTTCTAAACGTTGGGGTTGACTCATCTTGATCTGCAGTTGGTGCTTCACATTGACTCGATAACTTCTTAATTTTGGGGTTGGCTCATCTGACCTGTCGAAGTTAATAGTTCCTCCACTCCAGTTTAGGAGGCTGACTTTGAGTGAAGATTTTTTTTTTTAAAAAATAATCATAAAGTGTAATTTCCTGAGCTTTTCATGTGTGAGTGTTTGCATTATTAGCAACATCAGTGCCCCGGATCTCAATAGAACTATCCCTGTTCATCTTCCACAGCATGCTCCTTTATTCTGATGTAGGCATCACTTGTTTGAAGGACAGTGGCAACAGCTTTAGCGATTTGCTTCCCTGCATGCCTAATTTCTCTTATCTGAACTATTTTACTGTTTATTGATACCGCTGGATATAAATATTCAAATTCATCATGTTGTCAGGAATCGCTACTGAACATTATTTTTAGGGTTATTTACTTACTCGTTTTTTCTGAAATTTGGTGATATCCATAGGCCAAAAAGACCGAGGACTCCGTGAAGGCCGTTTGTGATAAGGAAGAAAAATTGGAGTCGTTTGAAAATATCATTATTCCGGAGTTTGAAGGTAACTACTGGTGCTACAATTTGCAGGAAAAAACAGTATATTTTCCTTCTATCAAATGCTAATTTCCCTTTATCTTTGGTTGCATTTGTTCTTTTTTCCTTCAGATGTCACTCAACACATCATGAGCTCATTTAAGAATCAACCTGAATACCCTTTTATGTCATAGCACTCTCAAGATTATAATAGCTTTTGCTGAGTTTGGTCCTTTCAGATGGTCTCTTTAGCTTCTTCAATATGCTTATGAGTTATACTGATGATTATTTAGTGCTATGCGTACCTGGAAATTCCGCTTTAGGAAAGCTGATACTGCACTTGATTCAACTGTTGCGTTCATTAAGTTGCTACTTTTTTTAAAAATAAAATAAAATTACCAGCTGCTGTGTTGGCTAGGTAGCTATTGTTTCCAACCAACAAAAAGTAGCTACTTAATGAACATGACATTTAGGAGATATCGGTTTTAAATGTGGAAATGTTAGTACTAAGTTTCGGTACAGATCAAAATAGAATGCAGGACTATTTTTGTGGCCGAGGAGTATGTGATTTTAGTTATGGTTGCAAGCCATGCCAGTATAGTTAGACTCAGCCTTCAGTGTCTGAATCCCAGGTTGGGTTGTACATGAGCAGCTCATTAGGAGAAGTTTCTCCATCTATTTTCTGATTTTTTTCGAAGACAGGATACTAGAATAAGTGTAAGATATGCCAAAATCTAACAAAATGTCGACTGAAACTATATTGAAACCGTTAGTGGCATGTAGAATTACAGAAGATGAAGAACAGCTTATCTGGTTATTCTTTACAAGTTTGTTTTGTTCCTATCCTCCCCTCCCCTCCCCTCCCCTCCCCTTCCCTCTCATTGCCATCTCTCAGGCCTGCTTTTATCAGTAGTTACGTTTTATTTATTTATTTTTAGCGAGCACATCCTCCTTTTTTTTTTTTTTTCTCAATTCTAAACCGGTGCCTCAAAATTGTGTTAGGGCAAGAGGACAAGGAGATTCCAGAGATTTCGCCATAGTGGTGGGGGAATAAATATGGATTTGTGTCAGGGGGTTTCCTTGGATCTAAATCCAGAAGAAAGAAATCTGATACACCTGAAGATGCTCCAGATTATACCAAGAGAACCGCATTTCATGAGGAGGACCAGGAGAACCTTTACAAACTTGTACAGGTACTTATCTTGCCGCTAACATAAATCCGTTGCAAACTTTCTTAGAAGCCCATTGGGGTTCCCACAAATGTTGTGGAACTTTTATCTGTCATGTGTGTTTAGCCTAAATCAATGTCCAAATTTCATTTTAAGGGATACGTATCTGTGTGTGTCAGACCCTCGTACCCGAGTCCGAGCATCATAGATTGTTAATGTATTATTTTTTTTGTAGGATAAAGCCACAACTGGAAAACAGGGTTTGGGAATCAAGGATAGGCCAAGAAAAGTAGCTGGGGTCCATTTCCAGGGGAAGAAAACATCTTTCAGTGACAGTGATGAAGAGGGATCTGAAGATTCTAATTCTTCATCAAAACGCAAACTGGATGATATGTTGGAAAAGGGAAAGAGTGACGAGCCAAAAGCGAAGCTAAAAAAATTGTGCAGACGGCTTCTTCGTCAGGTGCGTTAATCTGCATTTAGAATTTACTAGGCACTGATCTTATGTTCCTCTTCTCATTGACTTCATGTTCATGTCACAGGTGCCTGGGGAATCATTAAAACTCAAAGAACTTAAAGGTTTGATTGATGAGCATTCTTCTATTTTTTCCAGCTCCTCAAAAAGAGATGCCATTACGGTTTTGAAACAGAAGGTATGGCTGTAGTAGTGCAAACCTTTGAGCATTATATTCACACTTCTCATTTTATGTTAGTAACATTTTTTGAACCGTTCTTGAAGTCTATTCTCAAATTAAAGTTTCACATTTCACTTGTAAAAGTAAACACGTGTTGAGTTACCACTTTACAACGTCAAATCTCTTATGACTAAACATTACTCCCTCTAATTCAAAATAAGTTTCATATTTACATCTAGAAAGTGAATTGACTCGATTAGAAATATTAGTGTTTGATTTTCCAATGTCGCCCTTTTTTTTGGGTGGAGGGGTTGGTGTGTGGAGTTGTGGACACTTTAACAAAAGGAGAAACCAATGACTGGTGAAGTGTTAAAAGTGACATTCAAGTAATTAGAATTTTACAAAGTGGACTTCTTGAACCGGGACAAAAAGAGCCATTTTTGAGGCGATGGAATTCTTTTTTATAATCTTAATTTAGCACTCCTTTACCTTTGTGATATTTGAAAACACGACTAGTCAATATATATGCAAATGTTGAAAGAAGAGATTAAAGGTCACAAAGATTCAGTTTAAGTTCGCTACTAGTATTATATATTCCTGTCATTGACGATTATTTTTTTAATTTATCCTTGCAGCTTCAAGGCAGTGATTACTTCCTTGTGGAGGGAAAGAGAGTCAGCCTTGCCTCGAAGAGGGATTGATTATTTTTGATTGAAATAGAGAGATCTGTAGCAATGTGTACATTGCCGGGTGATTAGACTTCGTGTTATTATTTCGAATGGTGCTGCTCAGCTTGTTTGATACGGAGTATGAGCCAAGACATCTGTGTAATATTTATTTTGTAGTTTGCCATTATATGTAATCCAAGTCATTGATTGGATAAGGGTTGTAACCCTAGGTGGACCATAGTGATGTCATAAGAAAGATGAGTGATAGATACAAGAGAGACCATAATTTGTTTTGTTGTTTAGCACAATTTTTTCATGTAATAGTTCAAGTAGTAGCAGCAGTATAAGTAATTATGTCGGCATGTAACGAGGTGACTGGAAAATCAGTGGTTAGGAGTAATAAAATACTCCCTCCGTCCCAAAATGATCTTCTAATTTGTTATTTCTCGTTGTCACAAAAAGTTCTTCACCTTTCTACAATTTAGGCTTAAAAGTGCCTAAACAATACATGACTAGCAAAACAAGTGTTCATATCCTTAAAAAGTTTGAATAGTCAAACGCGAAGATCATTTTGGAACGGATGGAGTAGAACTTATATATATTGGGCTTGGACAATTTTCTTTGCTAAGTACTTGCCTAAGAAATCGTATCCATGGTAAAAGAGAGCTTCAATTTCAGCTCTTTTCCCGCTCTGAACCATCATTGCCACCTCTTCTTTGTACTTATCCTGATGCATGCAGCAGACAATGTATAACAAGATCCTTTATTCATTTACTTATTACTCCCTCCGTTTCGAAATGATTTCCTACTCTTTTCTTTTCGTTATTCATACAAATGTACTTTGAACAATAAATAAATTATTATATTGAAAATTTTAAAAGGGTTGTTATTGATAGTCCTTATAATAGTGCGTTGATACTAAGTGTAAAATTTTCATTGTTCAAAGTACTTTTGCATTAACAACAAAAAAGTGGGAGTATCATTTTGGGAGGGAGTATTACTTTGAAATTTAATACTCCCCCTGTCCTAAAAAGATAGTGTCATTTTGAATTTTTATGGTCAACAAAAATGAACTTTTACCAAATACTAGAGTCAATCTAATCATTCTAGTGAAATTCTAAAAGTTGTAATTGATTAATCATTAAGTGATTTATCAATAACACATTTTAAACTTTTATTGTGATGAATAGATTGCACCAATGTTTTGGTCAAAGTTCAATTTTATTGACCATATCAAAATGGGACTATCTTTCTGGGGACAGAGGGAGTATATAAAGAAGCAGCTTGCTTAATTGTAGAGAGGTTTACCTGCAAAATGTGTGAAGAGGCTAAGCTTTTGGCAATTTGAAGATCTTTAGGCTTCAACTGAGAAAAAGATTCCTCAGGTATAATCTCTAGGTCGTCACTTCTAAGTCCCAGCCACTTGATATTGCAGGCTGAATATCAAGAGGAAGTCAGTAGAAAAAAAAGAAAAAGAAAAAACAATTAGTTATGTTTAGAGGGCTGGGTAGAGAAAGCACCATATCTATATGCTTCCAGCCCCATCCCTATGCTTCCATATTTGAAGGTGCATAGTATAGCTAATCCTGGAGGGTTCCTGAATAAATTTTGATTAAAAAATTGTTGGCAAGTGTAAAATTGTTTGCGTGAGGCAGTCGCAGTCGGAAAATCCTTACCAGTCAACCAGACCAAATATTTGCACCTCCGGAAAACTCTGGCTCATTCGGTGAAGAAGAAACCTGTTGGTCATTTTGAAATTTTTTTGGTATTTAAGGAAGAAAATATCAAAAAGAGAGAAACATTAAATAAGCCAATCAAGATATTATATTATATTTATATATATATATATATATATATATATTTATAATGTTCGAACAAGAAATTGATACTGACAGCATCAACTTTCTGGTCGTGGATGTAATTTGGTTACCTCGTGGCAATGTCAGGGTATCCTTTTGCGGTGATAAGAATGCTTGGGATCTGATTGAATATGCGATCTTCAGCTAGCCGTTGGAATATTGCATGCTAAACAAATACACGCGTTCAATAAATGTAACATAGCTTACATGTACGTAGAACAAAAAAAATATGACAAGCCAGCTAAGTAGGTTTACCTTCTCCACCACAAAAATGTAGCGAGCATCTGTCTTCATGACAAGCTTTTGCAACATATCTAGGTCTCCGGGAATAGTGTAGCCAGATGATCCACATACAGAGCAGTCCACAACCTCCTTACCTGGCTCCTATTTTTAAAGTTTTGAAGTAAAGGAACAAGCATCAGCGCTAACATTAGCATATCTAGAGCTTCAAAGCTTGATAACACCAGCATGTTCTTCCCCTTTCTACTCCTTCAGACACTACCAGGATATAAATGAGGAAATACACAGCCATCCAAGGCAATGTCATGTATCCACATTTTACATTTGGTACAACAATATATCTCTAAGTATATTCATGGAAAATGATCAATATCTAGTTGCTGCTGCTACATGTAGCCCTGAGCAGTCGCCCAGTCGTGGCCAAAGGTTTAACATCAAGTCCCCTAATAGGAAGAAAGCAGAAACTATGACATCTTTTTGTGATTGAGGCAAGCGAACACCATATAATATAGTTTCCTATAATGGGGAGACAAATCTATATACCTGGAGCAATAAGCGGCCAGCTACGAGCCCTCTGCTAGATGCCATAATTCCAAGACTGAAACGGCTGCATCGAAGCAATGCTACAACATCTATTTGGAAGTAAATCACACAATTGCATATCTAGCTAAAAATATATGTCACCTAAATGGTAAAGCTAATAAGCTTGAGGACATGATATGCAGCAAGAAATGTGACCTTGGATTGTTTTATTGACTTGCACTTGAGAAGTGAAGTAATCAGGTGAAGTGCAAAGTAACTTGTAAAATAGTTCCCTCTGAGTCACTTTCTTCTCCTGAACCAATATCTGGTAACACATCTCCATCACCTTCCATACTGGTTGAGACACACGCACACACGCACACACAGACACACACACACAGAGAGAGAGAGAGAGAGAGAGAGAAAGAGAAAGGGGGGATGAGACAATGCAATTTGTAAGTTGAGTGCGTGTTTATTGATATTCAAACTCTATTCTAATCGAGAACAAGAGATTACTACCTCTAATGAAGGCTTTAGCGGTGTCCTCTCTCATTAAAGACCTCTTGGAAAACGAATGTGAGAGAAAGATCCACGAAACTTCAGTCAGCAATCCTTGATTGACTCTGCTATTGCTCGCCTTTCTAATAACCTTTTCAATTCATGATGCAAAGAAAATTAAAATTAAAAATCTCCTCTTAATAAAACAATCTTCATAATCAAAAATGTCACACAGAACTCAATAACGAATTCAATCAAACTTCTGTAACCACATATACGAACGGAGTCCTATGAGTCCCATTCATAAATAATTCCACCAAATTCATTCACAATCCTCCATTAACTTTAAACATTTTTCAACTAGTAACAACAATTTTTCGTACTTACAGAACTTCGATTTTATACCTTGAACACATATCATTTTTCATGATCTATAACTAGCTCAGCTATTGAGACTCGGAGGGAGTAACTAACAGCAATTGCCTTTCTAGTTTCTATCTACTTTCTCAGAAACTCTGCAAGCACTTATTAAACCTCATGCACAAGCTTGAATGCATATTAAGTTTGTAGGATCAATTCCGATTTTCATAAAATTGAAATATCGAAACAAATTGATAGCGGACTCTGCAAAATTTCAATAGAAATCTAATCGATGTAATAAGAATCGAGTATAGCAATTATAACAGTTCAAATAGATAGGATTCAAACCAGAGGTAAATTTGTGATTGTAGGAGTCGGAGAATTGAGTATCTTCAGGAAATTGAGGACTGCTACTTCAATTCTGGCTCGGACCTGATCGGAAAACCGTTAAATTGAAGAAATCAGAATTTGGAAAATATGAACAGATCTATAGTCTACTACATTATAGGTGAACGTAAGATCTAACCTCAGGAGGAGGAAGGATGTCGGCGTATGAGAGATGTTGCTCGGAGAAGAAGATGGAGGATTTGGTTACGTCTCCCATGATTGCTTGCGCGCCAATTTTTTGTAATTCAAAATCTCTCTTTGGGTTTGGGACTTTGGGCTATAAAAGAGCAGGCCTAAAAATTGAATGAAGCCGTTCCATGGACTTGTTTGGCCCACTAACCTGTTATTGTACACTTGTATCATGAATTGATGATTCATGCTAAAAAAATATTGCTCAAAGTTTTTTCGTACAAACGTCCGAAAAACGGCGACATTTATTCCGGGAGAGAGAGAGTATAGTCGTAATTTATTTGGTCTCCCTGTTATTTTAAGGTCTTAAATCCCTACTGGAAGTAACAATGCAATTAGATCATAGGCTTCATGCTAGCTCATGAATTCTGTGAACATTTTTCTTACAGGTATTATTTTATTTTCCTGTTATTTGTTAGAAGTCTTAGCTCTTTGTAGATTAGGACATCGAGAGGAGGATGGCAATGTCATGTGAGTTGATTTCCTTTCGGTGCAACCCCAAAATTTATGGACCTATAAATAGCAATGGACGGTTAACGTTCTTGTTAATTTGTTATGCATGTGTATTTATTTATTTATTTTGTTGATTAGGAGTAAATGTAGGCTAAATTAGTTCATCTGCTATTGAGTGGGAGCGCATGTGTTTAGAAAGTGTCAGCGCATGTGTTAAAGAGTGCAAGCAATAGTGGTGTTGTGTTAATAAATTTCGGTTACTACAAAAATGCCACCGAGCATGTAAAATAAGTGTTGGTATTACAAAAATACTATTGTGCGTTTGAAAAAAGTGCCAGAAATTTACGAATATGTCATCGCATATTTTTAAAACAAGTTTACTCATTTACAAAAATGTCACCGAACATTTTGAAAACTAATTTTTCTTGATTGTTAGAAAAAAGTACTTTTCTTAAAATTTTGTATGCAATGTTTAAAACAATATAACCATTTTTTTTTTTATGAGCAACAATATAACCATTTAAGATGTTTTTTTTTTAGCAAAACCATTTAAGATGTTTAAAAAGTCAAATAAATTATAAATTTCAGACGGAGTGAGTATATAAAATTAAAATGAGACTAGAGAATAATAATTAATGGATGACCTAATCAAAGTGGATAGTGATTATCTTCAAACGGCGTTAATCCCACAGGCGTAAATTGTTGAAAACAGGCACTCCCTCCGTCTCAAAATAGATATCGTTTTGGGAGTTAAATATTGTCTAAAAAAACTTGTCGTTTCATTAGTTTCAAAGTTTTTTTTTGCTTTATACCAATTATACCCTTAATAATGATAGTGAACTATCTCTTACCTAACCATTTAATTACCTAGGTAGTTGAATTACTTTAGGGGTATTTGAGACTTCTTCACATGCATTAATGACATTTTTTAATATGCGTAAAACACTCCAAAACGACATTTATTTTGAGACGGACGGAGTACTAAGTCAAGATTGGAGACCAGACTCCAAACAAAACCTAAAGAAAAAGAAACGCGCTTTCTCCAAATCAAGTCGGTTCTTCTTTTTTTTTTCTTCGGTCTCAAACCGCACAAATAACTCAGTCCCCAAATCCAAATCCAAAACCAACTAAGCTTTCATTTCACTAGCGGGTAACCCGTGCTCTCCACGGAAACCAATACTATGTCTTTTAACTATAGTTAACTAATATAGTAATCATCAATTTAACTAATACTATTAATAATAAAATTAATCTATATGAATACTATTATTATAATAACTATTATAATTAATTAATACGATTGATAGTAATAGTTAATATATATATTAATAGCAATGATTAGTCTATATAATAATAATTATTAATATAATTATTATAATAAAATAATATTATTAATAGTAATAGTTAATTGATATAGTAACTATTATGATTAATTAATATTAATAATCTAACTCATATAATAACTATTATAATCAACTAATACTAATAATAGTAATAGTTAATGTATGTAGCCTATTATAGTTAACCAATACTATTAATAGTAAAAAATAACTTATAAAGTAACTATTATGGTTAACTAATACTATTAATAGTAATAATTAGCTATATAGTAATTATTATAGTTAACTAATACTATTAATAGTAATAGTTAACTAATATAGTAGTAACTATTATAGTTAACTAATACTATTAATAGAAATATTTAACTAATATAGTTAACTATAATAGTAAATATTATAGTTAACTAATACTATTAATAGTAATATTTAACTTGTATTGTAACTAATATTGTTAACTAATACTATTAATAGTAATAGTTAACTAATATAGTTAACTATAATAGTAACTATTACTAATAAGAGTAATAGTTAACTATAATGATTAACTATTATAGTTAACTATTACTAATAATAGTAATAGTTACTATAATAGTTAACTATTATAGTTACCCTTTTTAGTAACTATTATTATTAGCTAATAGTATTAGCTAATGAAAAAAAAATGAAAAATCATTTATTTATTAGTATGTTGTTGATGTGGCTTCTCCAAATGCAAACTTTCTCCATTGTTTATCTATATATCAATATCATAGCTCTTTTGGCCAACTTTAATATATACATATATAGATTTCCTTTCCTTTCCTTGCCTTTCCTTCCCTTCCCCTTACAAACACTTTTGGCCCAATACAGCTCCCTATCAAAGCTAATTATGCCCCCTAAGTCCCCTCCCCAAGTCCCATGTACTATAAAAGAGACAAAAATGTTACAAAATGGAGAGAGGTCCATGTAATTAGGCATGATGGTGGTGGTCCACAGAACTCCATTATCTTACTAATATTTCCTCCATCCCAGAATAAGAGTCTTACTTTTTATTTTGGTACGTTCCAGAGTAAGAGTCTAGAAAATGGCAAAAAATCAACTTACTATTCCCTCTCACTCATTCTCTCTCCTACTTTACTTTTATACTCACAACACTTACATCACCTGGTTCCATTTCTTAATCGCAAATGAGAGGTACGACTCTTACTCTGGGATGAATGGAGTATCTTTTATGGGTATATTACATTTACCTCCCTTATGGACTCAATAATTATCTTCAACATTCAATCAATTTGAGAATTTATAATAGCTTCCCCTATTTATTACTAGAAGATACTCTCCTTTCTCTACATGACTATTTTATTTAAGCAATTTTTGTACCAAATATATAGGGGCGAACGGCATATATATTGATTGGTGGTTAGGGCTGTAAACGAGCCCACTTGCTTGTTTGAGCTCATGGCGAATCGAGCTCAAGTCGAATTGAGCTCGCGAGCTGCTCGCGAACAACTCGAGTCGATATCAAACTCGAGTTTTAACGAGCCGAGCTCGAGCTTAGACATTTTTTTAAGAAAAATATGGTCTTAACGAGCTTATCGAGCCGAATTCGAGCCTATCGAGCCGTTCGAAAACAAAAATTCAATTTTAATTAGCTTATCGAGCCGAACTCGAGCTTTTAACGAGCTAAACGAGACGAACACGGTCGGCTCGATAACAAAAACGAGTTTGATAATCTGTTCGAGCTCGACTCGAACTTCACCTCGAGCTTTCACGAGCCGAGCCCGAGCCGAGCTCGAGCCAGCTCGGTTCGTATAACAGCCCTAGGTGGTGTACCTAGTATCTAAAGTTGCTCTAGTGTAGTGGTAAGTGGTTTTGTGTACTACTTGGTTAACTCAGGTTCATTAATTCTACAAGTTTTTTTTTTATTTGTGTATCCACTATGATTTGCTTCTGGGTCCGCTAATGCAAATATATACATAAATAAGAGTATCTTATTATCCACATTATATGCTTAAATCGACACTCTTTCAAGGATATGCCATAAATATTTACATTAATGGATAAATGACGACCAAATAGAACCAAATAGAAGATGCTACATAAGACCCAAAAGAAAAAAAAAAGCTTTGCATTCCGTATAGTTTGGAAAAGGTGAGAAGTTTTTGGACTTTCTAAAACCACAAGGGAGGTAAATGAAATTATCCTACTTTTTTTTTTGAACAGCTGAACTATATCATTCATTTCAAAACAATTACTATCGTTTACAAATTCCTATGGAATCTATTACAGCCTTATCTAAAGCCCTGCAGATCTATAGCCTTGCATATTACAAGTTCCTATAGAGTTTCACCATTGTCGAACCTATTACGGCGAATGATATTTGCTTCTACAAGTTGATGTTGCAATCCTTCATAGACGTCATCGCGCCATCTGGTAGTTTGCTTGCCATAGACGTCCTTGCGCCATCTGGTAGTCCTCTTGCCATAGACGTCACGCCCAGCTAACCCCTATGGGGTTATGAAACTAAGGGTTCTCCACAATTTCTCCCAAGGGAGAATCGAACCCAGCACTGGCGAAGCTAAGGCTAAGCCAAGGGGGTCGGTCAACCCCCTTGAATTTTCAAACGTGTCAATTTTAGTACTTTCAAAATTTTAAAAATTGACATTTTACTACTGAAAATGATGAAATTACTAATTTTGACTCCCTTAATTTTGAGAAAAAAATGCACCAAATTATTATTTTGACCTCCTTGTAAACTAAATTTATAGCCTCAATTATAATACTTATTCCACGAACAACCTTGACCCCCTTCTCGAAAAATCCTGGCTGGAACCTAGGACCTCCCCTTCAAGGGAAGCCTTTACTCACACACCCGATACCACTCGGCCAGAAGGGTATCGTAATTACCCTACTTCTTATTCTATGTTTCACGCAAAATCCTTTTATAATGCGTTTTATTAGATTTGATTAGTTCTTCAAAGCGCCGAGTCACCCTCGTCGTAGAGCCCACGCTTGATCACTATTTCATGGCAAGTTGCAAGCGTGGAGTGGAGGCATGGTTTAGCAATCAATAATGGAAAAAGTCCTTTTTTGGAGTTATACAAGAAAAAGTGGATCCATTATTTTCGATCCTCATTTCACATTAATTTAAGATGGTGCAATACATCGACAGTATAAAGTCTGGTTCTATCAACGGTACATATTTAATCTTTAACAAAAAAAAAAAAACATTTTTTATTGATCTTTTGTTGATGAAGGGTGAAAGTCAAAACACATTAAAAAATTATTTCAACTGGTCGAAAAAAATTAACTGATGTGTCTTTTAACTTCATGAAACATTTTCCACAATTTTTTAATATAAAATAAGAAAGGAGACCTCTTTTTCTTCTTCGTAATTATCCATTGAGCTGTAACTTCAAGAATCTTGAGGTACCGCCCAAGAAGAATCGCCATCAATCCCACCCCTTGTTTTTAAAGTAACTATAACTAGCTCTCACTTACCACTTCACACACATATTCTCTCTGTCCCATCCGAATTAGGATTTTTGGGTTGGGCACGAGATTAAGAAAAAAATGTTAGTGAGTAGGTGTTGTGAGTATGAAAAGTAAAGTAGGAGAGAGAAATTGAGGTAGAAAATAATGAGTAGAAAGTTGTTGTGAGTGTGAATGTGGTCTCATTAGATAAAACACTTCAATTTTTGGGTTGTCCTAATTCGAATGGGACACCCAAAATAGAAATTTGTCCTAATTCAAGTGGGACGGAAGGAGTATACAAAATTTCAACATACTTAAACAAATATTATATTTTATTTACTTAATTCATTAAATACATATAATCACAAGGATATTATCTAGATATAAAATTTAATTGATGGAGTAAGGAATCTGGATATTTTGTACCATTATATGTATAGACCACACTTTGTACCATACATAATTTAATAGCTAACATTTATTAAAATTGATATTATGATATGTCATCTATACATGTAAAATGTTGAATCGGTTGTGGTACAGAGTATGGTACACTGTCACTAAGTGGTACAGAAAATCTCAATTCTGAAGTAATAAATACTTTTAACCAACCTTATAAATGTAGACTACATATACACACACCACCGAGTCACAGACACAAGAGACTATATTAATTTCTTAAAAAAAGAAATGAAAACAATCTGGTCTCGCCCATTCTCATAATAAATATTTTACTCCCTCCGTCCCAGAGTAAGAGTCCTACTTTCTATTTTGGTACGTCCCAGAGTAAGAGTTATATTTCTAAAATGACAAAGAATCTTTACTATTTACCCCACTCATTCTCTCTTATATTTTACTTTTATACTCACAACACCAATCAATTCACTATTCTCTTCCACTCATTCTCTCTCCTATTTTACTTTTACACTCATAACCTTTACATCACTTCCAATATGTATTAATAAGCGTGCAAATGAGGGGTATGACTCTTACTCCGGGACGGAGGAAGTACTTTTCTTTTTAATACGCCTTAATATAAGTTTAATTTTCAAATTAGAAATTAATTTGGTTTAGTATACTATTTTTTGTTACATTAGTTTAGGTTATAAGAAGTTCTTTAAAAATAAAATAAAATTACAGTATAAATTACTACCCCCATCTCAGAGTAAGTGTCCACCTTTTTTGCATGTTAGCACGATAGAACTTTGAGCTATAATTTTAGGTTGATTTAATTATCATAATGAAACTATAAAACTTGTTTCTTAGACACCATTATATATACTATCAATAACAATTTTTAAATTTTTATTAAGATAATTAAATCAATCTAAAGTTATTGCTCAAAGTTTCTTCGTGCTAACATGTAAAAATGGTGGACACTTACTCTGGGTCGGATGGAGTATTAGGATTTCATCTTATACAAAACGAATTGTCCCAATTTGAATTTTTTTGTCAATCCATAATAAAATTTGCCATCAAAATTTTACTATTTTAGGGACCTTGTGGAACTGAGAGACTATAGTATATTCTTATCCTATCTTACGCATGCATGACAAAATGAAGCCATTATTACGCATTCTTTAAATTTTACTACGTACTGTATAAACAAAATAATGCTATTATATTTATACAGTTGTACTCAAAATTATTTTGTTAATTAAGTCAAAAAATTCAAATGTTTAAGCTTGAAAAAAAAAATAAAAAAAATACCCATGCCGTGTTATGGTGTTTCCCATTCAGCAGCTCCCATTTTTAATACATAAACCCTCTTGACATTCCAACAAAAAGTCAACCCCAACCAAATACATATCCAAATGAAAAAAAAACCCCCAAAAAATCCAGTTTCCATAATCTGGTTTCAGCTTCATCAATCCATTCCCATCTCCCAACTTGCCCCTCTCTCTCTCTCTCTCTCACACACACACACACACACACAAAAAAAAAAAAAGTGCTCTATATAAAGCTCTACCCTCTTAAATATTTCAACTCAACAAAAAGTCTCTCTTTACAAATACACAAAAGTCAGCTCCCTCCTCATTATTCTCTGCCATTAATATTCTTGAAGAATAAGCTATAAATTAAGAGCCATGGAAGAATGGGGTTTGCAAGCTGTAGTTAGAGGTGTCACAAATGATCAATTCATGACGGCCACCTCTAGCAACTCGGATCTGACTTGTTTCGACCCGTTTCTTGATTTGGAGAAAGATTTTTATCAAGATTTTTGCTTTTCATTTCCTGATATTTTCGAGACGAGTACAAATACTTTAGGAAATGAATTGGAGGACCTTTACAAACCCTTTTGCCCTACTTTTAGTGACACAACACTTTCTCCAGTCATGGCTCCCTCCCTTATTAGCGACGGGCAAATAAAAGCGACGAAAGAGGAAGAAGAAGAAGAAGAACGGATCATGAAGCCGTTTTTTGGGTCTCCTTTTATTTCAACTTCTCCTACGGCTGCACTTCCTCGTGGAGCTAAACACAAAACAAGGTAAGAACTAAAGGCATTAATTCTGGTAGATGAGAATTTGTGTATATATTTCTTGATGCTATAATGATAATTTTGAACATAAAAAAAAGAAAGAAATACTCCCTCTGTCCCAGAATGATAGTCCCCTATTTTCATGGGTTTTACGAAGGAACTTTAAGTAATAATTAAGGCTACTTTTAATTATTCTAATGAATTTTTTGAAATTGTTTTTGATACACCATTATAAATACTATTAATGTCAATTTTTAGATTCACATTAATATAATTATAAGTAGCATTTATAACTGCTCAAAGTTCCCTCGTAGTAACAACGAAAAAAGGTGGGCTATCTTTCTGGGACAGAGGGAGTATTATTATAACTACATAATGATGATGAGTAAGTCTTATAACAAGAAATCAATTTTTCTAATCAAAAGAAGGAAGATTTCTAGGGATTCAACTATTAAAGCTTTCAATCTGTGTGTTAATATTGTCAAGTTAAAATCTAAGCAAAATTGATAGTTATGAAATGTCATTTTTAATAGTGGAACTGATAGTTTTATCCGTATTCAGTATTCAGTTAACGACTTAAAACAACTTGATATTAAAATTAACAGCTTTAATTTAACTGTTGCCAGCAGTAAATTCTTAAAATCAATACTCCTTCCATACCACTCGAAATAGGATTTTTAGTCTAACTTAATTATAGTTTGACCAATAATTAGAAAAAAAATAATGATGCTAAAAAAAATCTAAAAAGTGTTATTATATCACGGATAATAATACTCTCAATAACCATATTTAGATTTTAATTAGGATAATTATTTTTTATTAAATTATTGATCAAAGTATAATTAACCAAAAATCTTATTTCGAGCGGGGCGGAGGGAGTATTTTATATCACTTACGAAATATTTTTTTCACAAGATTGTGTGGTAGTTAATTAGGTTATAGCTTTTTTTTTTTTTTTTTTTGAGCAACTTTAGGTTATAGCTATAAATAGTGGCGGAATTATTACATTTAGTGACATTTTATGCTCCATGTAACTGCAGGAAGAATCAACAAAAGAAAGTGGTACTTCATGTCACAGCCGATGGCCTTTCTTCGGATTTGTGGGCTTGGCGTAAATATGGCCAAAAACCTATTAAAGGGTCTCCTTATCCCAGGTAAATATTTATAATTTAGATACATTTTTTTTGTATATATTATGGTCCATCTCCATTTCATTTTTTTCTATCTCCAAAATAAAATAAAATAAAACTGTAACTATTTTCTAATTCATTTGTTTTAATATGAACAGAAGCTATTATAGGTGTAGTAGCTCAAAAGGATGTTTAGCGAGGCGACAAGTCGAGCAAAGTTGTAATAATGCAGGAATGTACATTATTACATACACAGCTGAACATAATCATGCTAAACCAACTCGTCGTAATTCTCTTGCTGGCATTAATCGTCACAAATTCGGTACGTTGAAAAGTCAAACTAGGAATATTAACGTAGCAACAACAATATGCAAAGATTCTCCTATTGCATCTCCAATAATTTCCCCTTCGAGTTCATCCATTGAAGAGGATCTTCCCCAGCAACCTATTAAAGAAGAAAGGCGAGAAGGCGAAGATGATCATGAACATGTGATGGTAGAAAATGATGAAAAAGATTTCGTGATTTCGGATATTATGTTAAGCGATGATTTCTTTGCAGGTCTAGGGAATTTGGATGAGATTGTTTCGGATTCATCCTTTCGCAATCACTCAACAATGCAATTACCAGTTTCTTATTGTAGTTAATTTTATAATAAATTGAAGCTCTTGGATCACAAGTTACCCTAAAGTGAGTGATAATTTTAACAATTAAATACAATATCTTATCTTTCTTTGGAGTTCTTGTAGCTAAAAATTGTTTATTTTTTTCTTTGACGATGTCCACGCAAGAAGGAGGCGAGGAAAGGGATCGAACCCTAACGCTCACCAAAAGTGAGACTTAACTTTACCACTAGACCACTCCTTTGGGGACAGCTAAAAATTATCAAGCTTAGGCAAGCATAATAATTTTAATGTCAAAGAAGTCGGTCCAAATTTCAAGGGGTTACTATCTTTTAATACGGCAGGAGTTGTTGTAAACAATTTAATTGTAATATATTTTCTGTGGAATTATTGCTGGAAGTCTGGAAAAAAAAAATAAAAAAAATCAACTTGGATAAGTGCTTGAGACTTTTTAATGGGAATGCGTGACATTTTTTTTTGAAGGCGGATTTTTTATTCAGGCTTTGACTATGATAAAAAAGAATTTCTCTCCACCCACGTTACGTATGCATATAAACACATGATTTTATTTTTAACTTTAAGTACGGGCAATGCTAGTAGTACAAAAGAAGTTCACAAAATGATGGATACAAAATGAGGTGGCGATATTTTATTGGTTACATCGATAGTGGACCCGTCGCACTCTAATTAAAAACACCAATAAAATTTTGACACCTCAATTTGTACACCAAAGTTTGTGACATTTTTTTATGACTTTATATTTACCCTTTTAAGTACATTTGTCCCTTCAGCTTATGAAGCTGTCATGCAATACTCACTTTGCTGGAGTATTAAATTTGTATTCTCCCCCGTCCCATTTGAAGCTTCACTTATTACTCAAATGGATGTCCCGTTGATTGCTTCACCTTTCCTAAAATGGTTATAAATTTAAGCCCCACTTGCCATCCCCATTCACTTTTCCTCTCACATACATAAACTATGAGTCCCACTTGTCATACCCACTAACTTTTCTCCCTAACACATTTAAACTATGAGTCCCACTTGTCATACCCACTCACTTCTTCCCTCTCACAACCCCATTTCCCACTTATCATTTTTCTTTATTCTTGTGCACTCTCAAAATGGTGAAGCTTCTACCGGGACGGATGGAGTAAAAAATAAATGTCAAAATTTTATTTAAGTCTCGTTATAAAAAAAAAAAATTTGTTTTTCCCTTCGTTTTGGCCCGTATCTAAAAAAATATATCAAAGGTTTTTATTTAATTTTTATAGAAATTAATGACAAAGATGCATAAATATTTTGATTCACTTTCCAATTTTTTAGTTTGCAAGTAAATAACGACTTGAGAAAAAATTATAAAGAATCTTCTAGGAACAATATCTTTATTGAAAATAGACATTTATTTTAGACAACGTTTTCTATAAAAAAAATATTTAAATACTTATTTTGAAACGGAAAGAGTACTTTGTTTTGGGCATTTAACTTGGAAAAATTATAAAATATATGCTTGCAAGGTTAATTCGTTTTAAAAATAAAAATTAATTCTTATCAAACACAAAATTAATATTTCCCATCTGTTTATAAATTGACACTAGTACTATTCAATATTCAAATCAGGAATGTGTCAGCTAAAGTAATTAGGATTTTGTACTCTATAATATCATGATCCATTTATAGTACAACACCTAAAAGCATTTTTTTATTTTATTTTTCACATATTTTGTGCATCATTGTATACTTCATTTTGTCATATAATACAAGAACTTAATTAAATTTTTATATAGAGTTATATTTTCTTTCAATATATATCACTCATCATAAACTTCACTAACTACTTCTGTCAATTTCCAGCATTTGGATACTGAACATTGTTTTTGACCATCACCAAGCAAAGCAGCCACAGATCCCACAAAAGCAGCATTCATATAAGTTGTGGGCTCTAAATGAGAGTAATCTGATCTCAAGTCATTGAACTGGTCATTAGAATTAGGCCCTCCAACAATTGCACCAACATGAATGTTCGGGTTCGGTTTACTCGAGTCATAGTAATTTGTGTAGCCGTCGTTACAGTCCACCTTCGCCGGGTGGGCTTGGATCGACGGTATGGATGCACCTCTATGGTGCAGTTGTTTTGGGTACTTGTTTCCGACCCCAACCATGTATGACATTTTCATAGGGTTGTTTCCAAGTATGTAGTCCACCTGAAAAAAAAATGTGCTTATATATTAGAATATCACGAGAGAAATGAGACTTGTGCAGTAGACTGCATGTGCGCCTGTGCAACCGGACTGCATGTGCAGAGCATTATGCGAAACCCGACTTTACTTGGCTCACCAAAATTGTTATTCCTAACCACTAGAGGAGGTAGAGCCATGCTAGTGAAGGCAGCTGTGATGCAGTTCAGAATGATGGTACAAGCGGGCAATACTGTACAAGCAGTTCAAACAGAAGACCATCTATTTTTAATTAGTATTTTCTTATTTTGATTTTTATTTATTATTAAAGGTAATTTAGTAATATGATAAATTAGGGTTTTATTTAGGTAGTGCTTGGTCAACAAGTTTAGTTATTCTAGGAAGTTCTTGGTCAACAAGTTAATGAGTCTGTTTATTAGTTTCTACTGTAATAGTTTTAGGGGATTTTTGATTTTGATTAATAAAAAGATAATTTGCTATGTGCAATTATTGAGGGTTTCAATCACGTCTTGTTTTAATTCCTTTCGGTCTTAATCTCATAATCTTTGTTTTGCTATCAAGCTGCCTCCATTTGATTTTTAAATAATTAAGTTATTAGAGTAAACATCATCTCTAAATTCAAGGATTCTTATGCATTAAATGAAAATTTGCCCCCATTTATGTATGAAAAGAAATAATACACTAAGATATTTTGACTCCTTATATTTGATGAAAATGATTTAGGTCCACTTTCAAAAATTTCTGGCTCCGCCACTGTTTCTGACCTGCGATTTTGCAAAGGCTTTAAGGCGAGAAGGGGAGAAATTTGTGGAACCACATTGTACTCCAATGTTGGCTGAAGTTAAGATCTTGGAGTAGGCTAGAATCACCATGGAAGCACTTGAAGCATACTGCAAATTGCTACTATCTCTAGTGTACAGAAGCCCACCTGAAGCATTTTTTTTAACAAAAATCAAAGAAAATATCAAATTATATTTTGGCCTAAAATCGCTTTAATGTGCGAAAATAACATCAAACACTTACCCGGAGTAGTTCTAATCTGCACAGAGCTACTAGTTGGCATCAACGCGCATATAAAAGAATCAGCCCCATTCTTAAACTTCTCCAAATCCTTTTTACCCCCAAAATATTCCTGCCAAACATAAAATTGACTTAACACATTCCCATTTTGCCCTTTACTCGAATAAAAAGTATGCAAGAAAAATTTATGATAAATTTAGTACCTTAGCTAGCAATATTTGAGCTCCTGCAAATTTGTTATCCCAACTAAACTCTGTCACAGCTTGACTCCAACCTTGATTGCTGGTTAGGTAGTTTAAGTAAATCGCTTCTCCGGTTGTCTTGTATAACCAAGCCGCCGCCCATAATAACTCATCCTTCATCAAAATTAAATAACACTTAGCTCACTAACATAACGCTTTCGTTAGATATTTAACGGAGTTGACTTGAAAGTTACATTGTAGCCAGAGTAGGAGCAGTAGAAAGGGCAAGAGCCCTGGTAAGATCCTCGATACTTGTCTGCAAACTGAAACAACTGAGGAACATTTCTTGATCAGTTAGGCGTGTTAACATTTACACAAGAAAATCAAGTTAACGTTAAATATGTACTAACGGATTTTGCATGGTTAAGTAGATTGGAAGAATATTTTGAATCAACTTCTTTGAAGACGGTTGAGGCAGCAGCAAGAGCTGCTGCAGAATCTGCAGCAACCTCAGAGCCAGGGGAGGTAGGGGTGATCTTAGTAAGTGTTCGAGGAGTGTCCATATCTTCCGGTCTCTCCCAACAAGCGTGATCTCGATTTCCATCTCCTACCTATAATTCACCACATTATGTTACCAAAAATTGAAAGATTGATCTAAAAAAAAAAAAAGCGTTTACAGAATAAAAAAAAAAAAAAAAAAAAAGGAACAATCTGGTGTTACAAGAGCTCTCATTATGCGATTTTTACTGGTAAATATAAAACTGGCGCTACAAGAACTCCCACCGTGTGGTTTACATTTTTTTTTTTTTTTTTTTTTGTGTGTTTCGGATTGAACCTGAGTATAGAGAGTGGTGGCGGATGTGTGTGCTCGTAGTAGAAAATTTGATCCCCATCGGATTGTTGTCAGGAGGTAATTGAGTTGACTCGCCGAAGCTATCTCTTTTTGGTTGTCAACAGCAGCCCAACTCAACAAACTGACTGTAAAAGCCATTGGCCACCCAAACTTAACATTATCAGCTGCATCATAGTATCCTCCAGTTAAGTTAACCTGCAGCCAAAGTTAATAATTAGTCTTAAGTTTAACAAAAACAAACTTAGATTCTGTTATGTTTCATAACACAGGCCTAGTTAGTTAACGCCAATTCGCTCATACATTATCGAGCTTGCCATCAGCTAGAGCAGAATCTCCCCTCCATTTTACCCTTTGGTTTGAGGGCAATTTTCCAGACCTTTGTCCTTCAAAAAACAAGATAGCTTTCCCAAGAACATCTTTATAATCAAAAGTATTAGTTTCAAACAAGTGCTGATCATGATCTTTCTCTACAGATTCATCCGTGCCACTAGCCAATGTGCACCACAACAAGATTAGAATTAGACCCAAAATTGTTGCACCATAATGAGCCATGTATTTTGCAACTTAATAAATCGCGTTTTTTTTAATAGATTAGTTATTTGTTATGGGCGTAATTTATAGAGCAATATTTGCAGGAAATTTGCGCAGTATATCGATCGTTCTTTTGATGATGTAACGTTATGGGATGGAGATCGATCGCGTGTTTGAGTTTGAGAATGTGGTTTCATTTGGTGTATAGATTAAGAGTTGGAAATGGAATGAGATAACGGAACCCATCCCTTCTAACGTCATTTTGATACAATTATTTTCCAGAATTCAAAATGCTAACATCAAAGCCATACTAGGCTGTCCCTTTGGCCATTATTTTTAAGAAAATCATTGTTAAATCTCAACACGTTTCTTTATGTTATTATGTACATGAATTATAAGTGTCACGCTTTCTTTTTTGGATCATATCATGATATATTTCGACTTTGTAAATAAAGCAATAGTTTAAGTAAAATTTTACCATTTTACACAAAATATATATATACAAATTGCAAGTAAATAACTTTCCTTCATAGTTAAATTTAAAATTTTGATAAATGAACTGCGACATCAGTTATGAGACGGACGGAATACGATGATGCATGTCAACAAAATATTAGATGATGAGGCGCATATTCACAATTGATATGGCATATCTTCTTGTTTAAAATGTGCATCTTTAACTTGAATTGACATCACAACGTTTGGATTATGTGCATTCAACAGGAAAGCCATGCAAGTTTGCTCAAATATCAAATGTTATACCGTATAACATCTTAAGCATATAAAGGTGGATGTATTTAGAAATATGGGGTGTGTAAATAGCAGCGCTCTTGCGATTATTGCTAAGGAATGTATTAGAACACACTATTATTATGCATTTCATTTTCGTCTGTCCGCAAAATATTTAGTGGTCAACTTGATTGAATTTTGAATAAAACGAAACTTAACTTTATGAAATTCAAAAACCATTATTTTTGATGCACCATTCATTAATCAGACAATAACAATATTAAAAATTCATAAAGATATTTTCTTTAATTAAAGTCATATTAAGTTGACCGTTAAAATTAAAGGATTGATATATAGTGAATACTAACGTGGACCAGCTCTGAACCATGATAAAGTCTGAGCTTTCATCCCAAATGAGAGGAGTAGCCCAGTATCTTTATATAGTCAATGCTTGGCTAGTTAATTCCGGATGTGGGATAATTGTCTTTAACACGCACTATGCATATTTTGAAAATTGTAGCAGGGCATGCAAATATATGACTTGGGGAGAGGGAGAGCATGTGTTTGAACAAGCACGTACGCTAGCTAGCGTTATCTTAGTCAAAGTTTTCACTTTTCAGCTTATCTACTAGGATGTGTATCGCTCAAGGGTGGAGATAATTACAGGTATTAATCATATTAAACTAATATTTTAAGGAAAAAAAAATCATACTGTATTAAACTAAAAAGATAACATCATAGCACCTTTAGTGTTGTTGTTTTTTTTTTTGTTTGTTTTTTTTTTTTTTTAAAAAGCAGCACAATGCACAAGGCGTCCCTGAATGTCAAAATTTAAATATGAACATTCAGCATGAGATCGAAAAAGTATATTATTCCACTCTCTTGGAAATTTTGTTTCATTTTATGAACTTTGACCAAACATTGATGTCGATCTAATTGTTATAGTAAAATTCTAAAAATTATAATTGATAAATCATTAAGTGATTTACCTATAACAATTTTTAAAATTTCATTATAATCAATAATTGACGCCAATATATATATATATAATATATATGGTCAAAGTTAACAAGTATTGATAAAAAAAAAAATTAAATAAGACAAACTTTCCGAGAAAATAATGACTAGTCAATAAATTTTTAGTCTCCTTAGATTGGTCGCCCAAAATACAATTTCTAGTAGTGAGTCCGTATCTGAAAATGTGTGTTGAAATGAATAATAAAGAAGTACTGTTGAGTTAGTCAATAAATTTCTACCCACCTCGTAATAGAAGTCTTAAACAGGTCTCTCCACACGCATGCAAGATAACTTGTGTAGTTGTTTAACGATCTTCTTTTTTATCTTTAAATAAATAAAATTAACATTCTTTTTTATTTTACTGAGAGAGTTGAGATTAATTTTTAACCTTGTACATATATAGAGTTTTGCATTGATGATAACGTTACATTTAGGACACTTGTTGTAATAGGGCAGGCAGTTGAACTGAATTAGTAGGTGATATTTAGTTGGCTTTTCTCACTGTTGCAACACTCTCTCTTCCCCTCCCTCCCTCCCTCCCTCCCATTTTGAACCAAGACTTGAGCCACCTAGCTAGCCATCCTCCTCTCTCTCTCTCTCTCTCTCTCTCTCTCTCTCCCTCCCTCTCTCTCTCCTCCCTCCCTCTCTCTCTCCCTCTCTCTCTCTCTCTCCCTCCCTCCCTCCCTCTCTCTCTCTCTCTCATACGAAAAACACACACAAACATGTGTGTGTTTGTGGGAGAGACCAACCTCTTTCACCTACTTCTCTACCTTGAAGCCAAAAACAATAAAACCTCATTTCAAACATTCTCTTTCATGTCACTTTGGAGATCATTCTTTTCCCTCAACCCTAAAATACTACCCATGGAAGGAGATGAAACCATATTACCTTCATTATCACAAAACAACAACAATATTAGTCCTACATATGATCATCATCTTTTCACACCTTCTTCTTCATCTTTTGATCCATCATTCCCCTACACTTTTCCATTATTACCATTACCACCCTTGCAAAATAATGCTAGTCCTTTTGATAATTTGGATATTGATTGGATTAGCCTCCTTTCCGGTAAGCCGGTATCGCCCAACTTAACGGCCGGAGATAATTATGAAGGGGATCAAGGCATTAATGGTGGTGGGAAGCATCATAATTATAAAGGGAAGAATAATGGGAGTAGGATGAGCAAGAGATCAGCAGTACCTTCTAGGATTGCATTTCATACAAGAAGCTCTGAGGATATTCTTGATGATGGATTTAAATGGCGAAAATATGGACAAAAGTCTGTCAAAAATAGCAAACACCCAAGGTATACATGCATATATATGTTCTCTCTCTCTCTCTCTCTCTCTCTCTATCCCCCTCTCTCTTCCTATGAATATACTCCCTCCGTCCCAAAATGATATTCCCACTGTTTTTGACGTTACTACCGAGGAACGTTGAGCAATGATTTTAAATTGATTTGATTGTCCGGCCTAATAAAAATCTAAAACTTGTTATTGATACTATTGTTGATGGTGTGTGTCAATAACAAGTTTTAGAATTTCATTAGTACAACAGAGTCAATCTAAAATTATTGTTCAAAGATCCTTTATTGCAACGAAAAAAAAAAGTGTGAAATCATTTTGGGACCGAGGGAGTGTTGGCAACCATGCAGTTAGATTTTAACAAGAATCTGTTAATGGCTTTAACGGAGATCCTTTCCAGTTTATTCATCTTTTAGTTATTTTAAGAATACAAATGCACTAAGCTAATTAAGAGAAAATAATACGAATAATTGACTTCACAATTAATTAATGTAGGTGAACCACAAAAGAATTGATGACGTTAATTTCAATTTGGAACATAATTATTTCATTGAAAGTTTGGTTTTTTTTTTAAATTGTTAAATTTGATTATGAAATAAATAGTGACCCATGGGTTGATTAATAATTTTGGTGCATGCATGTAACTATTTCTTGACATATGTAGTCATGCATGCTTATTTTCATAATTTTCTCTCTATTTTCACTCTTTTTGGTGAACGTGTGAGAAATATTTTTGTCAATTTGAAGAGAATACATAATATTACTCCCTTCGTCCTAAAAATGATCTTCATAATTTTTTTTCGATGTTACTACAAAAGAACGATGAGCGAAGACTTTAGGTCAATTTAATAATCCTAATGAAAATCTAAAACAAGTTATTGTTAGTATTGTTGATGATGTGTGTATAACAAATTTTAGATTTTTATTAATACAATTGAGTCAAACTAAAATTATTACTCAAAAATATTTCGTAGTAACAGTGAAAAAAGTAGGAAGATCATTTTGGGACGGCGTGAATGTTTCACAAAGCTTGCATTAGGTTCACCAACCTCTAACACAAACTCTCCGCTCTAAGATAAATGCTCCCTTCAGCCGGACACAAAATTTAACTTTATAAATTCCCTTTGTTTAGACACACAATTTTAGGAGAAATGGAATCGCTGTCCCACCAACAACTCATAATCAAACACCTGGGGTTGGACGGTTAAAATTAATTTGGTATATATAAAGTGAGATTCGTCTAAACAAATTTAATCTCAACCTTTATTTAAATAAATTTTAAAAAAAAAAAATGGCAGCAACGGTTCCGCAAAAGCAGTTCCTAGTCCTGATTTTAGGTAGTGCATTTGACTTTATTGTAATAAGTATGGAGGAAAAGAGTAAAAAAAAATGTGAACTTTCTTTGTCTAATTAGTTGTTGGTCCAATAAGTATTAGTTTTATTAATATTTGACATACTGGGAAATTACATTGTGTTATAACTTTAACCCCCATTTGTACCGAGTTATAAATAACAATGACTAAACTGCTTTTCTGCCTCCCGTACTATGGCTCCAACATCAATTTGACATTCGTACTCCCGAAACAACAAATGTATGATACGTACTATAGTTTTATTAGCAAAATTAACCAAAATACTATCCAGTCATCATTTTTTTCTAACAAACGTTATTTTTTCTAATGGACATTAAATTATTTTAACGGATGTTAATAATTCAACGAAAAAATATAGACCTTTTCACATATCGGTCATCGACTCATTTTTATGTACGTTTTAGTCACTGACCTACCTATTTAATGTTCAATTTCACCCTTCCATCTATTTTTGTCAAATTTTATGTTAAAATGCTATTGCATAATAACAACTCAACCACCATCCTCACCAGCATCATCTTAACCATCGCCGGGAACCACCATGCCACCACCACAGCGCCACCATTCAACTATATTTCACTAAAAAAATAGAACCAAAAGAAAATCACCTTCACACAGCCAAACACCATAGCACCAACACCAACCAAAACGATTACCACAATCACACCGTCATTTCCGAAAACCCTTTAAACATATATCAGGTAATAAAAAAAAAACCCAGATCCAAATTACAAATCTTACCTGACCTTCAAAGAAGATAAAGTTGAAAAACCAAATGATATGGTAAATTTGGATGCAAATATTCTAAATGAGTAGGGGAAAATAGATTTGGATCCAAATATTCATCAATTTTTTGAACCAGACACAAATCTAAAATTTTGGATCTCGTCTCCAATTTCGTGAAATTTCAAACCAGAATTGGAGGGAGAGAGTAGGGGTTAGGGAAGAGGGGTGAGGGGTGAGGGCGACCAAAGAGGAATAGGAAGAAGTCGACATGGCCGGATGGTTAATTCCAAGAATTGTGAAGGATTTTGACCGGAGAAGGATGTGGAGGAGATGACTTGGTCGGATGTTGACGGAGAAGGAACAGAAGGGGCAGTGTGGGGAGAAAACGGCAACAATAAGAACAGGCTACGACGGTATTGAAGAGGAGAAGGGCGACCTGGAAGAATGGGGGTGGCGGCCGACAGTGGAGGGTGAGGATACGTAGATGGAAAAGTGAGGAGTGATTGAAATGGGGGAGGGAGATCGTGATTTAGGGATAGCTGTTTAGTAATTTACACTTTACCCCCTTATACTCTTAAATAAGAATTATCTTGTCAACTCAACATTTGTATATTTTAGTTCTAGTTTTGGTTAAATTATTAACATCCGTTAAAATAAATTAATGCTCGTTAGAAAAATTAACGTTTGTTAAAAAAAATTGACGATTGAATAGTATTTTGGTTAATTTTGCTAATAAAACTATAGTACACATCATACATTTGTTGTTTCGGGAGTACGTGTGTCAAATTAATGTTGGAGCCATAGTACGAGGGGCAGAAAAGCAGTTTACTCAAATAACAATTATGACATATTTTCTAGCTCTGTCGGATGCACTTTATCACACCCTTGCATGAATAATCTAACCATTTTTTATTTTTTATTATTGGTATAAATTGAATGAAGGAGCTACTATAGGTGTACGCATCATACATGCAATGTGAAGAAACAGATCCAACGGCTGACAAAAGATAACGGCGTGGTGGTGACAACATACGAAGGCGTTCATAATCATCCTTGTGAGAAACTTATGGAGACATTAACCCCGCTTCTCAAGCAACTTCAATTTCTCTCTAGATTTTAACTAAATCTCTTACCTTTATATTAATTCAGTTTAGATACAATGACATTTGTAACCCTACTTGTTCCCCCCGTTATTTTCCATTTTAGTTTAAGTTTACCATAATCGATAGTAACAAAGATGGAAAAAACGAGTGTGAATTAAATGTAACATGCATGTACACAACAATTGACATTTGTAACCAAGTAGTTTCCCCTTATATGCCATTTTCTCATCCGTCATTACACTTTTCTTTTTATCTGTCCCGAAAATAAGCGTAGCATTTCTAAATAAGGAAATAGTCTTAGTAAAAATTTATTATGATAAAGCAATTACAAACAAGTAAAACATGATCTTTAAAAACATTGACAAGTCGGTTGGTGCGGAAGTAGCTTGCAGTGGGACATGGAGGGGAGTAATGTACGGGAAGCCTGAAATTGAACTGGAAACATGACAAGATCGTGAATGAAGCATATGTAAATGAAAGCATACATGCTTTTAATAACAATCATGAACATACCAAATAATCGGTTATGATTCAAATGAAATATAACTATATAAATTTCATCAAACCCTTTTTGAGTGAAAAATAAAATACTAACTATGTCCCTAAATGAATGTCCGAAAAATTTTAAAATTTACTCGTCACCATTATTTCAGGATGGAGGGAGTAAAAAATAAGAGTTGCCCCGCGTGAGAATGGAAAAAGGATCAAGTGTACATAGACCATCTTCTATTACACTTGTATTGAGAGGGAATCAATGCAAGAAGTCAATGTATTGCAAGCTCTGGATTGTGCAAATAAAGTATGTGCTCACAATATTATCACTTGGTAAAATTATAGTAGTATAAAAAAACACAATTGTCCTAATATATACTCCCTCCGTCCCAGAAAGATAGTCCACTTTTTTTTCGTTGTTACGAGGGAACTTTGATTTGAGCAGTTATAAACGCTATTTATAATTATGTTAATGTGAATCTAAAAATTTTATCTCCTTTACTAAAAATTTTATCTCCTTTACTAGATTCACATTAACATAATTATAAGTAGCATTTATAACTGCTCAGAGTTCCCTCGTAGTAACAACGAAAAAAGGTGGATTATCTTTCTTGGGCGAAGGGAGTAGTATATTGTGTCTTAAAATCTCATCTCCCACGGGGTAAGGAGCGCCCCAACTCATGCGAACTTAAGCTTACAAGTTACAACACCCAGTTTATTGTATCACCAAATTTAAATAAAAAGGACTAAACTGTGATCTAAGGGACTGCTTCAAACACTGAAGCGAAGTCTAACCGAAACTAAAATAATTTCAGAATCCAAATACCACTACTCCTAGGAAATCATACAAATTTATACAGACAGAAACATATCCGAGGAGATGTCTGCATCCTTTTGCAGCATCATGCATCCCTGTTGCCCTAAATAACTTGGGAGGAAACGATACCTTTAACCGTCTCATCAAACAAATTCCTTATTGCTTTCCTATAGACTGATCGGGGACGGGCTCTGAGCTTCTCCCATTTGCCTCTTGTTGAGCCTGTGCTTGCGACTGTGCAGTCCTATTTGCCAGGAGGGCTTGGAGCTGAGCTGGAAGTACAGGTGGTGGAGATGTAATATTTGGACGAGCAGCTTGGACTGGCTGAGTTGGCTGAATAATGTACTGATTTAAAGCATCTGAGTAAGCCCGCCCAGATAAACTTCCACGCATGCGTCCACTTGGCCGCCAGTTCTGCTCTGCAGATGCATCCACTGTCTCAGTTCTTGCAGCTGCTTGAGTTGTAACTCCTGCATTTCCTGGTCAGAGAGGTTAACGAAGTTCATTAAGTATTAAGAACTTCTTATCGATCAGGCATGTCAAATGTACCAAGTTGATATGAATCTGATATCACATAGGTTATTGATAACTCTAAACACGTCTTGCGTGGAGAAACATGGTGTGTTGGATTATAATAGACAACTTTTATTACCCCCTCCGTTCCAAAATGATCTTCCCGTTCGTCACTTCTCATTGTCCCAAAAAGTTCTTCCCATTTCTACAATTTGGGCTTGTAAGTGCATAAATAAAACAGAGGGAGTATTATATTTACGTCACCCCACTTGTCATATTCACACTTAAATAGTGGGGTCCCACTTGCAAATCATATCCACTATCATACTCACAACCTCTTTCCACTCACATACTTTTGAATATATATGTATTCACTCCTTAAACTCTCATACCCAACGATAAGTGTGCACATTGACCAAAGACGGATGGAGTAACCATCATGATCATCAACAACAACAACAACAAAGCCTTAGTCCCAAATGATTTGGGGTCGGCTAACATGAATCGGCAAAGAAGATGAGAGAAACAAAGAAAAAGAGGAGAGATGGGGGAAAATGTGAAAGCTAAGAAGATAATTCAAAGAAGAAATCTTAATTCACATATTACCTCTGTGGTCTCTTACTGCAGCCCTAAGAGCATCAGCAGTTACTGATTGTACAGATGGTGATGGTCTTGACGCCTGTATTGGAGGTGTCATAGGTGATTGTGACATTCTCTGTAGCTGAACAGGTCGATGAGCAGCAGTTATATAGCGGGATTCCACGTTACCACCTCCCGGACTTGCCATCATACCTACCCCGCTTTGTGCACCTCCTTGAGGAAGTTGGGTTCGCGCAAGATGTGGAGCAGGTTGATTTGCAGATGATCGTACCATACCTGGAGATTGAGTCATAGGATGTGGGACCCTCTGGTTCAAGGGTCGCTGTGGATGTGACCGATCAGTTGTAATAGCTGGAGGAACTCTGTACGAGCTTGGGATTTGAGCTGACGATGGATGAATGGAAGAACGATCTTGATTACCACGGTTCTGCAAGGAAAAATGGAAATAGATTAGAGTCTCTCCAAAAGAATACTCCCTCCGTCCCAAAACAACTTGCACTAATTTCCTTTTTGGGTGTCCCATTGGTAAGTCTCACTTCCTAAAATGTGCTGGGACTGGGATTGAGTAATATGCTCATGTTAAATATGTGTCAGAAAAACACTATACCTGCAATTTACAGGGATAATAATAGTTTTGCAGAGTTATATTTATATTATGCGAAAGAAGGGATATTTATGCGTACAGACATCAATTCCAAACTCTGAAGATAACCGCATAGCAAAATCATCATTAAACTCACTCCATACCCCCCCCCCCCCCCCCCCCAAAAAAAAAAAAAAAAAAAAAAAAAAACTCATTTTAATGTAGCTAGTCACCATAATGAGTCCCACTTTAACCTAAATATTCCCATCATCATTTTTTGCTTTCTCTCTGAAAACAATAATAATATTTTATGTTTACAGAAAAACGCCATTCTAGCACAAATCCAAGGAAGTATATCGGAATAAAAGCAAAAGTTGAATTTTCTACTCCGAATCTTCTATAGACGGTACTTATTAGTCTTCGAAGCACTTTAATTGAATGGAATACAGTGGTTTAGGATATATAGCTAATTATTCTTACTTGAGGTCCCATGTTCTGCATCGATGAGGGAGAGATCATCCGTGACACCTGAACTGGATTCAAGTGAGATCTAGAAAATTGCTGCTGCCTTTCCACATTAGTGGAGACACCAGCTGACGGCTGAGCTGGAAGGGCCTGCACCGCAATCGGTGTTCTGCTGACCGGTCTACCATTAACAGTTGGGAATCTTCCATACTCATTAATATTTGAGTTTTCATATTGCTGCAACTGCGTATTGTTGGGAATGGCCATTTGATTTTGTGAACTGGAGGTCGAAATATGGCCATTCCTTTGGAAGGCCTGCAGTTCTTGACCAAGGGAAGGAGAAACTGCATCGGTCAACACCGTTGAGAACAGACCATTGACCGGTGGGTATCGGTTGACCTCAGTTGTATTGTTGGTAACTTGGGTCAGTGGATAACTGGAAGTAGACTGGCTACGGAAAGTAGCTGGAGAAGGTTTTCGATCTTCATTTTCACGACTACCTATTGTATGCATCTCGGTATCTCCATCACCATCAGTAAGGTCCATAATTTCTACTGGAACACTGGGAAAGCTTGTGGATTCTTGCTGCAACTCCCCAGTCGATGCCATGTTATTTGGTTTATCTTTATGCTCATCACTCTCAATGACAGCTTTCCATGATCCGTCAGCAGAGAACATCACGTCCACAACATTTTCTCCCACCTCTTTAAGTACCTGGAAGAAATTGATTGTTTAAAATAAGTAAAAGAATTTTGAATAAAACGAGAAGAGTGAAGATCATAGGCAACTTACCTTGACCATATTCTGATCAGTACGAATATCTGTGAAGCAAACACATTGATTACAATGTGGGCAGCGCCATGATGGTCTTCTCGAATTAATTTCCACAAAGTTGTCGAAATCAAAGCACTTCAAAACATCAAGAAAAAGGTAACTTTAATGCAGGCATATTAATGAAAAACAAAGGAATATGGAGAAAAGCAAAATGAGAAATCGTTAATGCAGGTAGGAGAAATGGGGAGAGGTGAGGCAAGTGCGCTCAGCTTTAGATAGAGGATAACTGACTTAAGTCACTTAGAACTAAGACAATACTCCTTCGCCCCAATCATTATACCATTATAAAAGCCTCTTCACTATTGTGCTTTTCACATTTTGATATCTTTTTGAAGTGCACTTGCGAAATGGATAAAGTAAATAAAGAGTTTTTCCCCAGGTAGTAAGGTACTTTCCTTTTTTCAAATGTGACATATAAGAGGGGGGGGGGGGGGGGGGGATGGTTTTGAAAAGAAAAAAAAAAGATAAATATATAAATAAAGATTTAAGCTTAAATTTTAGAAGTGCCTACTTTTGGGGGGACAAAGTGAAAAAAGTGAAGCTATTTTTATTTACGGTATGGAAAAAGATAGCTCAAAAAATAAAAGATAGAAACAAGACAAACAACATGATTGGTTTCAGTTGTATTCAAAAGATCTCCACTTTGCCTAGCACCATAGCAGAAATTGTCTATACGTCATAGATTAGCTAACGTGACTTTTTCTCAAAATCCACCTAAAAAGAAGGTTATGACTTTTGCTTCTTGGAATCAGGCCAAAACAATCTCTCTTCTTTTCCTAAATAAGAAAATCAAATATCAAGTAGTAACAGCCCTACTGCATTGCCACAACTAACCAGTCCCCAATTATCACATCCTTATTTAGGACAACTTATTGCAGGAAATTAAATTGCAGATGAATTGCAAAGAGATGTTCAACTACATTATCTGTGAAGAGAAAAGGAACATCAGTAATAGCAAGTAGGACAAATTAGAGCAATAACCCAGATGAAGATTAAGGTAGACATGGCAGTAATAGTACAGTTGTGAGCTATGAATTAGCAAGTGC
The DNA here is from genome assembly GCA_026119855.1 of Campanula takesimana. Lineage (NCBI taxonomy): Eukaryota > Viridiplantae > Streptophyta > Magnoliopsida > Asterales > Campanulaceae > Campanula > Campanula takesimana. The sequence continues at coordinate 1,624,101 of JAOWBW010000159.1, forward strand.
TTATTTCTTTTAGCTTTCTACACGTGCTTTGCGGATACATTGCTCATTTCCAACTAGATTGTGACGGAAGGTGCAAATATGGATGTTAAATGCAATTGCACTTAAAAAATGACATAAACCTAATTTCAAGTTTTAACCAAATATATGACCACAGAGCAAGCAGAACCAAGGCATTGCAAAGATATACTCCTAGAAAATATGAACTAATGCAATAACGAAGAGAAAAAAGTAAACTAGAGATAAATGTGAAATTCATTTGTTGATGAGCGCATCAGGTTTTGTTTAAGATAATTCTGATGTGATCCAAGACTGTTTTATTTCGTGGAACAACAAGATGGTTAACTAACTTTGGGTAACTGTTAATACTTTCCTATATACTCTAACTTTCCTCGAACCAAAATTTTTAAGTAAACTAGTTGCAACACATGCTGTTCTACTCTAGATTTATATATTTATTATCCTCCCTTTTGTCCTTGTACATGCTTGCCATAGTTCAATTGAAATGCTTCGCAACTCCATCAGTAACTCAAAAAGTAATCGGATTATAATGAATGAATCATGATAGTGCAGTTTGCGTAGAGGTATAACATAAAGTTGCCATAGGAACCCTAACTCATGAATGCTAAAAATGGTGTCTTGCAGCATAGCATACATGTCACTTTTCTGTCTTCTAGAACATATAAACTCATTACGATGGATGTGCTATTTTCACCCTAATAGAACAGCTCATCTCTGTTCACCCAGTACATATACGTCGCCCGAGAACTCGCTTAAAGGGGAGTGGGAATCTTACCTGAAGATGTTTGCATGAATGTCCCTTGACAGGAGTTTTTATACGTCTGAAGCTGTTAAGAAAAGAGAAGAAAAAAAAATCAGCCAAAATGCACTATGCTCCTGTTAATTATCATGACCTGCACTCTTCTTAATAAAGAAAATGACACAAGTATCAGTAAACAGGTTGATTCGGAATTTAAGCAATATATTCCAGAAATAAAAGACCCGCAGAGAAGTAAAAAAAAGTGAACCAATGAGAATGATGGTTGAACTATTGTAGTCCGTGGTATACTAGAGAGAGAGATTGACTTGATACATGCAAATTACAATAAAATGTTGAGGTCCAAAATGCAAATAACAATTGGCATGGGAACAAATTCACCATGAATTTATTTAGTTCGGATATGGAGAGCAAACAGCTAACATTAGGAGAACAAACTAAGTGTCAATGATCGCAATTACTTGAGATAAAAGCTAAACTGAGTTAATTTAGTGTCTCCTTCATGCATGGTCAACTAGCAACATTCATTCTAACAGTGACTGTTAAAAAAATGAGGTCTTCGAGGGATCATCAACAAATCACAGGCATGTCACCAGTACTACGAAATTCAATGTTACATGAACAAACAGCAACAGTATAACATGACAACACAGGAAGCAAGCTAATAGACTGATTCAAAATGAATGGAGGATCCACGTCAAACTATTGTCCGTGCAGCTATATGATTAATGATACCCAGCTTGGCATACATGAGTTTTGTGTTTCTTAGTTCTTAAGACCAAAGAAAGACTGTTTAATTAATCCAGTTTTAAAACTCAAGCCAACTTGAGGATGATAACCATTCACAGAAAATGCCTGATTGGTGACTCACTACAACTAACCATTACCAGCTTGTTCCGCCAGCTACACAAGCCTTTTCTGCTATTGAATATAATAGAGCAACTACAACATACTAGCATAGGCGGGTATCTTGGTGTGCTAAGAAGGATGCACTAGAAGTAGTTACTTTTTAATGAGCAGTGATTGTGGTGTAACTGATGATAGTAAACCACAAAAGAACCGAAATGAAAACAAAAGATCCTTCAAGGTGACAAAGTTAGGTGACAAGGTTCAGAAACCACAGAAAACAAATAAGCCAATGATTTATAATTGGCCAGTATAAGTGATTCTTAGAAAGAGGTATATTTACGAGAAGTAAATGACAATGTAATGTTAACTTATGTGGCTTCACAGATTTCCTGAATGCCTCTTGAATACTATCTCTGCTATAAGAAGATGAGCTATAATTTCATTAAGGAGATCTTCAACAACTAAAGACAAAGCAGTCTCTTAGACAAAGAGAGAAGCATATGACCAAAGATAAAAATAAATCACACACATGTTAGAAGGATGTGCGTACAACATACAATATTTGGTAATAAACAAACACGATTTCGTACCTTATGGGACAGTTTAGAGATATTCGAGATGGCCCTTCAATAATCTCGCTATCTACCATGGGAAACAAGAAAGAATAAGGAAAAGAAGTGCATAAATGTGAACACCAATGATTCAGATGACAAAGGAGAATTATATTTTATTTTCCATCATCTGTATATACCTGCATCTACTATTTCAGGGGCAGGTGGAATGTAATCTGGAAGTGTAGGATGGCCAGATGTTGAGTTTGTACTCATAAAGGCAACAACTATAATATAATTCCCTTCAAAATTAATAAGAAATGGTGTCAGGCAGACGATAAATTTGAAATACTACAGTGATGTCTGCTGTTAGTTTGTCATACTATACCGTTAAATTGACCAACAGCTTGAAGAAGATTGGTTCCATATTTAAGCATTTGTGTTACACTTGTTGGAATCTGTGGCCCAGTGTCCTGACAGGAATATATGACCAAAATGTTACAAAGTCCAATGAACCACATTAGGAAAAGACTAGTCTAAACAAGTAATCAACCAAAAAGTCCAACAATGTAATGTACACAAACCATGTATACGTTCGTCCTCCTTTCCACTCCCTTGCCATTTAAGAGGAAACTGGAAACGGTAAATAGGAAAGAGCAATTGTCAGAGGACAATACGTATCCACTCGATCAAAATAAAAAGGATGAAAAATATTAAGTGCCATACTTTACTTGTGGGGGACTTATGATGCACGCAGATGTCTCTATGTTATCAATCTGTGCTACAAGTAACCGCTGGAGAGAACATAAAACGATGTAACCAAGTCTAGCACAAGTAAAGACAATAAACCAAACATATTATTTAATGACCCATTTTGCATTCACGAGGAGAAATATTAAGAAAAACTCAAAAGATAATACTATAAAGCATAACACCGGAGGAATTATATTAATGCGCTCAATCAGTGGCGGAGCCACCCACAAGCTAAAGGGGGCAGCTGTCCCCAATAACAAAAATTTTACTAGTGATTTGCAAAATAAATCTTAATATAGTGATTTTAAAATTCTATGAAGGAAAATATACACTAAGAAATGTTTCTCCCCCTTTTAATTAGTGCAATTTTCGTGAAAATGATCTTGCCCCTGTTTTTAATAAAATACTTCTGACTCCGTCATTACACGCAATTATGAACTTACCAAGTCTTAATCCAAAAGAACCATGTCAAACTATTGAGGATGCGGTACTGCCAAAACAGATTATGTTTGTCAGGACCGCCATTGACTGAATTTAACTGTCTACATTGATTGCCAGAAAAAGCTGTGCTTCATTTCATGTGAAGAATCTGCTAATACATTTTGGAATAAAACTAAAGATTCTGAGTTCGGAAATTATCCCTTAATCTCCATAGTCGTTCAACTTTGGCCTCTATATGTTCAATTAGCATCTTGTATTCTCTATCATTTTGTATTTTTGACCATCTCCAAGCATGCTCATGTATACTCTAATCATTAGACTTTCCAAAGGTGGACCTTTCAAGCACAAGGGAGGGTGTATTTGCCAACAAAGAAGATGGTCTATAATGCCAAGAGAATAATCCTAGTGGAGAATGTGCCTCAGATGACGTTCCTTCTCCCTCCCCTTTTTCTAGATGAAAGACAAGGAAGGAAGTTTTACATACTACTACTACGGTGAATGTTGTTTGGCGATGATATAGTCCTTACCGATGAAACCAAAGACGGTAAATGCTAAATCAAAAAAGGGAGATAAGCTGTAAAGCTAAGAAGATTCATAATATGTAGGAGAAAACAAAGTATATATTGCCATATGGGCGTCGAGTTTAGTTAGCCAACCAAAGAGATCAATTCCATGTACAAGGCTACTAATCAGGGGAGATGTGAATATAGCTGGAATATTGACAGTTATAAACGAAGAAAAGATGATATCCAAACCGAACAGGCATGAGTATGAATAAATATAATTTTAGGCTCTGCCTTTCAAAGAGAGAGGAGGAGGGGGGGGGGACTTAAAGATGTTATTGACCATGGAATCCTTCAAAATGAAAATATCAAAAAGCATCAAGAAGTTTGACTACCTGCCGTCTACCTCCTGTTAAGAGAATTTTTTTTTCAAACAATCCACACAGAAGTTTACATGAATAAATACAACTACCCCTTGTATGCCAAGTAAAATGATCAATCACTGCTCAAAAGTATGGATTTTAAAGAAATGAAAAGGGAAATATTGGTTAAACCTTTTAATGCAAGAGAACAAAGCCCTTCTGGCCATGGATGGGATCCCACAAAGATACTTCAACGATGGACTATGTACGCAATATATTGGAATGTGAGAAATATTCCCTCCGTCCCGCTGCAAATTTGACTTGTTTCCCTTGTAGGTGTCCCATTAGAAATTATACAAGCCCGTAATGGATGTCTTAAATATTTTTAAATCAATGGGGCCCACTTGTCATACACAACACCTATCCCACTTACTATTCCCGACCCCACTTACAACCACTATCTCACTTTTTACACTCGCAACACTTAATATGCTTTAATTCTTGTGCCAACCTTAAAATGTCAAACTATTAGCAGGACGGAGGGAGTAAGAGTTACTTTCTATATTTTGACCACCAATTGCGTGAATCTAACAACTCTTGATGTTTCTACTTCCAACAACAACAACAACAACAAAGCATTAGTCTCAAAATGATTTGGGGTCCGCTAACATGAATCCTCGTATCTAATAGTGAAAGAAAAGATGAAAAAGAAAAAAAAGTTAAAAGAAGAAATAGGTGGAAATAAAATTTGGCAAAGGAAAAGAAGAGAAAATGATAATAATAATAAAAATAATAATAATAAGAATAATAATAGAATATACACACACACACAAAAAAAAAAATATTTGCCATTTCTTTCATTGGGGGATTGGGAAGTTCCTATTTCTCCCTCTTCTTCCACAAAGGAGAACCAATTTAAGTATGTTCCTTCACATGCATTTTCCAACTTCTCTTAATTACAAAAGAATAAGGGACCCCTCCCTTCCCCCTTGGCAGTGGTGTGGAGCACTGTCAAGGATGGAAACACAAGCTATAATTCAATACCATACAAGAAGAGAGTAACGACATAGAAATCAGAATACAGCCATTCGACCTTGCACATCTCATATACACTTGCTACTAACAACGACATTAGAAGTTTGGCAAAAGATAAATTTGACAAAGGATAGCAACATAATTGGACCTCATCACAACCTACATATATATATGGTTTACATAGATTGGAGATATCCAAAATGCAATAAGCCCTAAAATTTTGTTCAACGACTAACATAATATATCAGAGAGTCAAATGATAAGGAAACTGCTTCAAGACGCAGGATGATTAGAGAAATGCTTACTATTTTATCCTCTGGAGAAGATCTCCCATTCTTCAGAATCTGGAAGTCCTTTACAAATGCGCCGTAACCCGGCTATCATCGAAAGAAAACATAAATTGGTGCAATAGTGCCTCAGGAAAAGTAAATGCAATGAAAAGAAAATTTATATAAGATAAATACCTACCTTTGCTTCAAGAAAAGCAAGTATCTGACCCATTTTCAATCTAGGATAAAATCTGTACAAGGGAAGAGAAATTTTTTCCATAATTATGACACTTTGTAATTAAACGACAGAAATCAACAAAGGGATGCTGATTTTTTTCTAGTTTGTGTAATGTCAACAGAGTGCCTTCTGGATATCTGACTGCATTGTAAACTTGAGCAGCAAAACAACAAATCACATAAACGCAACATAGACAGGCAATAAAAATCCAAGCAAACTTCCGATTCTAGTCTCCAGTGAAATCATCAAAATATCCAATTATTATCCGCTGGGAGCATGAGAATTATATTCAACTCTTTCTCCTGCACTTTTAAGTTTTCTTCTGCAAAGACCAAGGTTTAAGTCTTTTTCACTTTCATTTACTACTCATAGAATTTCAATGGGACTACACTTTTGTTCTGATGAGAACTAGATTACACTCGTCCATTTTTATGTGTTCACGAGAAAAGGTATTTCACATGAAAAGAGGAGTGGTATAACATGGATGAATGGTTCTCTCAGACGGCTTAAGCTTTATAAATTAGTAGAAGCTTCAGCCATTAGAGCGCCGCTAATTTAATATATGCACAAGCATATATACCAGCGGTTAAACCAGTAGCAGCTATGACAAGATGTTGCCCGTAACCCCAACTAGGAAACGTTCTTCTCCCTTTGATTTTATAAGAAGACCATTTACCTCAACTCATGACGCACTGAACAGGCCTAGAAGAACAAGATTAGTTAATGAAATGACAGATGTGCCTTTCCCTTAACTCATTGTTCATGGAATAGAGTATAGTAACTCAAGATACACTTGAATACCATAAGTAACTTCCTAGTGAGTGTATTTGAACTTGACTAGAATCAATCTAGAGTGAAATCAAGAGAAATGGAAAATTTAGGCAATCAGACTTCTACAGTCACAGCAGAAGAAGCTCATGAACTTAAATTTACAATTAACGAAAAAAATCCCTCTTCTGACAGCTTAGAACCCAAGACAAATGTATTAGAAGACATTAGCTGATACACACCATTTAATCAAACAATTAGAACTGTTTCAGCAATATTACAAAGAAGCCCTCTGTGATATGCGATCACATTCGTGAATTTGGATGGAGCGGCTAAGTTAAGTAACTTAGTTGTAATCATCTCAACAAAGTTTAAAAACGAACTACTCCGTATCATCGAACAAAAATAAAAATGGAGGACAGAGTAACAACCTTGACATAATTGTTGAGATGGTGGGAAGAAAACTATTTACTTCAACATTCATATCTACACTGCAGAAGCTGCTTCCTATCTACAGTATGTAAATAGAAAATTTTACATGATTAATGTTGTTATCAAATAAAAAAATGAAAAACAAGTTGTAGACAAGTGAAAAGAGAGAGAAAACTATTTGCAAACCTCATTGGCGAGAATTTGAAGTTCGTCATTATCTTTTTCTGTAAACCATCCATTATTACAAGCATTCTGTCAAAATGAAACAAACAACAAGTGAAACTTTAATAATGGATGAAATTTGAATGTGCGCTAATATTTACTGCAGAGGAGAGACTGAAAGGCATATAAACAAAATCAGAGAAAGATATATATTGGTACATGAACAGAAGAAGTTTATTTTACGATCAAGCTTATGGAGGCTTTTTTATTTTTATTTTTTGGAATTCAGAGCAAAACACTAGCATGAGATATCAGCAAAATGACGAAAATTATGTTTCAGACAATCAGCAAAAAACACAATAAATGCTCCTCTAGAATAGCAGAAAGATCCGAATCAGTGCCAGACATCCATCTTTATGTGATATTGTTCACGTGGGTATGGGTGTGGTGGGGCAGGAGAGATTACGGCGGGAGTACCTTTACAGAGATCATCAGAACCATGATGGCTGCTTGTAGTAAGGGATCATTTTTACGTTGACACACCTGAATGGAATTAAAATCATGTGTGGCATAAGATAAATAATCCCAGGTGAGAGAAAATCAAGCTGTATTCCACATGAAAATGTGGAGAACATACAGAATACCTGACATAGAATAGCATCAAATACACAAAGAGAAGCACGAAATCAGAAACTAGCTCAAGAATGACAAAATGGACTGTTCAATAAGATATCTGTGCCATTCTGTGATGGAAACGGCAAATTGCAAGATATTGATGGGGACTTATAAGAATCTTAAATCTTATTCATAGTCATTTTATATGTTGACAGCTTGGATACGACTTCTAATAAGATCAAGATACCATTGTATAGTACCAGGCTATGGTCTTATCAGTCCTATCATCACACGAATTATAATTACAGTTTGACGCTCACCCAAGTTCCACTTAGTAAAGATCAAGTCAGTGAACCTTAACAGAAAACTATGTGTCCCATGAGACTAACAGAAAACTACATGTCCCCTAAAAATAACAAGAGCTAAGTTTTAATCTTCTTTCATTAAAAAAAAAATGAGGCTATATTGGATGCCTTTATAGACTAAAAGATTAAGAAACATTTTATTGCTTAGGCGAAGGAACTCTCTTATTTATCTGATATGCTCACCTCATAAAGCTTGTATTCAAACCTGTATTTCCTCAGAACTCTATAAATAAGATGTCATGGCCTTCCAATCAAAGCGCAGAAAGGTGCTTGCCTTGATAAATTGAACCATAAATTATGACAAAGCAAAGAATCCTTGCAGAATAAAGCTTCACTTTTCTTCTATTATATCTCAGCAAGTGCAAATTTGGGACAATCACCATTAAGATGAGCGATATATGAAAGATAAGAAGGGCTGATGAAGTAGCTTATAACAGCAACATGATACGAAGGCAAAGGAAGATCAATACATTTCATATGATTTTAGTGCGGCTGAAGAATATTATGCCCAACGTAGGATTTTATTTGATTAACTACAGGAATAAGTGGAACTGAAGTCCCATTAAAAAGAAATTTAGCAATTACCAAACAAACGACTTCTACACCAGCTTTTCGTGCAAGATGTTAAATTTTTATATATGTGCTTGAACACACTCAAACTCAAAACATTGCTCTTTTGAGCATCAACCAGCCAACACAAGTACATAGCTTCGCAAGAAGTGGTTGAGGAAGAAAAAATCGAGAATTTGACATTCAAAACAAACAACAGAAGTCACCTGCTTTAACAACAAGGGTAAATCTGGAGCTCGGCTCGGCACTTCATGGTTTGCAACAGCATAGTCAATACCTCTGCAGTTGTCAATGTACATCTGCTTAGAACACTGAATGTGACAATGTAAATGTGCCAACAAAAGATAGGGGATTTAAAGGCAATGAAGTGATGAAAGACCTGAGAGACTGCCTCATTATAAAAGGCATATAAATTTAATGAACAGGAAAAATAGATAAAAGTAGTGAACGCTATATGTACCTAATATCAGATATGCAAGTGAAATATGTGAACATGAAGTTTATACAAATATTTCATCAACCCCCAACCCCACAAAAAGGAATAGTGTCTTATAACTTGCCTCCTCCATTATCTTTAACAGCAAACAAGATTCATCAAGACAAATAGATGATAAGGGTGGATAAGATAGTCACCATTACAGAAAAAGAAAAGGAAAAAAAGAGACCGGTAAATAGAAAAAGAAGAGAAGACCCCAACTATACTAACAACCAAGGGATGCCTGCCATTTTCTCGGCAGATCAGTCAACGGCAAACGATTAAACCTTCCAAAAACCATGGACCAAAAGAGAGGTGTAACAAGCTCCTAAAGCAGGACTGTCCTCTGTAAACTCAACACCTTTTTTTAATATGTAAGAAAAGGTGACCTTATCCTTCCAACTTAAGTTTTTTTTCCCACAAATTGCAGGTTATGAAAGAAAATATTACTAGGAAGCTCCACCTTGCTTTGATCAAGCATAGAAGACCTCACAGCATAAACCACGATATCCTGAGGCTTAGTTCCAGTGCAGAAACCAAATTGTATATTAGCACTTTGACTTAAGCTGTCCTCAAAATCGATTCACAAAACACAAATTTAGTTTTTTTGACTTTTTGTTTTGAAGTTCCTTTACTTCTACACCCTCCGTCCCAGTTTAAGGTTCTTACAATCCTTTTTGGTTTGTCCCAGATTAAGGTTCTTAGTTGCTTTAATACTTAAAATGGACAATGGGACCCACTTGTCATTCTCACAACAAAAACTCCCTACCCATTTTCTCTCTCCTACTTTACTTTTCATAGTCACAACATTTACTTTTTCTTAATCCCCGTGCAAAGTCAAACTAAGAACCTTAAACTGGGACGGAGGGAGTATTTTTGTGCATGCATCTCTACGCATAATCTCCCCCCCCCCCCCCAAGGAAAAAAAAAAACAAAAAAAAACAAAAAGTCCAGTTAAGATGATTGATAGACAAAAGCAGCAAGTAGATGAAAATCAGCATTTCATCTCTGAAAGCTAAAGTCTAAGTCTAAACAGGGATAAAACCATTTGAAATTAGCATTTCATCCGAAAACTAAATAGGAACAAAACCATTAAAAAGGAAGGAAAATCAGATTTGGAGACAACATACAGTAATTAGCATCTATAAGAAAACCAATTAGGAAAACCTGGCAAATTGGATGATGAGATCATGCAAAACCCTATGATTTACATTCCTCCCCTTCTTGTACAATTCGAGAGCTAAAAGATACCGATCAAATATTCGATCAAGGCTTTCAAGCGGATTAATCGTTGTTCTATCCATGCAATCAATCCACTTCCCCCACACCGATCACTTCTCTCTCTCTTTCAACACCTACCAATCTATTGATCTATCTAACTTCTCCGACTTGAACAATAGATCTAAAATCCTGGGTCGGGAAAGGAAGCAAGATATATGGCCTCTTCTAGTGACAAGTAGTCTGGTTCAAAAGAAGCTTTTTTTTTTCTCGTCCCATTATACGCCCCTGGCCTATATAGTCCCCCTAAGTCCCAAATTAAATGTCACACTTCCCATTTCGGTCCGGCCCAATTGTCACATATCTAAATTAGGAAAACAAATTGTACATGCAAAATACAAACAAGTAAAGCACAAGTTTTAAAAACGTTGACAAGTCAACTGCTACATTATTTTGGGACGGAGGGAGTAATAAATAAATGAGGCAAACTGAACCCATACAGAGAAAGGTATAATAAAAGTGGTAGAGTGAATATGATGGTCAAGTATGCTAGGTAATTTCCTTGGCGGCAGGGAAATCCATAAATGAGGTTAACAGCTTTCCATGTATAAGATTTCACCTGCGAAGGGTTTCTCCCCCTATCTATAGTGCATGAATAAAATATTATTCATATATCGCTTGTTATCCTTCTTTAACTATTCTGAATTACTTTTTTAACTAAACAATTAATTACAGTGGGAAAGATTCCAAGTATTGTTATTACAGGCAACTCCTAGGCAACCAGGCCAGCTGGCTTGGCTGCACATGAATCGTTAGAGGGCCTTGATCGCTGGTACTGGGCCTGCCAGCTATTGGGCCATTACGCTATTCCACTATTGGTAATGTGATGACCTGCCAAACATTGGTGATAGCCTCGTCAATGGACAAGCAGGGTAGAGCAAGAGTGAGGCTTCCTTGGTGTTTGGACAGCTGCTTAATTCCATTTTATTTATTCGAAAAAGTTAATAGCTGGATGACTATGCCGCTGGGCTATTGGGAACCTCAGCCTCTGTCACCCAAATAAAAAGGATAACCAGCAGAACCCATAAGTTCCCAGGGTCAGTGAGCATCGGAAATGGCAAAACCAACAGTGTGAATGTGAGGTTACATACATTCAAAAAGCCTACAGTCTCGTTGGTGATAGACAACATAGAAGTCCTGTATTTTCATACAATTGCCAGATATCCTCCAAATCCTCCAAAAGCTAAAAGGTCCAAAACTACAGTGCGCCCACACTATGAAGGGCCATCTCAGAGCTGGCATGGCCAACTAATGTGGCATGAGCACCTACAAAACTTTCTAGAGCCGCTTTAATTTTGCTAAGCCATTAAAATGTCAAGTACATAGGCAAATGAAGTGAACATCTTAAGAAGTCCTAGTAATAGTTTCACAAGGTCAAATGGACAGCATGGTAAGGAAAAGAATTCAAAAGCTAAAAGGTCCAAAACTACTGCCATTATACCCAACAGGACATTAATTCCATATGTGAATAAGTTATTCATTAACAGTGCTCATCCAAACAGTTGAATTAAGTATACGGGTCTACATGTTGTGGAGGACTATTGTACACCCTCAATGATTTTTAGGGGAAATAAAATAAGGGAACTAACCATAAAAAGTTGGTAATTTGGAAAATATGTAATCCTTTTGATCCTGTGTAGATGACACGACTTCTAGTTCAGTATCTAATTTGATAGCCTATGGAAGCATAACAAAAACTTCCATGAGAGCTTGAAATAGACCAACATAACACTTACAATTGATTGTCCTATTCCAGCTAGAGAACTCAATAAGGAGCGCAACAAAATAGCCAAGTATAACTTCAGAACTACAAGTTCATCAATTACACCAAAATGGAAGAATGTTAGAAAAGAAAAGACCTGCTCTGTGGTAGAATCCAGAAGTTGGTGGCATTTATCAACACGGATGTGGGTGTGGTTTGTGTGGGTATGGGTGTGTCTATTGTACACTACATTTAGTGTAAAGTCTCAAATTTTGGAGGATCCGACACTCGGATTCGTACCCGAGTCCGAGCACCATAGAGGGTGGATATGATACTCTGAAAAATGATGCCAAAGATGAGCCAGGTGTACCACGATGGTTAATGGTGATGGGAACGCTGTCAGGTTACCCATTCAATATATACACACACACACACACATGCATCCAATTATACTACAAAGGATTCATGCAAGAACTTCCAACTACATCACCTATAACGATATACTCCCTCCGTCCCAGCACAAGTGAGACTTCTTTACCTTTTAGGCCGTCCCACTAAAAGTGAGACTGTCCAAAATGGAATGTTTCAACCCCACTCATTCCCTCTTTTCATTTTCCACCACTCAATTTATTCAACCAACACTACTATTTATCCCACTCATTCTCTCTCTTCATTTTCCACCACTCAATTTATCCAACTAACACTACTATTTACTCCACTCATTCTCTCTCTTCATTTTCTACCACATATTTACTAGTTAGTCTTAATTAGTGTGCATACCACTCTAGTCCTACTTGTGCTGGGACGGAGGGAGTATTGACAATGGTGAAAAAAACTGCTCCTCTGTCCCAAATGAATGTCCAAATCTGCTCTTATTTTGGGACGGGGAGGGAGCACCACCTACAACTTCACGTGCTTTGTATAATTTGTTTGCAATGACGTCCTTAACAAAGTTATAAACAACCTAATCTTAGTTCAAAGTCCTTGGCCTTTTGGAGCACTCAAACTCAATTTGCATTCCTACTTTATTATGTTAAGATCGTAAATTAGGGTATATTTATGTATCAGTGAGTAGCTATTTAGATAAACATTTACATGTTTCCAGTCGACATAATTCCAAAGCGGCATCAAGAGGAACATATTATTTCTCCTTTTTGGGCATTGTTTTCAACCGAACAAGGGTAGTTAACATTAATGTCGACATAATTGGCGTATGATACATATACAAAGATAAGACGGCTTCAACAGTTATTGGCAGCTTTAAATAGGCAGTACAGTCATCACGGACATGTGTGCTAACAAGCAGGGATGGAACAATTAAGGAGGAAGGGGGTCATGAACATTTAAGAAATGATGTAATCACCCCTTCAACACTTTAGTAAAAATGCATATTATAAGTTTGAAAAAGGAAATGCCTGTGTAATGAATGATGTTAAATTTATAACATTCAAAGTGAAAGGATTATACAGTGAATATTTGTTAAAATTGATAGTACATTTACCAATATCCATCGCATATAACACTACTTGAGTTTATTATCTTCATGAGATACCGCCAAAGTATTGATAAATTATCGGATTTCTTATGATATCGCATATAACATTTACCAGTATTTAACACTAAACGTGTCCTTTTTCATACTATTCAAATTATTCTATCATAACGTATTTTCAACCAATAAAATATTTGGCTTATAAAGAGGATTTAGATATGAAATAAGTTTTAACAGTAATATTATAAAGCATATTCCATCGTCAAAAAATAATCACACTTTTCTTGTTAGTTAGTCCCCAAAAATATCCGATTTCTAAATATAACAACAAATAGTGTGTAACTTTAACAAGGAGCAGCAAGTAAAGCATGTTCTATAAAACGCTTGCTGGTCAAATTGAAAGTAGTTTTCAGATTGAACGAGTATTGTACTTCTGTTAAAATTTTGACCCCTCTGACTTCAATTCCTAGCTACGTCACTATTAACAAGAGATAACTCAGCCTAATATCCCCATCCAACCAAAATTGAGTGTAGCTTTTGGTTATATCACTAAGAGCTTAACTTTCTTATAAAATTAATTCAAGCATGGCCTGTATCAATCAATTCAAATTACCAACAGACATTCGCTTCTCCACAAGCTTAACCCTAAAAACAAATACTTATTTCTCAACTAGTATTGCTAGAAATCCAACCTAAATTGTCAATCTAGCTACTCTTAGACATTTATCATTTTACTATAATAGCTGTAGACCTGATCAGTTAAATGGGAAATACAAGAGGATATGGAGCAGTCTATTTTTTCACCTAAAATTGCATGCATTTGCGGTCTAAGATGGAAATTCTCATGTCTAGTGGAGTCAAAGAGTTGATCTGCATAATTAGGTTCACCAATTTCAAATAGACAGAAAATTCTCATATACTGATCGTTAGGCCTTTTTCCATAACTTAGAAACAAATAATTCACAAGCACGACAGAACGATACAAGCGAAAACGCTTGATGTAGGTAACAGACAAGCACAATTAGCAACCTGGCGAGGGAGAGGCAGAGATTGAAGAACTCTCCGTTGTCGTTGGAAATCACGGAACGGGTGTGCGTGAATAGCCGGTCGGCGACGGCTGAAATGCGGAAAGAATTGACATATGAAGGCGATAGGGGATTAGCCATGTCCGTTCCCGATGCCGGCGGCCTCGATACCGCCGCTCCGGCCATTATCGATTGTCGTCAGTAGCCCCTTGCGTGCGCGAATCTCTCTGTCTGAATCAAAAATTGCTGAATTGATTAGAGAGAAAGTGAATTAGGGATTGTGCAAAGATTTGGCGAACTATATGAACGTTGAGAAAATCTTTGAAGTAGAGTACTAGTACTTCGATACGAGAGACTAGTTTCTTCTTCCGTATTGCTAGTGCTGCTGTATTAATACTAATACATGCCTGTCAGTTCCGTTCGTCATAATGATTTCTTTTGTCTCAATTATTTTTTACTTATTTAATTTAACACAATTTTTTTGGAGAAAACATTAAAAAGAATAGTAGGAAAAAATTTGAACAAAAACAAAATAGTAGGAAAATTGTTATTATAGTTTTAAACCAGCTCATTTAAAAATGTCATTTTAATGCATGTTTAGGTCATGAATTGAGGACTGTTAAAACAAATCTTAAATTGAGGATGAATTAAAACCATTTGATTTATTATTATTTTATCAGTTCATTAGCTAAAACTGTTAGATTTGAGTTAAACACCTATTTGGTCCTTAACCTATTGATTTGTTTTCCTTTTGATCCTTAACATATTTTGGTTTTCCTTTTGGTCCTTGATGTACCTAGGTGCAGGATAAAGTGGTCCTTAACCTATTTTAGTTTTCCTTTTGGTCCTTGATGTACCTATTTGCAGGACAAAGTGGTCCTTGACCTATTTTGGTTTTCCTTTCGGTCAACAAGCCATGTCGACGATTTTAAGGACCACTTTGTCCGGCAAATAGGTACATCAATGACCAAAAGGAAAACTAAAATAGGTTAAGGACCACTTTATCCTGCAACTAGGTACATCAAGGACCAAAAGGAAAACCAAAATAGGTTAAGGACCAAAAGGAAAACAACTCAATAGGTTAAGGACCAAATAGGTGCTTAACTCCTGTTAGATTTTATAATTATAATTTGGCAACGGACAAGGCGACTATTTTAATAATAAAATACTCAAAGTTTCACACCAAAAGCGAATTTTCAGGAAATTACACGAATTTTAGTTTGATATTATTAATCTCTAAAACCTCTAATTTTCCCTTGTGTTTGGAAAAATATTTTATAATAACTACTCTTAGTTTGCTAGTATGAATAATTACCTAAAAAAGCTTTAATAGTTCTACGCGGTTCATTGGTAACTTTTTTTTACGATGTCATTACGGTTTTTTTTTTTGTGTGTGTGTAAGGTTCATTGGTAACTTTTTTTTTACGATGTCATTACGGGTTTTTTTTTGTGTGTGTATTTTTTCTTCCCGATTAAAATTCAAAAAGGAATGTTTGAGTAGTGAATTTCTTGAATTGGTTCATCATTGATCAAAATCTCTTTTTGACTTTACACCATTGATTACGTTGTTATTAGTGAGCAGTAGTTGAAGAAATCTATAATGACAAAGACTTGGGTGAGACCGTCTCACCTTGAGTCACTTATGAACACGCGTGCTCTTTGTTAGTCTCAAATCATCTTCGATTGCTAATGTTTTGATTATCTTTGAGACTTTAGTTCTGACCTTGGCCACTCCTATACTTCAGCGAGGTTTATGGGTTAGAGAGACTCTCCAAAAGAGTTTGATCATACACTCATCAATAACGACAGCAACAAAGGTCAGTTAAAGCATTTACCAAAGCATCCGGTAAATGTCTTTCAAACATGAACATTACATTTTTTCTTGCACTCGTCAAAGAACCCATATATTCTATTAATGGAAGCACTTTCATGGTTACCCTTCAGAAGAAAAAAGTTTTCCTTGTATTTTATCTTGTATGCAAGTAGAATGTGTTGGTCCCTAAAGGGGCAACAAGGGTGTGAAAATCGCTAGAGGGGGGGGTGAATAGCGTTTTAAAATTCTTTTCAAACTCTTTTGCAATTCAATGGCAGATGCGCACAACTCTTATTTTGGCTAAGTATAGCGCGCGGTAAGAGTGTGAAATGCACAGCGGAAATTTAAAGCAGCTCTGCGCAGGGTATACTGCGCAGAGATAAAAACGCACGCGCTAAGTATGAGGCTAAAGAGTGGCGCAAAATGGGATTCTAAGGCAAATGAGCAATAACAATTACAACATCTGAGAGTGGCAATCTGAAAGATCAAACAAAGCAGTTCATAAAAAGTTAAGCAGGGAATATGCAATAAGTAATGAACACGCTATTTGGAGAGGTTCGATTGATGAAAGATCTACATCCTCTACCAAGATGGTTAGTCTTGGATTTCTAATGGAGATCTTATTATATGAGAGAGTATTACAAATTACATCATTTGAGCTCAATACTAACTCAAGATCTATTATCTATGAAGAACAAATCCTAGACTAAATCGGTGTATCTCAAGAAGTTAGATCAAAATAATCAAAACTTCAAGAGGTGTGTGTGTGACAGAAATTCTGGGCTCTATGAAAATGAAAGATGAAGAGCACCAAGAATTCTGGTGATATAGGCTTTGTGATATGAGCAGGAGTTTTGAAGGTTTGAAGATCTTGAATGCTGTTCTAAGGAATCTGGAAAAACTAAGCAGCAGACTTCAGATCTTCATGGTTTCTCAGTGAAGCATGAAACTCGAGCTCTGAAGCATAGTGGCTAGGGATGACCAAACACGGTTCCGGTTACGGTTCCGGTTCGGAACAGCCGGTTCCGGTTCGGCTTTTATGTGAACCTTAACCGGCCCTTGGTTACACCGGTTCCGGTTCCGGTTATCACAATACGGTTCCGGTTCGATTCCGGTCCGGTTCCGGTTCTGTTCCACGGTTCATTTTTTGATGGTTTTTTAACAGTTAATTCTGATGAAACTGTTAGAAATCGGTCAAAAACACATTTTTATTATTTTCATTCACTGATTTTGGCAAAAAATCAGTCAAAACACAACTTTTCTTGTCAACTTTCCATTAGTAACGGTTAATTCTAATGAAACTGTTAGAAATTTAATGATTTTGATTGTTTTTTAACGGTTTTACTGACGGTTCAGACGGTTCCGGTTCGCGGTTTGGTTGGGCGGTTCGGAACCGCCGGTTCACGATTTTTTGGGGGGTTGAACCTTAACCGGCCCTTATCCAAAACGGTTCCGGTTCCCACGGTTCCGGTTTTCGTGGCGGTTCATGGCGGTTACGGTTTTTTCGGTTCCGGTTCCGGGCCGGTTCGACGGTTTCGGTCCGGTTCCGGTCCGGTTTGGCCATCCCTAATAGTGGCCAACAAGAGGGGCTTGATCAAAGGTGATGATCAAGGGCCGATGAAAAGGGCTAAATCAAAAGGCAGCTTCAAGGGCAGCTTGGAAATGAAGATGAGCAGGCTATTTATAGCTGAGAGCTTGGATATATCCGTTGGAGCTCTGAGCAAGGACAATGAGCTGGCACAAGGTGATTGGTGCGCATGTGTCCTTTATAGCCGTTGGAGCTCTAATCAACGATGATGACCTGGCACAATATGATTGGTGCGCAGGTATATAGAGCCGTTGGAGACTGAGCATGAAGACCAAATTCAAAAGCTTCTTCTAGAAGGTTGACAGCTGTCTTCACTTGAGATATTTCTTTGAAGCATGTCTCCACCAATGGTTTTGTTGAGTGTGCTTATTTTGTCGTTTGTGCATACCTCAGCTTTTTAATAAGCGTGCATCTTCTAAGCATTTTCCAAACTTTCTAGAATGTGAGATCAGGAGATGAGGAACTTGACCAAGGTTGTGTCCGCGCACAAAAGGCATGCGCATTGCCGGCGCGCATGGATTCAGCGCATGAGCAGCATGCGCACCATGCTTGGTCACAGAGATCTCTTGAGAGTTTAGGAAGAAATATCTTGAAAACTGAGCAGGGTCAAGGTCTGCGCAAAGATATCTATGCGCAGTGGCGACCTGCGCAGAGAACATTCTGCGTAGCGAAATGAATTCCTGCTTAGGTGATCTTCGATCTTTAAAGCTTCAAGTCCTATCATCTAAGCCTATACTATAAAAAGGACTTAGCTAAAAATTGAAGTTCTAAACTTCTTTACATGAGATCCTAAAGTCCGTAAAAATACTTATAGGTGATGGTATCAATCAATTTTAACAAAAGTAGGAGGGTTAAGTGATAAGCATACCCAACAATCTCCCCCTAAATGATTGATGCCATTACCTACTATAGCAAATGCAATTCATTGTACTTGATAATAACATGTCCATAAGAATGAGAAAGGTAAATCATGCCTCAAGTCAATGCACACACTAGCCAGTGCTATAGATTTCTAATCTATCCAAAAGATTAAAAACTTACAAGATAGGAAAGATAGAAATGTTATTCAGAGCATACAAATAATGTGAGATGAAGTTTTAAGTATGCGTTTAAACTGAATGTTTAAACATCATGCGTAGAAGACATGAGCAGTTAAGATTATGCGCATGAGTTTAAGTAATAATGCATTCAATGTTCCACAAACGAATGATTTGAATTTGAACAAGGTTTTTGTGAAAGCTTTATGATGCATTCTTCTCATTAAAACTTTGAAGGATTGACTGTTACAGATTACAAGTTTTAAAGAGGAAAATCAAAAGAGAGAGGTGCGCACAAAAACAGAAGCGCACAAAATAAAAGCGCATAAAAGAAATATACTGCGCAACGAGAATCAAAAAGGTTCAAAAAACATAACAAAATACTTACAGAGGAAATCTAATCTAAGTTGATCCGTTGCAGGGCTTCGCGCATCTCATTCTGAAGACCGTTGAATTTGTTCATGAGTTCCACCTTTAAATTTTGAAATTTGTCTTGGAACTCCACAGCTTTTCCAACATAAATGTTCATTCCTCTGCGCATATCAGCGTTGTCATCCACTAGCTCTCTGATACTTGCTCTGCTGTCCGTCAGGATGGCAGTTTGCGTAGCTTCTAATCTTGAGTCGGTATGGAGGCGCTGAGTGTTGACGCTTGCTTGAATGTCTAACATTGCGTAGTCAAATTTTTCGATAAACGCCAAAGAAAAATCTGTCAAGGACTTAGCAATGCATCGACGCACTTCTTCAATATTATGCGCAGAGCCTCCTTGTTCAATCTTCTCTATCTGAGCCTCCATCTGAGCTTGAAGGTCATCAAATCCTCTATGTAACCCATCTGCAAGGGTTTTCTTGAGCTTTTTTAGAATGTCCCTGAGTCCACCATCAAGCGCTCCTAAGGTGCACACATTTTTGAGTTGTGCGCTGACATTTTCAAGCTGAGCGCTAATGGATTTCAGGGAGTCCAGGATAAGATGTTCCAAAGTGATAGGAACCTTTTCTTGCGCAGGCTCAGATGGACTTGCCTTTGCTTTAGCACTCTCCGTGCTTTCCTTTGCCTTTGCTTCTTCTTTGGCAGCTTTCTCCCCCTTAATGGTATCAATCTCCAAACACTGCATATCAAGACGATATAATAAAGCAGTTTGAGCAGTAAGGAGTTGATTAAGCTGTAGCTGCGTAGCGACTTGATTCGCTTGAACATAATGCAAGCTCTGCACGATCTGGCACAGCTCAGCTGAAGAGGTAGGAGTCTCAGGGGCTGAAGATGGAGGTTGAACTGGAGAAGAATCACTGCTGTCGGTGGCTGCGGAACTAGTGCGGCGCTTCTTCAATCCTTTAGTGCTGCTGCGCACCTTCTGCTTGAGACGAGAAGAGGTATGTGCGATATCAGCACTGGGGATGGCTTCTTGAGAGGCTTTGTGCATCTGCTCCCCCTCAATAGCATCATCGTCTGAAGCACCACGGAAAGCAGCCTTGCGCTTCATAGTGGTTGGCTTTGAGGGAGCAGGCGCTGGAATGCTGGTAGGATCTGCCTCTTTGATAGAAATCCCTTTGGTGGATTGAACCAGAAGAATATCCTTGAGCTTTTTGCTACTGGGCGGAGCAATGCCCTTCCCCTTGCGATTGTACGCTTCTTCTGCGGTCTCTTGCGCAGCATCAGTTGTAGATCGTCCTGCACTCTTTTTGGGTTTGACCACAGGAATTGGGCCTATCCAGGGTTCCTTGTTGGGAGCGGCATCAGACAG
Source organism: Campanula takesimana (assembly GCA_026119855.1). Lineage (NCBI taxonomy): Eukaryota > Viridiplantae > Streptophyta > Magnoliopsida > Asterales > Campanulaceae > Campanula > Campanula takesimana. The sequence continues at coordinate 1,644,940 of JAOWBW010000159.1, forward strand.
CCAGATTTCATAGAAATCGGCGTTGCCTATCTCACTGCGCAAATTCTGAATGTGTAATCTGGAATAGTACTTTGCGTCGCAAGACTGCTTCTTGATTGACTTTTCTTCAACATAGGTGGCCAATTCACCATAAGTCAATAGGAGTTTGGTTAGCAGTCTGCAGTGAGTTCGGTACTTGGTCTTCCCTGCGTTCAGCTTCTTCTCATAGCTTGTCATCCCCTTCACAATCTCATTGAATATTATCTGCGGCCAGTCTAGTTGATCTTCGTTGAAGATGGCTGCGCAGTATTCCCACTGCTTAGAGATGAAATGTCCATTATTTCCATTCTTGCAGTTGAGGGAGTCTCCAATTAGGGTGCACAGGTGATACATCACCTCACCAAATTTCTTTCGGTTATACATCGGCCACTTCTTGTTAAGAGAAGGGATGCCAATGAGCTTCTGTGCAAGCGCATTTTGATGAGCCTCATCATAGTTGACTGAAGAACTATCAACATTGAAGTTTAGGAGGCTGCGAATGTGATTGGGGTGAACCATTATATCACAGCGCTGAATGGTGGCCATGATCATTTCTGTTGTCTTGCCTTCAAGTTGTGCAGGAACAACTCTTGCTGTCCTGAAGAATTCATCTAACAGAGCAGGCACTATGAAGGATTGCTCAAGAGAGAATAATGGAAGAATGCCGGAGGTGCTGAGAAGATGAAGCAGATGACGACCAGTCGCATCTAAAGAGAGATCTGCCTGAATAAGTTCCCAACCCAGAATGAAATAAACGTGTCCCTGCGTAAGACAGTAGATAGAATTAGACAACCTATTGCTTATGGAGCTGTGCGCATATGCAAGTAATGCAGATATACCTTGGCACAAGTTCCATGAAAAAAAAAAAATTATGCGCAGAAAATAGAGGGTGGGCAAAAAAAAAAAAAGAATGCATACGCAGAGGGATCATGCGCACAGAAAATTAATACAAGTAAAGAAGTATGCGCAGAGAAATAGATATAGCTATATGCGCAGGAAATTTATGCGCAGAGCATAAAGAAAAGGGAGGGTGAATAATAGACTAAATATAAAAAATAATTAAGAACATGAAGAACACCCAAAAACACAGAAAAACAAAAGTTGACAAAATTCAACAAAAAATACATCGAAATGTCGGCGTGAACAGGACGAAGTCAACCGTGTAAAAAGTATGGTCAACGACATTAAAACAAACTTAGAAATTCAGAAAAACGGTTCGACTGCTAAGGAAGTTACGAAGCTCAGAAATTGACGAAAAACCTATGTAACGACCATTGATCATGAAATAAACTACATGAAAGAATAGATCAGGCAAATACGAACACAACACAACGATCGATTTCAAAAATGATCAGTAAATAAGGGAGAAATCGAAAAAGGGAGTCTTGAGACTTCCAAGAACAACAATGGCGGAAAAATAAGAAGTTATAGTGAAACATACCATGTCTTTGACGGTGGGATGCCTTGATTGTCGTTCTACTTCTTCTTCGTGAGAGTTTCCAGAGTGCGAAGAAGAGTCGGAGATGATGATTTCTGGTTGAGTTTTGATTTTCTTAGGCGCCATTGAAATGGTTTAGAAAGAAGGAAGGTTGATGTTGAAGATAACGAATAGCAAATGAGAGATGAGGGTTTAGAGCAGAGGTTAGAAAGAGAGTGAGAAAATTTAGAGGGAAGAGAGAAGTAGAGAGAGAAGCGGTTTAAGTAGGGAAGGAGAAGTTAGGCGCACGATAGCTAATAAAAGTTTGAGAAAATGTGCAGTGGCGCAGGATAGTAGTACCACGTGTCACAAAAGGGAACGCGCGTGCGCAGGCCTATGCGCGTGTGTGCGTGAAGTTCTAAGCCGGTCACTGTCAAGTCGACTTCCTCATAAATGGTGAGTCAGTGAAAGGACGGGCGCACGTTAGCATAGTGACGTGGCCGAATGGGGAATGCGCGTGCGCAGTCTTTGCGCGCGCGTGTGTCAGCGAAAAGAGGCTGACGGCTGTCGCATCACCTTCCTCATTAAATGGTGAGCAGAGGCGCTATCATTAATTGCAGTTTGCATTAAATGACAATGGGACATGCGCAAGGGTAAAAAGGTAATTTCCCAAGAAAATTCAAAAAATAAAAGCGCGGGAAAATTTGAATTACACAAGTACCCTTGTGACTCAGCGTTGACTTTTCAGTCAAGGACCTATGTGCAAAATCTAATGAATAGAACACTTACCTGCGGTCCATGATGATTTGCGCATGGATAGTCATGCGCAGCGTATTGATAGCGCAGAGATTCCATAAATCTCAGAACTGTTGTTTCATTCGCAGACAGTTGTTTGCGCAGGAGTTGCATAGGGCGCATGAAACTTAACCTATTTTGCACACTTTATCAAGCAAATACATTAGTGTCAATAAATTATGTGGACAAGTTAGCTAAGATTAAGCATACCCATTTCTCCTTTCAAGAGATCACTTGTTAATTCTTGAGGAGATGATATTAGATGTTGATGAGCTTGATAATAGTGCTTGGTAGGATTGAAAAACTGCTATGGTGGACATATTATCGCAGAGAGTTGGATAATTCTTATCATGAATCCCATAGTCCACAGGTTGTTGCTTCATCCATAAGATTTGGCAGCAGCAGCTTTCACCGGCAATATATTCTGCTTCAGTAGTGGAGATGGACACAGCAGCTTGTCTCTTGCTTGCCCATGCTAAGTCGATTTCCAAGGAAATGACCAGTTCCACTTGTGCTATTCCTATCAATTGTGCACGCTGCGTAGTCCGCATCTGAATAACCTACAAGTTTAAAGTTCGAATCTTTGGTGTACCAAAGTCCAAGGTTAACAGAGCTAAAAATATATCTAATATTTTTTACAGCAGTTATGTGTGTTTCAGAAGAATTAGCGTGATAGTGCGCACATATCCAGTCAACATAATATCTTGGCCAGCTAGCAGAAGATAAAGGAGAGTTAATCATACCTAGATATAGTCTGATCAACTTTACCTTTTAAGTCAGTTAAATTTGTTGCTTGTGGCCGTTGGAGTGTCGAATGCTTTAGCATTCAAGTCCAAACTTCTTGATTAAGTTCCTAGTGTACTTGACTTGATTTGCGAAGATGCCATCATTCAATTGCATGATTTGAAGCCCGAGAAAGAATGTGAGTTCTCCCATCATGCTCATTTCAAACCAGCTTTTCATTTGCTTTTCAAAGCGCTTACACAGAGACTCGTTAGTAGAACCAAATATAATATCATCGACATAAATTTGAACGAGTAAGGAGTGATCATTATACTTGGCAATAAAAAGAGTTGTATCGATTTTACTGCACTTGAAGCCTTTCTCTAATAGGAATTTTGATAGCGTATTGTACCATGCTCTTGGAGTTTGCTTAAGACCATACAAAGCTTTCTTGCTTTGATTCTATGATGCTTCCATTCTTATCCATCTTGTTTCCGAACACCCATTGAAGCGCTAAATATTTGATGAGCTTTTCTTGCATTTCTTGCATAGCATCGATCCATCTTAAAACATGGAGCACTCTATCAATCTTCTTTGATCCGACATAAGAGATAAACGAATGCTACACCGCAAAGTTTGATGCTCTCGATGTGCGAATCCCTATATTGTGATGATAGGAATACGAAGATCAATGGGTATTTTATTTACTTCAGCATCACGATCATCAAAGGTGATTTGTTGAAGTGGAGAAACATCATGCGCAGGAGGTGTTTGCGCATCAGGAGTTGCAACTTCAGGCGCAGCATTTATAGTATGCGCATGAGATGGACTGATTATGAATCTGCTTGATCTATGTCCTGCGCAGAAATAGAATTACTGTGCACCTGTCTGAAAAGCTCAGCAGAGTCATCAGAATCATTGGGAGCCAAATGTGGCTCAAGGAGAGAATGCTCATCAAAAAGTAACATGTACAGATACTAAAATAACTAGAGATTTATCATATTATGATCATGAAAAGCTTATAGAATGATTGGCATACCCAACGAGAATACCTTCATCTGCTTTGGCGTCGAATTTTCCTTTAGCGTTTGCAGCCAAAGAGCTTGAAGAAAGCAATGTTGGGCGCTCTGTCTCTCCATAGCTCATATGGAGTCTTGTTGTAGGCTTTGTTGATGAGGGATCTTATTCTGAGTAAAGCATGCACCGTTGACAGCTTCTTCCCAGAAATACATTTAGAAGTACTGCTTCTACTATCATTGTTTATCCATCCTCAATCAACGAGCGATTCTTTCCACAACGCCATTTTGTTGCGGAACTCCAGCAGCAGAGAAATTGTGAAGAATACCATTTGTTGGTTCTTGTTGGTTCTCACAATATTGAGCGACATCGTTGTTCATAAATTCTGTTCCATTGAAGTATCGAACTATATTGATGTCTTCTATGTTTGGAGATTTAGAAGGAGAGCAGCCAGGATATCATTGAGATACCACAAGTTGGTCCAAAGCTTCGCGGTAGTGAGCGGTCCAAACATATGAGGTGAAGCAGATGTAAGCGGTTTTACATTGGAGCAATCTTGCTGGAGGAAAACTGCTCAGGCTACTTACTAAGCTGGCATGGTGCTTATACCATTGCTAGCTGCTTTCACTTAAGCTTATTGTTATAAAACAAGGATTAGTAAATAGAAATTATAGCGGTAAGATCAAATAGATTAGAAATTGGTCTTACGAGTCCTTGTGAGCAAAGTTAGTCCAGAAACGCCATTTTTTATGTAACATAGCGTTGAAGTGATATGGCATTCCAGAACTTTATCTCATAATTGTGATATGGAGAGCAGGTTGCTTGAGACATAATCTTTTATGATTAGTCCAAATCCAATTATGTACCCTTTGTTGTTGTCACCATATATTCCTGAGTGATCTCTTCCTTCGTGCGCACCTTTAAGAGTGTTGACATCTCTAGTAGTGTCTAGAATCTACTGTCGATATCAACTGAGCTTGAGAGAACGCAGTGAAGTAGATCTTTTCTGCTTGTTGAAACATTAACTTGCGCTCTACAGCAGTGTTATCTTTTAACATCATCACACTGAGAGATTCCTTGCGCGGCTGCGGAGTTGGTGATGATGCAGCTTCTGTCAAGTTGGCCCTGGCAGATAGGTGCTTGTCATTCTGTCTGCTTGGTGAAAGTGTCCCGTTTCCACTGGAGTGAAGGGATCTTTCTTTGATTGTCCTTGGCGCATGCTCAGGTTCCATTTCAGAAACAACTTTTGAATCATTGTCAGCACTTGCCATTAAGCAGAGTAGTCCATCCTCAGGGTCAGCATAGTTGTCTTCAGTGCCAAGTCTCCGAGTCCTTAGCTCCTTCTCTGTGCAGTTCTCTTCATCAACCATTCTGTACTGCTTTGATGCTTTGTGCGCAGGGTTGCTTTTCCTTGTACTCAAAATTTGAAGGAGGCATTGAAGCGTAATGTCTTGGCTTTCTGCATAAACCAAGTCATCTTTCTTTGAGTCTTTACGAGAGAGAATACAGATCTTTGCTTGAGGATCCACCAGGTTTGGAGAGCTTTCTGAATTTGATCTGAGGTTTGAGCAGGCGCAGGGATAAGTGAAAAGTTAGCCATTGCCCTAGATTTGAAGCCATATTGAATCGGCACCCAAGCTGTTAAGCTTGAAAAACAGAAACATGTTTTATGAAGGTGTTTGCTCTGATACCACTTGTTGGTCCCTGAAGGGGCAACAAGGGTGTGAAAATCGCTAGAGGGGGGGGTGAATAGCGTTTTAAAATTCTTTTCAAACCCTTTTGCAATTCAATGGTAGATGCGCACAACTCTTATTTTGGCTAAGTATAGCGCGCGGTAAGAGTGTGAAATGCACAGCGGAAATTTAAAGCAGCTCTGCGCAGGGTATACTGCGCAGAGATAAAAACGCACGCGCTAAGTATGAGGCTAAAGAGTGGCGCAAAATGGGATTCTAAGGCAAATGAGCAATAACAATTACAACATCTGAGAGTGGCAATCTGAAAGATCAAACAAAGCAGTTCATAAAAAGTTAAGCAGGGAATATGCAATAAGTAATGAACACGCTATTTGGAGAGGTTCGATCGATGAAAGATCTACATTCTCTACCAAGATGGTTAGTCTTGGATTTCTAATGGAGATCTTATTATATGAGAGAGTATTACAAATTACAACATTTGAGCTCAATACTAACTCAAGATCTATTATCTATGAAGAACAAATCCTAGACTAAACCGGTGTATCTCAAGAAGTTAGATCAAAATAATCAAAACTTCAAGAGGTGTGTGTGTGACAGAAATTCTGGGCTCTATGAAAATGAAAGATGAAGAGCACCAAGAATTCTGGTGATATAGGCTTTGTGATATGAGCAGGAGTTTTGAAGGTTTGAAGATCTTGAAGGCTGTTCTAAGGAATCTGGAAAAACTAAGCAGCAGACTTCAGATCTTCATGGTTTCTCAGTGAAGCATGAAACTCGAGCTCTGAAGCATAGTGGCCAACAAGAGGGGCTTGATCAAAGGTGATGATCAAGGGCCGATGAAAAGGGCTAAATCAAAAGGCAGCTTCAAGGGCAGCTTGGAAATGAAGATGAGCAGGCTATTTATAGCTGAGAGCTTGAATATATCCGTTGGAGCTCTGAGCAAGGACAATGAGCTGGCACAAGGTGATTGGTGCGCATGTGTCCTTTATAGCCGTTGGAGCTCTAATCAACGATGATGACCTGGCACAATATGATTGGTGCGCAGGTATATAGAGCCGTTGGAGACTGAGCATGAAGACCAAATTCAAAAGCTTCTTCTAGAAGGTTGACAGCTGTCTTCACTTGAGATATTTCTTTGAAGCATGTCTCCACCAATGGTTTTGTTGAGTGTGCTTATTTTGTCGTTTGTGCATACCTCAGCTTTTTAATAAGCGTGCATCTTCTAAGCATTTTCCAAACTTTCTAGAATGTGAGATCAGGAGATGAGGAACTTGACCAAGGTTGTGTCCGCGCACAAAAGGCATGCGCATTGCCGGCGCGCATGGATTCAGCGCATGAGCAGCATGCGCACCATGCTTGGTCACAGAGATCTCTTGAGAGTTTAGGAAGAAATATCTTGAAAACTGAGCAGGGTCAAGGTCTGCGCAAAGATATCTATGCGCAGTGGCGACCTGCGCAGAGAACATTCTGCGTAGCGAAATGAATTCCTGCTTAGGTGATCTTCGATCTTTAAAGCTTCAAGTCCTATCATCTAAGCCTATACTATAAAAAGGACTTAGCTAAAAATTGAAGTTCTAAACTTCTTTACATGAGGTCCTAAAGTCCGTAAAAATACTTATAGGTGATGGTATCAATCAATTATAACAAAAGTAGGAGGGTTAAGTGATAAGCATACCCAACAGAATGTATATTGTTCCTATACTCTGCTTACCACGATCAACAAAATCCCCTAAAAATAAATAATTTGCTTAAGGTGGGTAGCCACCATACTCAAATAACCGGAGAATATCAGAATATTGTATTGTATTAGACGAACAACAATATCTATACATTAAAACAGTAAGTATATACACTCCATATAAAAATTTTGCATGAGGAGGTGATTCAGCAAAAGAAATAGACCAAATTGACTCAAAAGTTGACAATGGTAACATTAACTTGACAGCTACAAATATATAAGCAAAGAAAAAAGGAACATAAATAAATAATTAAATATTAGGTCTTGACACCAGACAACCATTACTTTAAAATATACGAAGTATTAAGTCATAGCGCCAACTTATATTAAACAACATGTAAATACCCCAAAATATTGTTGACATGTAAATACAGTTATGCTTAGCACCGCCACATCATCAAAATAGTAACTAATTAAGTATCACTCTGGCCCCTTCAAATGAGGTTCTGTTAAAGATATCACTCTTATGGATTTAAAAAGTCATCCTAGATTGTATCTCCATTAATGTACATAGATTTGGCCGATATATGTGTAAGTGAGGAGCCAAACGAGAAATAAATAATATGGAGAGACTGACATCTATCGTTGTTGAAGGAATTTCCCCTATAGTTTGTCACACTGCAAACACTAAAACTGTAAGAGATAATTATTCCACATCTTCTAAAGAGAGATACATGGACCGGTATATAGACTTGAGGAGTTACTCCCCTTATCGCCAATTAAGTCTGAGGTTCCATACTCCCCTTATCACCAATTAAGTCTGAGGTTCCATCCCAAAACCAATTGGCGATAAGGGGAGTAACTCCTCAAGTCTATATACCTGTCCATGTATCTCTCTTTAGAAGATGTGGGATAATTATCTCTTACAAAAACCTTATAAATGAATTCCATCCACGCCACTAACGTTTTTGTTTTTTTACTCTATAAGCCACTAGACATGTTTGACATTATCAGCAAAAGCTTGTTGTTCCAGATCTTCTTGGCAAAGTAATCGGCACCCAAATCCTACTTATAATACATATTATACCATCTTGTGGTTACAATAAAATTTTGAGCTAAACTAAAATCAGTCACCCCCCGCAGTTGAAATATCTTGCTCCTCCCTATGACACTTCAATTCGTTGGCATATGATGCGGCGGATTTTGTATATATTATTTCCCTTATTTTCCTATGTATTTTCATTAATTTTGATGTACTTAGACTAGTTTTAATGTATTTGGGGCATTATTTTATCATTTGGGCTTTATTGTAATCCGGGGTAGAATAGTCGTTTTTATTTATTTATTTTTCCGGATGTAATTTTGGTGAGCTTCAAAGTCATGTCTCGAGGATCAAGAATAGTCAAAGTCAATGCAAAGTCAACCGAAGCGGAGGAGTATAGGGTCAAACTGCAATTTCTGTAAGTTGATGTACTGTTATGCATTGTTGAAAAGTCTAGGGATTGCTGTGAAGAATTAAAAGACTGTAGGGACCAAACTGCAGTTACTGAAAGTTGGAGAACTGAACTGAAAATAAAGCACCAGGGACTGAATTGCAAAATTGGAAAGTCGGCCTCCACCGTCCGTACATGAAGTCAGCGGGTGTGGATTAATTTGTGATTTTTTTTCTTTTATTATTATTCCTTTTATTTTTATTCCTTTATTAGTTTTGAATTAGATTTAGATTAGGGGATTGATTCTCTTGGGACTTTTGAATACTACGTACTCTTTTCTCTCTGGAGCTTTTTGTAACCCTTTCATGGAGAACTAACTCCATTGCTTTGGGTTGAGATCTTGAACATATTTTAATTCAATTGAGGTAATTTTCTTATTCTCCTGGTTAATCTATTTATAATTTTGCTTGTTCTGAATCTAGGTTAATATTTAGGGTTTGTGGATTTGGCCAATCCATTAGTTCTATTTGTTGATCTATGCTAGAATTCTCTGTTCTGTGCCAGAATTAGGGTTTTCACCGTAGCATCTTCACGAATTGTGTATGTGCCATAGCAATTCGGGAAGTAGGCAAAATTAGACGATTATCTATATGAAATAATTGTAGAAAGCGTTTTTGATCTTAGTCTCTTAAATTGAATCAATTAATTCTGCGATCTAGACTGTGCCAGTTAGATTAATTTATTAATTAGGGTTGCTAGTGAGTGTGCCACTGCTAGTAACTAATCTGTAAGAAGAGACAGAGATTGCAATATATCTCGTGATCAATTGAATAGGATTAACGGAGAAAAAGAAGTACCGATGAAATTGAATTAGAGGACGGGGATAGTAATCAATCTGAAGTGCTTTTAAATCATTGTTTTAATCACATTTAGTTTAATTTCCCGTCTAGGAGTTAATTACAATCAAAATCAACCCCCAATCTGGTCAAGTGACTGTTCGTAAATAAATAACCGTTCTTCGTGGGTCGACCCTGACTTACCCTAATTACATTATTAGTGGCCGAGTTTAGGTCTAATTTAGTAGGCGTGTGACTTAGCCTACCAAATTTTGGCGCCGCTGCCGGGGACGGTGTTTATTTGTTTACGTTCTTATTTTAATTTCTTGTTCTTTTTATATTTATTTGTTTTTAATTAGTTAAGTTAATTTAATTTAATTTTTAGTTATTTTATTTAGTTATTTGTTTTTAGTGTGGTACCTTGTACGGTCCACACCCGTTCTACTGATAATTGCTTGTGAGTCTTAAACTCGAAAGCAGATGGCAGCGCAGACATTGAGGCAGAAAACTGCACCAAATTGGGGCGAGCAACCTCATGCGGTTCAGTTCCCTACTCTGCCTACTGGGGTTACATTTGAGTTGAAGCCGGGTTTGTTGAGTCAGTTACCGCACTTCATGGGTATGCCCGGTGAAAACCCAAATCAACATATATCCCAGTTTGTGCAGATCTGTCAGAGCATGAAGCCGGCTACACTTCCGATTGAGCATCTCCTCCTAAGAGCGTTTTCTTTCACTCTGAAAGATGATGCTAGTGCGTGGTATTATCATCTGCCACCCAACAGCATTACTACTTGGCAGGAGATGAAGGAGGTTTTCTTGGAAGAGTTCTTCCCACCGGATCAGATCAATGTCATGAAGCGGGATATCAGTAACATGGAGCAGAGAGCTGATGAGAATTTGTATGACTACTACAATCGCTTCCACAAGCTTTGTAGGAGTTGTCCGTATCACAGGTTTACTGATGACCAGCTGATAGTCTACTTTTATGGGGGGTTGACAATTCAGGATAAGCGGTTGGTTGATTCTTGTTGTGGGGGCAGTATACTCAACAAGACGACTGAGGAGGCTAATGAGATAATTGATGAGTTGGCTAAGAGCACTCGGACACATGGCCGGAGATCGAGTTTCAGACAGGTTAGTGTTGTGGGATCGAGTGGTGGTGTGCCAAGTAAGCTTGAGACAGATGTAGAGGACCTTAAGGGGATGATGAAACAATTATTGATGGGTCCACCACAGAGACAGAGTCAACAGTATTCCACTAGTCAGTATAATCAGTACGGACCACCGTACCAGCAGCATCAGCAGTATCAGAGTAATCCTCCGAGACAGTCTACGGATGATCTGCTTCACTCTTTAGCGCAGTCCGTAAGTATGATGAATGGTAATTTCCAACAGTATCAACAGATGACCGATGCGAGTATTGGTAATCTAGAGAGACAAATGGGGCAAATAGCTGATGCGGTTGGGAGACTAGAGGCTAATGAGGCAGCGAAGGTACAGTCTAGAACAGAACCGAACCCTAAGCAGAGTGCATGTGCCATGACTTTGTGCATTGGTAAGAAGATTGGGAAGGAAGTTGTACCGGAGGAGCCATTGATTGAGGTTGAGCAGGTTGTGCCTGAGGAGAAGACCCCGGAGGAGGAGAAGAAAGCTACACCAAAACCACCAGTTTTTGAGCCGGATGTTCCATTTCCTGAGGCCTTGAGAGAGCATCGCAAACCGGAGCCTGACAAGGCTATATATGACACTTTCAAGAGGCTTGAGGTAAACATCCCATTTTTGGATCTTTTGCAGACTGTCCCGAGATATGCTAAATTCTTGAAGGAGTTGTGTACATTGAAGAGGGATCAGAAGGCAAGGAGTCAGAAAAAGGTGAAGATGAAAGAGCATGTGTCTGCGGTCTATCATAAGAAGATGCCCAAGAAGTGTAGTGATCCGGGTATGTTTGTGATTCCTGTGTCTTTGGGTGATAATTCTGAGCACATGGCTATGCTTGACTTGGGTGCTTCAATCAATGTCATGCCTTATGCATTGTTTGAAAAGCTCAAGTTGGGACCTCTACAGGATACTAGGGTGGTTATTCAGTTGGCAGATAGGTCAAATGCATACCCTAAGGGGAAGGTTGATGATGTTCTAGTGCGGGTTGGTAAGTTCATATTCCCTGCTGATTTTTATGTGTTAGAGATGGACACGGATCCTAAGGCTCCCATTCTATTGGGAAGGCCATTTATGTCTACGGCTCACACTAAGTTGGATGTTTCCAACGGATCGTTGACTATGGAGTGTGATGGGGATTTAATGGAGTTCAATATTTTTGACTCCAAGAAAGACCCTAAGGATATCCGTGGTTTGTGTTTTATGGATGTAGTAGAGCCAAAGGTAGATGATGTGTCCAAGTTTTGTAGTGGGATTGATGATGTGAAGATTGGTTTGGAGACCCCGGCGGTAAAACATGGACCAAGAAAGGTGAAAAATCTTCCTGAGCACCGAAAACATACATTTGGAGGTGAGGAAGAATTGATGATGGCTAGTGGTCCGATGGAGAAACATGGAGGTTTGAGCACGATGAACAAAAAAACGAAGGGATTTATGCAGACAATTCGAGCTCAAACGGGATGGAGTGTGCACTAATGAGGTACCACTTATTCTCCCACGTTTAAACTGTCCTTATTTTTATTCACTTGTACACACTGAGGACACTGATAGTTTAAGCGCGGGCGAAGGTTTCGTAGTGTATAGTATGCATTTTTATTTCTAGATTAGGAGTTTTTCGTTAAAAAAAAAATAAAAATAAAATAAAAATAAAAAAGTCTAGCTAAAGACGGGAAAGAAGGGCGGCTAACCGGGAGGCAACCCAGGATTTAATTGCTTATTTTATTGGTTATTCTGTACATTATGTTTTTAATTTTTGTATTTTTTTTATTAATGTCTAGAATCGGTACTACTAAAGGTATGTTTTTGTTTTTGATGATGTGCAGGAAATCTGGAGGGCACCTGGGCTAAAAAAAAAAAAAAAAAAAAAAAAAAGCAACAGGCATTGCACAACTCGTGCAGCACAGCACAACCTGTGCCCAATTCTATCCTCAATTTGCTGCACCAGGAATGGGGTTGTGCGCACACCTTGATTCAGCTTTGCACAACTTGTGCTCATGGGGGCGAGTTGTGCTCTTTTTAGAGTTAAATTGGCTGCACCAATTGAAGGGTTGTGCCCACAACTCCATAAAAAAAAAAAAAAAAAAAAAAAAAAAAAACTCACACTACCAGTCGACCTCTCTCATCCCGTTCTCTCACCTCTCTCTCTCTCCGTCTTCTCCCTCCTCTCTCTCTCACCTCCATTAGCAGCCGCCCTACTCATCCCTAACACCACAATTTACCTTCCATCATCTTCCTCCCCAACTCCATAATCATCATCCAATCATCCATTAAATCACCATCTTCATCAATTTTTCTCTCTAAACCATAAAACCCAAATCAAAAAATTGGGTCAAAATCCCCCATTTAACCACCTTCAATTAACCTCTACTACCTATATTTCATCAATTTCGAACCACCCCATTGCCAAAGATCTGATTCTTATCAAAAAAATTTAAGAACCCTAAAATACAAATTTGGGGCTTTTTGAGTTATCTATCTTGGATCATTCTTGGAGGGACAAGGAGCCTATTTGGGTACACTTGAGCGAGCGTGGAAAGGTACAATTTTTCCCATTCTCTCGCATTTTGAATTGTTGGGATAATTGGTAGTTGTTATTGTGTTGAGATTGTGGTGTTGCATATTATTTTGTTGTTGGTGAGTGATTGTGAGCGTTGGTAGTATGAGTGAAATTGTTGTGTGGTGAATTTTTTTTTTTTTTTTTTTTTTGTGAAGTAAGGGAAGGAATAAGGTTGGAGAAAGTAGTAGAGAGTGTGCACCTTTTCCTTACGCTTTGACTCTCCTATATTTTTACTGTTTCACACATTGAGGACACTGTGTAGTTTAAGCGTGGGGGAGGGTTTGTATTTGTATTGTGTATAGTACGTATATTTCAAAAAAAAAAAGAAAAAAAAAAAAGAAAGAAAAAAAAATGATGAAATGAAAAAAATAGAGAGGCTAAGTGAAAACCCGAAAGGGCGCTTAGGAAAAAGGTGAGGTATTGAGTTGATTATATGTTATATTCACCGGAGTGTTGACATAAGGGAGGTTTGGAGTCTCGGGTTAGGATTGTCATACTTGGTGTAGGAGGCTCGGTTAGAGGTGATTAGGATAGAAACCCTCGTTCTTTCTTGGAGTAATAAAGGGGCGTTGGTGCTTTCACGAGGTAAGTTATGTCCGGAAACACTTTCTAGGCATCAACTTCTTATTTTTACGAGGGCGATAGTAGTGTGAGACTAGCGTGGGGGAAACTTAGGACATGTTTAGTTCCCCCTAGCTTTTATGAGTGGGTCTTAGTCCGGATACGGTTTTGTTGAATTATATGGAGTTGTATCGGGCTAAGGCCATTGACTTTTACTTCTTTTGGGAGTTATAAGGGGACGGAGTTTCTTATACTCCGATATAGTTTGTTGACTTTTGACTGAGGAGGTTAGAGGAGACTAGGGGTCATTTTTTCCCACGCTACGCTGATTAGACTGGTGTTTAGAGTGGGGTTATGATGTTACTCAGGGACGAGTAACGGTCTAAGCGTGGGGGAATTTGATGCGGCGGATTTTGTATATATTATTTCCCTTATTTTCCTATGTATTTTCATTAATTTTGATGTACTTAGACTAGTTTTAATGTATTTGGGGCATTATTTTATCATTTGGGCTTTATTGTAATCCGGGGTAGAATAGTCGTTTTTATTTATTTATTTTTCCGGATGTAATTTTGGTGAGCTTCAAAGTCATGTCTCGAGGATCAAGAATAGTCAAAGTCAATGTAAAGTCAACCGAAGCGGAGGAGTATAGGGTCAAACTGCAATTTCTGTAAGTTGATGTACTGTTATGCATTGTTGAAAAGTCTAGGGATTGCTGTGAAGAATTAAAAGACTGTAGGGACCAAACTGCAGTTACTGAAAGTTGGAGAACTGAACTGAAAATAAAGCACCAGGGACTGAATTGCAAAATTGGAAAGTCGGCCTCCACCGTCCGTACATGAAGTCAGCGGGTGTGGATTAATTTGTGATTTTTTTTCTTTTATTATTATTCCTTTTATTTTTATTCCTTTATTAGTTTTGAATTAGATTTAGATTAGGGGATTGATTCTCTTGGGACTTTTGAATACTACGTACTCTTTTCTCTCTGGAGCTTTTTGTAACCCTTTCATGGAGAACTAACTCCATTGCTTTGGGTTGAGATCTTGAACCTATTTTAATTCAATTGAGGTAATTTTCTTATTCTCCTGGTTAATCTATTTATAATTTTGCTTGTTCTGAATCTAAGTTAATATTTAGGGTTTGTGGATTTGGCCAATCCATTAGTTCTATTTGTTGATCTATGCTAGAATTCTCTGTTCTGTGCCAGAATTAGGGTTTTCACCGTAGCATCTTCACGAATTGTGTATGTGCCATAGCAATTCGGGAAGTAGGCAAAATTAGACGATTATCTATATGAAATAATTGTAGAAAGCGTTTTTGATCTTAGTCTCTTAAATTGAATCAATTAATTCTGCGATCTAGACTGTGCCAGTTAGATTAATTTATTAATTAGGGTTGCTAGTGAGTGTGCCACTGCTAGTAACTAATCTGTAAGAAGAGACAGAGATTGCAATATATCTCGTGATCAATTGAATAGGATTAACGGAGAAAAAGAAGTACCGATGAAATTGAATTAGAGGACGGGGATAGTAATCAATCTGAAGTGCTTTTAAATCATTGTTTTAATCACATTTAGTTTAATTTCCCGTCTAGGAGTTAATTACAATCAAAATCAACCCCCAATCTGGTCAAGTGACTGTTCGTAAATAAATAACCGTTCTTCGTGGATCGACCCTGACTTACCCTAATTACATTATTAGTGGCCGAGTTTAGGTCTAATTTAGTAGGCGTGTGACTTAGCCTACCAGCATATCTCAAACCAAATTCTTATCATAGGTGATTTCTATAATATTGAAACGCAGAATACATGTATGAAAGAAATAGTGACAGAATAACTTCTATAAGATTTACAAAGAAAGTCATTAATACTGCATCATTACGAGCAACCTTAAACTACTTATAGGTTTGTTACAAACTAGTAGAAAAATATCACATTTCTAATATTGCAATAGTGAATAAAGATAAAACTTTCGTAATTTATAATATGTCAAATCTTGATACCATGTGCTCTAATGTCATTAATTATTGTTGGAGTGTCATGCCAAGTCCTACATCGGCCATTGAATAAATAATTGCCTGGTGTATAAAGATGTCCACCCACTCCATTAGTATGAGACTTTTCGGGAGATGCCCAAAACGAAATATGTGTCCGCTAGACTAAAAGTGGACAATATAAGACTAATGTGGAGTTGTGGTAGTCGCAGCCCCAACAACTGGTTTCAGAGTTCGTGGATAGGCCCGACACAGTGGATTGCATGTGTGGGTTTCCCCCTTATGCGACCCCGTGAGTCAAAAGTCATGTGTCCTATGTCTCACGCAACATTTTCAGCGAGTGAATAACAGCGGTGCAAATTTGGCTGGATGGGATGACATGAGTTGTGTGGTCCTTGCTGTTGGGGTATCAACCCAAGTCCCACATCAGCAATTGAATGAAGAATTTCCTAGTATATAAAGATGTCCACACACTTCATTAGTATGAGGCCTTTTCGGGGATGACCCAAATCGGACAATATCATACTAGTGTGGAGTGGTGGGGGTGGTCACGGTCCCAACAACTCGTATCAGAGCCCAGGTTGATGGATTGACCCGACGCGCAGTGGACCGCGTGTGTGAGATATATGGGATTTTTTCTGGTATGACCTCGCGAATAGCATGATGGTGTGCCTTGTACGAAAGTCTTCTTGATAAAGGTAATCAGGCGGCGTGTCCCGCGGGTGGTGGATAGCGGCGGTACAAGTAAAAATTTGCTAGAGGTGGTCCTAGGTTTGAGGGGAGGATTGTTGGGGTATCAACCCAAGTCCTAAATCGGCAATTGAAAGAAAAGTTGCCTAGAATAAAAAGGTGTCCACACGCTCCATTAGTATGAGGCCTTTTGAGAGATGACCCAAAAGCAAATCCATGCGGGCAGGGCCCAAAGCGGACAATATCATACTAGTGTGGAGTGGTGAGGGTGGTCGCGGTCCCAACAACACTTGCATTGAGAGAATGATCATTGGAGTGGCAACCCAAGTCCCACATCGGCAATTGAAAAAAGAATTGCCAGCAGTTGAAGAAAGAATTGCGAGCAGTTGAAGAAAGAATTGGTTAGTATATAAAGATGTCCACAAACTCCATTAGTATGAGTCCTTTTGTAAGAGACCCAAAAACCAATCTGTGTGGGCTAGTCCTAAAGCAAACAATAATAATGTGGAGTGGGGTGGTGGTAACAAACATACATCTAAGCCCATCTCCAACGACACTCTAAAACTTCAAATAGGGCATTGTTTTGCTCAAATGGAACTCTAAACATTGCTCTATTATAGAGCAACTCTATCACTTGCTTCAAATTTGATGCAAATGATAGAATTGAGCTATCCCGTTCCTCCCTTCTTTTTATTTTTAAATATCAATTTTTTGTTTTTCTTTTTGATATATATGAAGAAAAAAAAGTTACTATATAAAATTTATACAAATTAATGTTATTTATATTTGTGAAACAATAATGAATATTTTCAGAATATTCTTATTTAGATAAGATTTGAAGTAAATTGTTGGAAATATTTGGTGCAAAAATTGCACAATTATAAAGAACAGTGCAATTTTGCACTAAACTGTTGGAGATGGTATACGCTTTATAGCTTAAGAAATCAGATAGATATAGTCGAACATAATCATTAATAGTAAGTTTTTTAATAGTCAATTAGTAAAGGAAGATTGGATTAATAGCGAAACTACCACAAATCTTAATAGGAGCTTCAAGATCAAGAAGGTTATGCTGACTGAGAAATATCTCCTTTGAAGCAGCACAAAGTTGCCGTATCTCCGCCTCCTTCCTTCAACGCCCATTCTTCGCATCCAGTAACCGGTGAATTATATCATCCAGCACTGCTTCATCCATTGTGCCACCCAAAAACCAAATAAACCCTAACCCTTCTCCACTCTTTCACTTATGAATAAACTTTTCGAAATAGCCAACCGTGAATTCGCGGTGGAGCGGTACAATATTCCGGAGTGCAACATTAACTTTTCACTCTTTCTCATGTCATGTCAATAGGATGGAAAGGATCAAAGGAGTGATATTCGCCGTTTTGTGTCTCTTTGTAAACGCCGACTCCGAGTATGGGGTCCGTTGTGGGTTTTGATTGATGCTAGATAAAAATACGATACTTAAGTTGTATCTTATGTATAAGTATCTGTAAGTTCAAGGCAAGTCTAAAATAATTTCGAACTGAAAAAGTTATGGCAATAAATAAAAGATACTGGTACTATTACAAAATGTTAGTTTGTAGTTATTTTTCTCTTAATTATTTATTATTTAGATGGACATAGTAAATACTATTCAATTAGTAGCTACAAACTAATTCACTAGCCCAATAATAAATGTTGAGTATTTGGTAATATACAAATAATTAAAGTATAATTTTCAAAAAATTTAATAACTCAAATGTGATATTGATTTTAAGGCATGCGTAGAAATTTATAAGTAGAATTTTTTTGACTAACGA
Source organism: Campanula takesimana (assembly GCA_026119855.1). Lineage (NCBI taxonomy): Eukaryota > Viridiplantae > Streptophyta > Magnoliopsida > Asterales > Campanulaceae > Campanula > Campanula takesimana. The sequence goes on from JAOWBW010000159.1 coordinate 1,663,308, forward strand.
ATGAATGATATGTGCCCTTACTCTTTAATTTAATAACGGTGGGAATTGTTTTTGATGTCAAATGCTTAGGGTTCTATCACAATTGAAGCATGGTCATTCAGACGTTGTCTTGTTCAAGCAAATTGTACACCGATATCCAACAACCTTCCCCAAACCCTCCTGTTGAGACTAGACGTGTCCAATTCTCCACCGGAACCGGCTAACCGGCGGTTAACCGGCCGGTCAAAACCGGTCAAAACCGGCCAACCGGTTAACCGGCTAACCGTTTCGGATGTTAACCGGATGGGGCCGGTCCGGTTAAGGTTAGACATAACACAAACCGGTAAACCGGCGGTTATAACCGTCGGTTAATTAACCGGTTGGACCGGCGGTTATAACCGGCGGTTAGACCGGCGGTTAACGGTTAAACCGGTTTTTCCAGAAATGCCAGTGTGGCCCCTCCCAACGGCTAGTTGACCAGAAAGGTCCAAAACGGCTAGTTTGTCAGTTTTTGGCCGTTACTTTTCTGACCAAAAACGGCTATAATGCAGGAAAAAAAAAATAAAAAAAAATTCCAGTTTTTTGATACTATAAATATCCCCTCCCTCCTCCCAATCTTTTCCCACAATTCTACCCTACCTACTTCTCTCCATATTCTCTCTCTCTACTCTTCAAAGACTCCAGTTAATTTTCAAATTTCAGTTAGTTTCCAGTCAGTTATTTAACAAATTCCAGTTAGTTTCCAGATTCCTGTCAGTTATTTAACGAATTCCAGTCAGTTTTTTAACGGTTCCAGTTAGTTTATCAGTTTTCAGTTAGTTTTTTTCAGACTTCAAGTCAGTTTTTTAACGGTTCCAGTTAGTTTTATCAGTTTTCAGTTAATTTTTTTCAGATTTCCAGTCAGTTTTCTAAGGTTCCAGTTAGTTTGTCAAATTGTCAGCTTTTAGTTAATTTTTTCCAGTTTTCCAGTCAGTTTTTAACGGTTCCAGTCAATTTTTTAACGGTTCCAGTCAGTTTTTTGACATTTTCCAGTTAAATTTCAAGATTTCAGTTAGTTTTCCAGATTTCAGTTCAAAAAATGTCTTCATCTCGAAATCTTGGCAAGTCTCATGTTGATTCTACCTCCCAAAACCAAGATTTTGATCAATTTTTTGAGGAACCCTTTGTTGAAAATCAAAATGAGCAAGGGACGGAAGAAAATGTTTTTGAAAGTCAAAGTGGTAGAGGCGGCCGAGGCCGAGGTCGAGGTGGTCGGAGTCGCGGACAAGGACAAGCACAACAACGTCAACCACGAGAATCTAGATCCGACATTTTTGCCATCCATTTCCAAAAAATACAAATTGACCCCAATGACCATATCCATTTCAAAGCGCAATGCAACTATTGTCCAAAATGGTACGGCTTTAAAAAGGGTGGAGGGTATGGGTCAATGAACGCGCATATGTCATCAAAACATCCCGAAAAACTTGGGATTGAGGGCGATCAATCTCAATTACAATTCAATCCAATTGCTCAAGGTCAAGGCCAAGGTACGTCTTCAATATTATTTAAATTTAATAATATCTTTTATAGGAAAGAGTTGGCCAAATTTGTGTGTGTTAAAGGGCTTCCTTTTAATTTTGCGGATGATGATTTTTTTCAAAATTTTATTAGACTTTCTTTAAATCCATCCGGTCATAAAGTGCCACGGTCGACTCTAGTACGCGATATTAAAATGGTGGTGTCGGAATATAAATTAAAATTAATTGAGGATTTAGCAAAATTAAATCATAGAGTTTCAATTTGTGCCGATGGTTGGAGTGATCATTGGCTTAGAAATAGTTATTTGGGTGTTACATGCCATTGGATAGATAATTCATGGACTATCCAAAAAAGATTAATTGCATATGATAGTTTTGAACCACCCCATTCCGCGGAAAATATTTGTAGAAAGTTGCACGGCGTTTTGGCAAAGTATGGTTTTATTCAAAAAATATTCACTATTTCATTCGACAACGCTAGTGCTAATACCGCTAGTATACCGGAGTTGAAGCTTATTTGTCAACCGTCACTTGGGGGTAAGTTTTTTCATATAAGATGTTTATGTCATATAATTAATTTATGTGTTAAAGACGGTTTGGATGCGTTGGATATATATGTTAAACCCATTAGAGGTGCTCTCGTTTTTATTGCAAAAAAAAATAGAGTTACAAGAAAATGGATCAATTTTTTGAAAAGTAAGGGTTTAAATGAATTTTTTTTTTCTATGGATGTTCCGACTAGGTGGAATTCCACCTATACAATGTTAAAGGATGGTTTTGAGTATAAAGAGCTTCTCATGGAATTTTTTCTTCATTTGGGTACGGACATCCCTTTATTTGCTTATCATTGGAACGCTTGCATTAATTTATGCCAATTATTAAAGATTTTCTTTACCGCTACCGAGGCTTTGTCGGGAGTTTATTATCCAACTTCTTTTTTGGTACTTGAGCAATGTGGTGCAATTGTTCGAAGTTTTAACATGCTAGCAAGTTGCGACGTTTTGGGCCCAAGCATTATTGAAATGAGGGTAAAGTGGCTAAAATATTTTGATACTATTCCGTCTCTATTTTTGGTTGCAAAATTATTTGATCCCCGTGTTACATTGGACAACCTAGAGGCGATAGTAAAGTTTTATTATGAGAATTTATACCCAAATGGGGACGGAGTACATGAAAGCCCGGCGATTATTGTTCAAAATACAAAACAAGATTTGGTGACTCTTTATAATGAGTATAATGCAAAGTATGGAAATCCTTCTCAACAACAACAAGAACCCTCATATACTAATCAAGATTTTGCTACACAAGAAGATGGTGGGCTCACTTTCAATCCATATGGATTTTTTGACGACTTGTTTTCCTCAAAACGTCCTAGAATGGCTTCTTCTTCTTCTTCTTCTTCTTCTTCTTCTTCTACCATTCCTTACGAGTTGGAATTATATTTCAACTCCAATTTTGATTATGTACAAAACACTTCAAATAATTCTAAATTTGACGTTTTGAGGTGGTGGGCACAAAGGCATGAAAGTTATCCCATACTCTCTTTAATTGCAAAAGAAGTCTTAGCCGCTCCCGCTTCAACGGTGGCGGTCGAATCGGCATTTAGCGTGGGAGGAAATGTTTTGGATGCAAGACGTTCCCAACTAACGGTTGATAATTTGGAAAATCAACTCTTACTTGGTGATTGGATTAGAGCGGAAAAGAGAGAGCAAGATATGCCTTATGAAGAGGATATACAAGATCCACGATATCAATACGACTTGGAAGGGTCTACGGGAAGTTCGGAAGGGGAAGGCAATTAGAAAGTTTTTTATTTTTTTAATGTTTACAATAGTTTTATTTTAGTTTCATTGTAATAGTTAAGTTGAGGTAAAGGTTCCATTATGTCCTCCCTTAATTATAAAAGGGCAAGGTTTGGTTGTCCCCCTCTTTGTAATTTTAATTTTAATTAATAAAATTTAAGGGTACCGTCCCTTTTTTTAAAAAAATACACTATATTTCTTGAGTATTTTTTGAAAAAAGCTCAAAAAAAATCTTTTGGGTTTCAATTTAAATGCTAACATATTTTTAAAGATTTTTGAAAAAAAATAATTACATTTTACAAGTTTATTACCATCAATTTAACTATAAATACCCCCTCCCTCCTCACTATTTTTTCACACTACTACCTCACAAACCCTTTCTCTACAATATAAATCTTTCTCTACAATCAAACATCCCCAAGTTTATTACTTTTTTCGTTAACTTTCTAACGAAATGGCTTCCAATTCAAACAATGAGAGGGTGGGACAATTTACTATTATGGGGAGGCATTTTACAATCAAACATCCCCAAGTTTATTACTTTTTTCGTTAACTTTTTTCGTTATTTTCATATTTCCAGTCAGATTTTTAACGATTCCAGTTACTTTGTAAGGACTTCAGCCAGTTTATTCAAATTTTCCGTTAGTTTTTTGACATTTTCAGTTAAATTTCCAGATTTCAAGTCACTTTTTTTACATTTTCAGTTTTTTTTTTTTTTTTAAAAAAAGTTAAAAATTAGGCGGTTTAACCGGTTTAACCAGGTTAACCGGTTAACCGCACCTTAACCGTTATATCCGGTTAGCCGGGCCGGTTCCGGTTGGTTCTATGTTACATTTCTAACCGCCGGTTATAACCGGTTAACCGGATTGGACACGTCTAGTTGAGACGACTATTAGCTTTCTCTTTTTATTTATTAATTGACACCGCTGAAGTTTTACTGAAAAATGCTGATGCAAATAACATTTTAAAAATTTCTCGTGTCTTTATAGTATGTACGAGTATATAAGTAAACACTTTTTTTGTTTAATAGCAGATGTTGCATTTTTTATTTTTATTTTTAATCTCTTCAATTTAATGTTTTGGCTTTACACTGGCCACTCCTCTCCTCTCTAGTCCATGATAATATTTTACATAGAGCATAAAAAAAATTACACTCTCCGTCCCGGTTTAAGGTTTTTAGTTTGACTATGCACGCTTATTAAGAAACCAAGACACAAAAACAATGAAAATGAGTCAACCAAAAGTAGAAAGTGAAGGATATATATATGTCTAAAACACTATTCATAAAGCAAGTGGATGAAAGTAAGTTAGGTAAGTAATGATTTTTTTGTAATTCAATGCATTTTTTGAGGGCAAGATTCTCCAAAGCACTATTCATTCTTTTCCATTTATGGAATAAAGCAACTAAGAACCTTAAACTGGGACAGACCAAAAAGGAAAGTAAGAACCTTAAACTGGGACGGAGTGAATACTTGGTTTAAATTATGTTTTGGCCAATCATCAATTAATTTTTTTTTTTTTTTTTTTTGTTTTTTCTCTAAAAAATAAAGTTGAAGTGTAATATTTAAATTATGTTTAAATTATGTTTTGGCCAAGGATAATGGATAATGGGAGCGTGGGTCCCGGGGGAAAACGTGTCAAACGGGCTGGACTTTAGATCTCGCTGACGGCAAAAATAAGACCGGGAATATCTCACCGGCGGTCTTACTTCACTCCAGACTTCGCCCTTTTCCCGAAAACTATAAATACTTCATTTCCGAGCCCTAGCCCAGCCGCAACCCGCTCTATTCTCCCCCGCCCTCCAAAATCCCCAATTTTTCTCTACTCATTCTTACTTTAATCCTCGTCTCATCGGATTCCCGTTTGACTTTATTTGCTACAAATCAGCTGAATTATTGTGTGGCGAACTGGAAATGGTGTTAATTAGGCTGGATTCGTTGGCGTTCAACCGATGAGTTTGGCTGGAGGAAGAGGTGGGGTCGTTAATTGTTGTTTGTGGTCGTGGTCGTGGTGGTGATGGATGCAGTGGAGCTGCCGCTTCCGGCGGCGGTGACTGTGTCGAAGCTCATGGGATCAGATGGGTGTGGTGGGCCCGGTGGCGTCGGGGCTGGGGTTACTGTTGATTCTAGTGGCGGTAGCGCTTCAATTGGAGCTCGTAGCTCCTTTCATCTCCAGAAAGGTATATCGAATTTCAGCTAATTATATATACTGTACTATATATTTGACTTACGAAATTTGTAGTTATGTAGTTGGGATCAGAATGCTTGTGCGATGATGATATGTACATGCTTCCCCCTTTTGATTTACTCAATTAATCCTTTTTCCTAATGACTCAGTTCGGCTTAGGAAGTTAGAATGATGTTACCAATGAAGTTTGAGTCTTTAGGAACCTACTACTCTTTTTGCTTGATGTGGGATGGGTGATGGTGTTTGTGTTCATATGTTTTATCTAATATGTGCCTCAAGGGCACTTGATAAGAATCTATTGTAGGATTATTTTTTCCTCAATAACATGTACCAATGAATTGGTAACATTAACAAGTGATTTTTGTGTGGTCCAATTGAAATTGTTTCTACAAAGGCACCTTTCTTGATAAACTTGTAATTGGCCTGGGTAAAACATTGTTGTTGCTGAACAATGTGCTCCAAAGGTTCAGGGTGACTTTTTGTCGCATGTAAGAGTATTTGATGCAGCATGCAATTGCCACAACAGGCTACTTTTCATTCATATACCGTACCTTTTAAATCTCTAGTACCATGCTCCCTTTTTCCTTTTAGCTGAGTTAATTTCCTTTTTTTTTTTCCATTCTTTTCATTTACACACACACACATTTTAACATGGATTGCAACTTTGCTTTCCGTTTGCAACTTTGTAATGCTCTTCCATTTGAGTTTATTAGTTTTGCTTTCTTTTAGTTGTAGAGGACATAGGCATTGATTATCTTAATTAAATTATGCTTTGTGTTGTCTTGAAAATTTGATCTTGTCCTGGCTTTATGTTTCTTTATATTAATTCAGTTATGTATGTTGGAAGATGGTACAACTTGGTAGCCTACATTTTCCTTTTTCGAGTTAATTATAGTTTCACTTTCACAGTGTAGCTTTCCTTTATGGGTTGGTTTAAAATATAACCAACGGGAGCATCGATTTACCACTTCATTTAATTGATGTGATTGTATCAGATGCAATGCGTGATGTTAACACCTCGAAATCAGCCTTCTGGAACAAGATGCCAGATAACCAATGTAGGTACGCCAGCCAGCTATCCAGCAGTCATGACGAAGGTGCTCCTCGTGGTCACAATATTGGGATCACAAGTAGTTCTCTTTCATTGGCGGCTAGATCAGAGGCTAAGCAATTGCAACGGAAGTCTGGAAAAGTGGCAAGAACTAACAATAACTGTTCTAAACGGTCACGGGTTGCACAAATGGAAGTTTCTGTAAATATAAATGGAAGTGTTGATATGATTGGTTCACCTAAGGAACTAGGGTCTCATCCTTCAAGCTGCAACAACATTTCAGGTAATGCATTTCCTGGATGGTTCTAGAGCTTGCAATTGTACATATTTGTGAGGCTTTGAAACCAGGGAATCATGCTAATGCCCCATGAGTCTGTACTGGTTGATATATATTTTAGTGATGTGAAGGTCTTCTGTCACAGCGTTGCTCTTGAATCTGATCTCCTTCTTTGCATTTTGCAATTACCTAAATTATAGTGGTACTTGCATTGATTTCATTATATGGTTTCAATCAAGTACAATTTACCACAGTTTTAGTAACTATGGATTTCCATTTAGTTTCTGCGTGTGTGTTTCTATATAGAATTATTTTGGACTTATTGATTGGTTACGAATTTGTTTCATAGTACATGTTCTGTGCCAATAAACCCGAGGGAAATTGTAATTTGAGGTATGGGCTATTTATTAGCAATAAACTGGTCATGGAGAGGGTATATGCTTCTTTGGGATGCCAAAAGATTCATCCCTCAAAATTTTCTAAGGTGGTGATTCGACTTCTTGGTCTTATTATAAACAAGTGTTTATCAGGACATGTGAGTAAAGGACTTGCTATGTGATCTTTTACTCTCGGCAGCCGGTGATATTGTATAAAAACAAGTGGGGAAAGTTATCAGCACCATAGCTGTGGCCTTACTGAGGAAAAGAGTCAAGTTAAATAGATAAGATTCAGATAAGGATAGTTTGCAACAGGAAGCTTGAATATATTTGAATACCTACTATAGAACGATGATCAAGTTAGTTACTAGTACCATGGAAGGGTAGAACACCGTAGAAGTTAGAACTCGGGAGACCTATGGTTGTATGCCATATTCGCAGGACAACAGAAGAGAGAAATGATGGGGGGAGGAAGCTGTCTCCCAAGTGATGAATGGCCATGGTCTGTGGATCATATGACCAGACGAGGTGGTATAACTGTTTTACTGGGTCTGGAGCAAACGCAGTGCTGTGATGCTAGTTCTTATCGCTTCCTTAGCTTATCTCGTCCTCTTCTGTCGTCCTCTTCTCTCAGACTGCAAAGTCGCATTGGACAAGGTAAGCTTAAGATAAGTCGTAATCTGCTGGAGCCTGAAGTTACTACATTTTTCCAATTTCACCAAGTCCAAGTTGAAATCAAATTTGATTTTCTGTTAGACGTGCTTGTGTCGGAGGAGGTGATTGGAGGCCAACAAGAGACCTTTTGGAATAATAAGTACTCCCTCCATCCCATACTTATTGCTACTAAATGGGAGTGCACGGGGATTAAGAAAATATGTTGGAAAAGTAATTATTGTGAGTGGGTAGGAGAGAGAAAATAAGTTAGTGGATAGTTGTTGTGAGTCGACAGGAGAGAGAAAAGTGGACATTTTGGGTAAGTATCATAAATATGGGACGCCCAAAATGGAAATAAGTAGCAATAAGTATGGGACGGAGGGAGTAGGTATTATGGTACTGAGAAATTTATTCTATCTTTATACCCCAATATTAAAATGGTTACTTAAATTCTCATAATTTCAAAGGCACATACTATTAAATTTACAGTTGTTTGTTTGCGTTTCTCATTCTACAATTGTCTCAATACCTCAGTTTTTATAGCGTCAACGAAAAATGCTCGTCATTTTTGAGCTGCTAATGTTAACGATTAACAGTGCTTTATGGGTCGGTATTTGTTTCTGCATACTAACACTTATCGTATAGGTTCTATGGAGGTGCACAAAACACTATTGATGTAATTATGGATTACTAGTATATACCCGATTCTTATCATATAATTCTCGTTGAGTTTCTGGCTTGGCCATATTTTGTTTTACCAGTCAATCTATAGAAAATCGAGTAAAATCATAAGTTGTGCAATATTGAAATTAACTCACTATCTCTCAACGCTTGTTAAAAGGGTAGCATCCTCACTCAGCCTGATGATACACCGAGTAGATACTACTTGTAATCTAGGTTACAATTACTCCACATTTTATAATTTTTTTTGCTGATGCTATTTCCTTTTCTGCAATTTTACATCTTTACAGATAAAATTCATACGGCTAAGCAAAAGACCATTGTAACTGGCAAGCGAGGAGATAAAAGAAACGGTAAAACCCCCAAGAGTAAATGTGATTCGTTTTCTGTAAAGGCTGGTTTGTTGAGCTTCAGTTCTGCTGCTGGTGGAAATAGCTTCCTTGGTATGCCACTTTTTGACAGAATACTCCACTTATGTGCTTGAAATTACGTTGGTAATATATAAGATGAATCTGATGTTTGCTCTTAATGAAGCATATATGCATGGGCGTAACAGATATGTGCATAAATGTTTCCGAATCTGTTTCTTCTATGCCTCAGGTGTCACATTAGTGTTATTGTGATTGTTGTAGCAAAATGTGCTCATCAATTACTATACTGTCGCAATATAAAAATTTCCAATGAGATTGAGTATCTTGTTGCATAATGCAGCAAATCTTACAGCCTCCTTGAGTTCGTCCACACTTTACCTCCTCTATGTTTAATTTGATTTTGTAAAATGAATTATTGGACTTACGCAGCCATATTATCTTGTATGACTATTTTTGGGACTATGTGCAACGTAGAAGGAATAGAATAGTGTTCCCTCCATGGTAGGTGCGATGCACACAAATGCTCTTTCTAGTTGTAGTAATTTTGTTTTATACACTTCCCCTTATTTGCTCTTTTTTGCCCTATTTCACTAAGGTATTGTGCTCTCCAAGTATTATCATATTGTTGTATTCTGTTGTTTTGGTGTCCCAATCTTGAAAAGGGATAGTTTCTTACAGTAAAATTTGTGTTTTCCATATCATGTGAATTGCTGAAAATTGCATTAACAGAATATGTGGATTTTCATGCTCTTTCTATTCAGGATTATATGGCTCGAAACCCGAAATTTCTGATTATACAAAGCATGTAGATGAGCTGTCATTGAATGAGCTCCTAGATGGAAGTTACAAATGTCCTAGTTTTGACAAAGGCAAGGGGAAGAAAATAGCAAGTTCAAATATTTTGCAGTCTGTTAGAGAGGCTTGTTCTGTTCTTCATCCCCAAAAGCTTAACCGGCCGCAGAACATGGGAGTTACAGATAGTAATCACCAGACGAAAGCATCCGCATGCCTTCCGGGATCTTCTACCTCTTTAGCAAGCATAAACGACAATGATAAAGCTGACACTGCTAATCTGTCCTCTTCTAAAATGGTTAGTTTGAAGAAAAAGATGTCAAACTATCGTTAGAGTCACTGTGGACATCATCACACGGACTTCACACGCTACCATAATTTAACATGTTTTAAAATTAACTGGAAGCTTTGACTTTTTAATTTAATTTTGCTCTCTCTACGTAGTTCCAATTATCGCGTGGAGTTTCTTCTTACCATTGTATTGACAAGGGGTCGTGTTCAGCCCTTCCTATACTGTCCTAATTGAACATCCCATTCCCAAACCCATGTCACCCTGCAAATTTTTGAACCCCGCTTTCTTCCTCTAAACCCAAATGGGGTAGTATTTTTTTTCCTGATTAAGGTGATCTCATAGTTAGCTTGTTACTTATCTTTCGTCTTTTTGAAGGTTCAGGATTTCTGCAGCGATTTCCCTTTATACAGACCTAAGGATATTTTGGATCGGCTTGCACTTCCTCCTGCCAAGGATCTGGATCTTTTGCTACTGGATGCTGCAAAACCTACAGTTGCTTCAAGGAATAATTCTGACCTACGTTTAGGCAAGATAGTTGCCCATCAGAGAGGTGTTTTGCCAACCTTTCCTTGGTCACATGTTTCCGGAGGGCATGCAAAATCTAACTCAGATACTGTAAAAGTGACTACCAGTAAGAGCACATGCCAAGGTAGATGGGTCAAGATCGGAAATTCCAGTAATTTTTTGGGGGATACAACCGGTTGTCTTGTAAACTTGGAGTCGCTCACATATGATCAAAACTTAGTCCCATTAGGAGTTCAAAAGCCAGTGCCAACTGAAAGCAAAGATTTGTCGTTGGCGTCTGTTACTCTTACTGAACACGGATTTTCATCTTCTGCAACATGTTCATTGGCTTCTCGACATTCGGGTACTTTTTCTTTAGCAGCTTGATTTCCTTCTCTTTTTGTTGATGAGCTTGTTGCGGCGTCTCTGGTTTTTCTTACCACTGTTTGCCTATGCTATTTTGAAAAACACACACACACACACACACGCAGTAAATTGGCATAAACATTTCTGAATGCACCTGTATATCTGTTCTTTCAAATGTCATACTTGTGCAATGTTTAAAAATTAAAACCAATATGCGGTTGGACATGTCCTGGAAAACAAATACTACCTCTGTCCCAAAACAGCTTTCACCATTTTGAAGATGCACATGAAAAGAGAGAGTATATATATTCAAAAGTATTGTGAGTATGACAAGTGGGTTAGGGTGAATAAAAAACAATTAAATTTGAACATTTTAGGAAAGTGGTACTTACCAATGGGACACCCGTAAAGGAAATTAGTGCAAGTAGTTTTGGGACAGAGGGACTTTAAAACCATAAGGATACATGGTACTGCCAGAGTGATTTCATGTAACCAAATGTTTACCTTTTTACAGCTCACGGCCTTTTTTTTTTCTTAAGATGTCACTAAACAAAATCTAACCAAATGTTTTACCTTCTTACAATTCATGACCTTTATTTACTTGAGATTTCACTAAACCAAATATATCCAAATGTTTACTCTTTGTACCATCACTTTTGTTTACATACAGATGGACACTCGCCAAAATTGTTGGCTGCTGCTCAAACATTATGTGATCTTGCAACCCATCCTCTGAAGCAAGACGAACATGAAATGACGAGATGGCCAAAGAAGCCTTCCCAGAAGGCTATGAGAGCTAGCAAGTCAAAGTTGGATGAATCTGAAAAAGTATTTAGTTCACCGAAGTCAAGGGCGGGTGGGGGTACCATAGTCAATTGTGCAGATGAGACGACTCCTTCAAAGAAGCTCAGGCTGTCTATGACTGAGAAGAGTGAAGCACCATTGAAATGGTCTGCACCTCGGTCTGGTAGATCATTTCCCTGCAAACAACCCTACAGGGAAAGAATTCCAGAAACAAGACATAACGATGCTAACAGTGTGAAGAAACCGCTCAGAATGCCTAATCCCATAAGATTAGATAAGGCTCCAAAGATGAGGAAATTAATGCCCATGGACTGGAACAGAGGAACCCGAAGGTTGGAGTAGCATGGTGTTCTTCCTAATTATATTGTTGGTAATTTATGAACCATCGTCCAAAAAGTGGTGGTTTTGTACATATTTACTCCATGAGACTGGACTTGTCGTGAGGTTACATGACAAGGGTTAGGAGGGTTGGGGCAGGACTTTGCTGTTGTAATACGTGTAGGGCCTGAAAGTCTTTTGCCCCGTGTAGATCATTTAAAGGAGGTCTTTGTATCATTGTAACTCTTAGCATAAAAAGAAGTTTGAAGTTAGTTGTAAAAGTCTTCATTTAGTTGTGTTTGGCACCCCTGAAGCTCTGACAACACAATTGTTCTGTTTCTTTGGATGCCTGAAAGATTGTGGTCTGTTGTTGGGTGTGCAATCTTATCCAAGGTTGTAGGTCTAGTTTAATGGGTGTTTGTTTAAATGTTTCATGTGAACAACGGGGCGAATGCTCTCTCGTTGGGAATTTGACCATCTGGTTAAAGTATCATCAAGTGTCAGCTAGACATGGCTCCTGAAGCTTGAGAAGGAGAATCCATCCGGACTTCTGACCAACTCTAAGAAGAAGGTTTGCTTCGACCTTTGCTATTTACTGTTCACCGCTTGAGAATATTTGTGCGCTAGATATATCCTCGTGTTTTCCATTTCTATGTTGAGAACAAAATCACATGTCTTTTGTTACGTGTATCACATTGTGTACGACTCGGTTATGCATTATTGACAAAATCATCATGATGTCAGTCCTATTAACTGATAACCGTTAGATTATTAGTGGTAGACAATGTGGTACAGGTGATTTCGACTCTAACCAGACTTTAAGAGTGTTTCTGGATGAATTGAGTCACTTGCTGCTGTGACTAGAGTTATTTTGTGCTTCAAAAGTACCCAAGTAGTAGGCCTGGCAATTTTGACCCGTTATCCACTAACTCGCACAACCCAAACCAACCCAACCCATTATAACCTGACCCAACCCAATCCATTTAAATTAGCGGGTTGAAACGGGTTACCCGTCTCAATCCGCTAAGCTTAACGGGTCGACTCGGACCGTTTCAACCCGCGAACACAAATACGCAGCATTAATAAATTTAAGGCACACCGGCTGAAAAATAAACGAGTCGACCCGTTTCAACCCACTAACCAACCCGTTTCAGCCCAACCCATTTGACCCGCTGACTTAAACGGGTTGTAGTGGGTCAAACCGTTTCAACCCGTTAACCCGCCACAACCCGCACAATTGCCAGGCCTACCAAGTAGAAATAAATATGGAAGGTAGAGATTGAAACAATGGATGAACCCTGTGAACCAATACAACTGTACTTACATTACAAAGATTTGCCCAGAATGGAAATAGATATGAGGTGGTTTTCTATGCCGTATACATTTTAACATCTACGTGACATGAACATCATTGGGGATGTAGCTCAGATGGTAGAGCGCTCGCTTAGCATGCGAGAGGTACGGGGATCGATACCCCGCATCTCCATCATTTTGCAAATTTTCCTCTGTCAAAATCTTTATTAATTTGTTTACATTTTGCCATGGAGTTTTCCCAAGTACAACCAAATCACTGTATATAACTATATATACGGAGTATACATGAACTCTGAAATAAATACTGGCCGCGCTTTCAAAACAAAAACATCTAGCCCGAAAAAGACCCCTTCCAACATTGCTTCTTTCTTTATAACTTCTGCAACTAATTTCTCGACTCATCAAAAACCTTACACGATCTATGCTCATAACATCCTCCAATCACATATTGACAACTTGTATCAGACTTGTCCCGATACAAGCGTGCCAATATACTTGTCTTAGGTTGTAAGATTTTATTCACATGTTTTCTCGCGCAACATATTGATTTGTTCGGTCACGGCTTATTAGACCATGTTGTAATGTACTCGCCGGCATCTTCTCCTTCATACAACAGCCAATCATCCACTAGACAAAGCTTTAGCTGATGATATTGATATTGCAGGTAGTATAAAAAAGCATGTCAAGCTCCATATTCATTGTTTGGAAAATAAAATGTTTTGAATGTACATCAACATTTTATTTAAGGAAAAGGCAAGTTATTTGAAGTACTCCCTCTGTCCCTAAATGAGTGTCCATTTTTAGGAATTTTTTGTCCCAAAATGAGTGTCCATTTTGATTAAGGTAGTAACCCAGATAATTATCAATCCTATCAACCAAATCATCATCTGAGTTAATAACCGTAAACCCATTACACCCAACAAACAGTGATTTCCTCTGCACTGTAAGTGACACCCAATGGCGAAACCAAGATTTTTCAGAAAGGGGTCAAAGTTGTTTGTGGGATAAATATTATAGTTGAGATTTACAATTTAGTATACAAGTGGTCAAAATAATAATTTAATGCAATTTTTTCTCAAACTTAAGGGGATCGAAATGAATACATCCATCATTTTTAGTAATAAAATATCATTTTTTAAAATTTTAAAAGTGCTGAAATTGACACATTCCAAAAGTGAAGTGGGTCGAACCCCCTTCCCTTTGCCTTGCCTTCGCCAGTGGTGACACCCACGCGCCACCACCACCGCTGCCCCCCTCCACACAGTTATCTTGATCAACGGGCTCAGGTTCTTCATGAACTGTCCTAGACAAAGATTTCAAGAAACGCATAATCAAATCCCTTTTCTCCTCCCCAACACTTATACTGTCCTATAAATTATCTCAACCAAATGAAAAATATAAATAGATACTCTTCATCTCAAACTAATCACAACTAAATGTGAATGTACCGGAATTAAAAAAATATGTTATAAAATAAGTGTTGTGACTGGGTAAGAGGAAGAAAATAAGTTAGTGAAATGGTACACAAAGTGGCACAAAGGATTTTGACTCTTAGTATACGAGACGCTCAAAACGAAAATAGATAGCGATTAATTTGAAACGGAGAGCTTTATCTTAGTAACACTCCGTAGTACTTATCTCTCTTGTATTTTTCCCTATGAGTATATCAAAACACATGTACAGAAACAAAAGACATTGTCGACGTCTTCGTTCGTGTTGTCGTTGTGGTCGTGTTGTAGTTTTCTCAGGCAGTTGGACAGGTTCAGATCCCTCTAATATTGATTTCACTGAATGTTTAAGAGGGGAGAATGGAAGGTCATGTGGAGGGCTGTCTTAATTGTTATAAATGCAGATATTCTTGACTTTTAAGGGGGAGAATGGAAGGTTGGCTCATTATAATTATACAAATAATACTAGGGGCACAACACAAAAAAGTCACAAAATCTTAAGTGTAATGATTTTATTGGTGCTTTTAATTAGAGTGTGGCGGGTCCACTATCAATGTAACTAATAAAATATCGCCACCTCATTTTGTGAGCAAGATTTTGTGACTCTATTTTGTGCCCCTAACATTGCTCTAATTATACAGTAATCCCTCAGTTTCCAGAAATTAGTACTCCATCCGTTTCAAAATATCTGTCGTTTTGTTTCCAAAGGTAAAAACTTGTTTCAAAATATTTGTCACCTTGCTATTATCAAGACATTTTTTCTCTTTTCTCTCAATCATATCCCTATTAATTATTGTGAAATATCTCTTGTACACATATTTAATCACCTAAAAAACTGAATCTGTTTAAGGGTATTTGAGTTTTTTTAACATGCATTTATTACATTTTTTAATATGTGTAAAATACTCTAAAGCAAAAATATTTCGAAATTGAGGGAGTAGTTTTTTTTTTTGTTTTTATTTTTATTTTTATGGTTAATGTGAACGAACTTTAAGCAATAATTTATTATATTTTAAATTATTATTTTGAAACGGAGGGAGGGAGTAGTACAGTAACCTCCTAGCTATCTACTTGTATGGTAGATTTGAACCGCTGTAGTGTTAATGTTGTTGCTCATTTGTTGTGGTTAGTTAAAAGTTGTCTGTATTACATTTTTTCTTTTTATACTGAGTGTTAATATGCAGGACTCGATGAACATTTTCGATGAAATAAATATATCGTCCATTATAATGAAGTAGGAGTGAGAAAGTAGGGTAGAGAATAATGAGTGAAAAGTTGTTGTGAGTGTGAATGTGGGTCTCATTTAAAAAAATACTTCCATTTTTGGGTTGTCCTAATTCGAATGGGACACCCAAAATGAAAATTTGTCTTAATTCCAGTGGGACGGAGAGAGTATATTAAATTCTTTTTCTTTTTGAAAGCAAGTATATTAAATTCTTAATCAACACTCCAATGTTAAAAGTATGTATCAGCAAATTTCTGACTCCAATGTTAATATCAGCTGTTCTAGTATCCATCGGCGATGCCACATTTCATATAAAGCGTTGACAAAACGATATTTTTACTAAACTAAAATTAAAGGGGTAAAAAAAATGATAAAACTACCATTTTCAAGGTTTTTATTAATTGATAATGCCAATGAAAGCTACAACTGGGCCTATAATAAGCTAACACAAATGCAATAAAGGCTACAACTAGGCATATAAATATGCTAACACAAATCTCCATAACGGGAGTTCGAATAAACTAACACCGGAAACCGCTTGAGTTAGAACTTTTTGGTACAAACTATTTTAAAAATATACTTATAAAAATGGTAAAAGTAATATAGTTCCAATACCAAGGGAGTCGTGCGTTGCTGTTGGAGCATTTATTCCATATCGGGAATTAACTAGCCAATGTCTGACTATATAAAGAATTCAGGGCCACTCCTCCCATAGCCAATTGATTTTGGGATGGAACCTCAGATTGGCCCACAATGATCTAGCCTTATCAATTGCTACCATCAAAATATTTCAAAAAAGAACAACCATACCTAACTACTGTAATATTTGCCAACAAGGTTATGTGTCTAGAAACATTTTTATTTTGGAGATTAATTAAACATGTACAGTCTTTCTATTTCATTAAATTGTATAATCGCTAACCAACTATTACTAGCGATTCCGACTTTTTACGCAGCGAGTTGTTTTGAAATTTCAAACGAGAGGCGGAAGATGTTTCTGACATGTGAACTAGTGATGCGGTTGGGAACACGTGTCTTCTTTGATTGTTGGTATTATTATGGGGCCGGGGTCCCTTTTTCCTTTCCTTTTGTCCCGCGGGGTCGACTACAGTCTAGGGGTGTCAGTAACCGAACTAAACCATACTGTTTAGTTCAGTTTTTAAGTACAAGCAGTTCGGTTCGGTCTCAAAAATTGGTAAACCGTGTGGTTCGGTTTGGTTTGTGGTCTGACCCCTCCAGACCAAATCAAACCGAACCAAACCAAACCGCCAGACCGAACCATCAGACCGAACCACCAGAACACATATATTAGTCATATACTCCATCCGTTTCGGGTAAGTTGCAATATGAAATGGGAAGCACAAAAATTAAGAAAGAAGAATAATGAGTGGTTGGGAGGAAGAGAGAGAATGAGTGGAGAATAATGAGTGGTTGGGAGGAAAAGAGAGAATGAGTGGAGGATTATAAAATTAATAAATAGTTTACTTATTTGGCATTGTTGCAACTTAAGTGGAATGCCCAAAATGGCAAATTATTGCAACTTACCAGGAACGGAGGGAGTATTTGTATGTTAAGTAACATTCACCTTTAAATTATTAAAATAATTTACATTACATTACATCGTTCTTAACTCTCGTTTTGCATATTATTCAATATTCATTTCATCGAATGTTATATTCATTGAGGCACAGTGTATTCACTTCCTTCGGCTTCTTTATTCGTTTGATATTTTCATTCTTCCGAATTTTCTCATTTAAACAAAGTGTAAACCATAATTTGAATCGTGATATGAACCTCGGTGTGAATGGTGGTTTAAACCACGATCTAAACCATATTCTAGACCACGGTCTGAACCATGGTCTAAACCGCAGTCTAGACCACATTACTGAACCGCGGTTTGAACCAAATCGAACCAAACCATGGTGGTTTGGTTTGGTTTGGTTTGAAATTTTCGTGCTTCGGTTCGGTTTGAAATTTTCCCAAGTGGTTTGGTCTCTAAAACGGCCGAGACCGAACCAAACCGAACCATTTACACCCCCTACTACAGTCTACAGCCTTCTCCATTTTTTTTAACTTATACTCCCTCCGTCCCAGAGTAAGAGTCCCATTTTCCTTTTTGGTCCGTCCCAGAGTAAGAGTCTCATTCCTAAAATGGCAAAGAATCTTTACTATTCACCCCACTCATTCTCTCTCCTATTTTACTTTTATACTCACAACACCAATCAATTCACTATTCTCTCCCACTCATTCTCTCTCATACTTTACTTTTACACTCACAACATTTACATCACATCCAATATTTATTAATAAGCGTGCAAATGAGGGGTGTGACTCTTACTCAGAGACAAAGGGAGTAATATTTCTTGTTTCACAAAAAAAAAAAAACAAAAAAAAAAAACTTAATACTAATTCTGCCTCAAAATATCATCGCTGATGCCAAAAAGAAACTAATCTCGTTGTCAGTGAGCGATTAAACATATGGTTGGATCAGTGTATTAGAATTTTTGACTGGATCAAAATGAATGTCTGTAATTGTTTTTAATGAAAATTTGAACATTCATTTTAATTTAAGACTCGTTTTGAAGACGGATGAGTAGTTTTTTCTTGGAGAGTACTCCCACCGTCCTACCTCAACTGACACTTGTAAGAGATGGACACAAAAACTAAGAAAAAAATAATAAAATAAAGAAAATATTTGTTAGAAAATGAAGAGAGAGAATAAATGGGGTTAATAGTAGGTTGGTTGAATGAATTGTGTGGCGGAAAATGAAGAGTGGGAATGAGTGAGTGAGATAGATTGAATATAAAATTATAAAAAGATTACTATTTTAGGGAGTCTCAATTGAAACGAGACGGACCAAAATTCAAGCCCAAGAAAACATTTGAAATTAAGTTTGTTCATTCCTACCACATCACTATGTACATTAATTTTCTCTTTTCTCTTATATCTAAAATTCAAGCCCAAGAAAAAGCTTTAAAATGAAAACAAAAGAAGGAATAGAGGCCAAATGAATCAAGAAAACATTTGATCTAGTAGCAACACAATACCCATTGCAAATCCTGAACTAAATCCTGGCCGCACTTTCAAAACAAAAACATCTAGCCCGAATGAGATCCCTTCCAACATTGCTTCTTTCTTCCTGACTTCTGCAACTAATCTTCTCGACTCATCGAAAACCTTACACGATCTATGCTCGTAAGATCCTTCAATCACGTATCTACAACTTGTATTAGACTTGCCCCGATACAAGCGTGCCAATATACTTGTCTTAGGTTGTAAGATATTATTCACGTGTTTTCTCGCGCAACATATTGGTAATTTGTTCAGCGGCGGCTTATTAGACAAGGTTGTAGTGTAGTCGCCGCCGGCGTCTTCTCCTTCGTAAACTAGCCAGTTATCCACTAGGCCAAGCTTTAGCTGCAGGTAGTTCAAGAGAGCATGTCAAGCTCAATATTCATTGTTTGGAAAAACATAAATATGATCCATCATAAAGTATTCGGTCGTGTATATCAGACTCCCTCCGTCCCGAAAAAATAGTCCTTTTTAACTCTTTACGCTCAAAGCAACTGAACTTTGACCAATTGAACATGACTGTCAATCTAATCACTCCAATTCAAATTCAAATTCAAAAAACAGTTTTCGACACATTTGATAATTTATCGCAACAATTTTTAGAATTTGATTAAAATGATTATATCGATTTTAATAATCGATCAAAGTTCACTTGTGTTAGACCGTAGTATTTAAAACATAAAACATGAACAAAGACAATTAATTGAGAGGGGTGTGGGTGTAGTACCTTGTGACGAGAAATAGTGAGGATAGGATTTCCTAAGCCATCCATGAGAAGAATCTCATTAAGGTAGCCCGGATAATTATCAACCCTATACACCAAATCACCCTCTGAGTTAATCACCGTAAACCCTTTACACCCAACACACAGTGATTTCCTCCACACAGTCAGTGACACCCACGCGCCACCGCCACCACCACCGCTCCCATCGGGACAATTATCTTGATCGACGGCCTCCGGTTCTCCATGAACTGTCCTAGACAAAGATTTCAAGAATCTCATCATCGTATATATATCCCTCAATCTCTTTGTTTTCTGCCCAACACTAATTATACGCTCTTATAATTAGTAAGTTCTCTCAAACACTTGAAAAATATAGATAGATACAGTCTTGCTTGGTGCTAGCTTGTTTCACTTGTATACGTATAGTTATAAGGGGAGGAATGGAAGGTGGGGAGGTTTGTCTTTATAATGAAGATAGATGGGTGGTGCATGGTGGGACAGCTAAGAAGAATATTTGGATTAGTATTACAAATCTACTGTGCTATTCTACGGACACAAATAGTCTGGGAGTAAAAGAAGGTTTCGTGGTCTCCGTCTCAAAATAATTTTTATATTTTTTTTCACAGCTATTATAAATATTTTTTAATTAATATTTTTAAGTTAATTTAAGTATACAGATGAAATTTTAAAAATTGTTATTGATTCATCATCAATAATACTATCAATAAAAAGTTTTTAGATTTTTATTAGGTCAAATAAATAAACCTAAAATTAGTATTCAAAGTTCCCTCACAATAATAACAGTGAAAAAAATAGGAAGATTATTTTGGGGCGGAGGGAGTAATAAAAATAAAATTCAACATTTTTCATCTCACTTTTTTTTGTTATATTTGATTTTTAATAGTCAACACAAATGAACTTTTACTAAATATTATTTTTAATTTAATTACGTTAATTAGATTCTAAAACCTATATTTAATAAACTAAATAGTGATTTATTATTAATAATTTTTAAAATTTTATTATGACTATGATATTAATATTTGATCAAAACTTACTTGGGTTGAAAAACAAAAGTTATTGCCAATCATAATGAATGAGAAGGAGAGACTAATATGTTACTCCCTCTGTCCCTAAATGAGTGTCCATTTTCAAAAAATCTTTGTCCCAAAATGAGTGTCTTTTTTTAGCATAACTTTCTCCCTAAATGTTTTTTTTCGAAAAATTTTTCACCAGTTTCTTTATACGTGTAAAACTAAATGTTTGGAAAGGAGATTACAAGATTATATATGAATATTTGCTACCAAATTGTACAACAAAGTTGAGATTTTCAGTGTCCCTTAAAATGAAATTTGAACACTCATTTAGGGACAGAGGTAGTACTACTTACTAGTACATGTAACTCGTGTTATGAAACTCGGTAAACACTCAGTATGCTTAATTAATCTCTACTGTAAAACAGTGAGATATACTCCTTTCGTCCCAGCACAACTGAGACTAATTTCTTTTTCAGTCCGTCCCACTACAAGTGAGACTGTCTAAAATGGAAATGTTTTAATATATTTATATTCAACAAACCCTAGACGCCACTCATTTTCTCTCTTTATTTTTCATCACTCAGTTTATTCAACCAACACTACTATTTACCTCACTCATTCTCTCTCTTCATTTTCTACCACACATATACTACCTTTTTCTTAATTATTGTTTTTTTTCTTAATTATTGTGCCCCACAAATTGGTCTCACTTGTGGTGGGACGGAGGGAATTCTCTTTATGTCTTAGAAAAATTGTCTTATTAATTTTTTATTGTTAAAATAAGTGAACTTTAATTAATATTAAAGTCACTTTAATCATTTTAGTAAAATTCTAGAAATTGTTATTGATAAACTATTAAGTGATTTGTTATTTTTTTTTTGAATTTTATTGGATAATTTAATTAAAATCAATGTTTGATCAAAATTCATACTACATCTGTCTTAGTTCAATGTGCACAGTTACTGTTTATTTGGTCAACTCAAATAAACTTTGACCATAATTTTATGAAAATTTAGATGTTCTTATGCAATTCTAAAAATTGTTATTGTTTCACTGTTACGAATAGTATCATTAATATTTTTTTTAGAATGCATAGAAGTATCTATTTTTTTCATAAAACTATGGGCAAAATTTATTTAAGTTGAAAAAAATAAAAATCAAACTGTTCATATTTAGTTAGGACGGAAGTAATATGTATTGATTATAAAAAAGTTAAATGAAACTACCAAGAATGAGGAAGTATAATGTTAGTTGTAGATTTGTAGTAGAATAGTTTACAAAAGTTATGCTGCAACGATTCTATACTTGTTGTTCAGCTATCAAAATATTCCAAAAAGAACAACCATGCCTGCATATTTGCCAACTAGTGTATGTATCTAGAAACTTTTTTTTTTTTTTTTTTTTTTTTTTTTAATATTGTCATAATGGAAGTTAATTAAATATTTTGTACAGTGTTGAACTAGAATGCGGTCAAGAACACGTGTATACTATTTTAATATGTGGGCCTTGGGTTCAGTTTTCCTTTCTTGTTTTCCAGCGGGTTTAGGAATTTTGGAATCCCACCCCTTCTTTCTGGTTTTTATCGTTTTCAAGTTAAAAAGTAA
Organism: Campanula takesimana; assembly: GCA_026119855.1. Lineage (NCBI taxonomy): Eukaryota > Viridiplantae > Streptophyta > Magnoliopsida > Asterales > Campanulaceae > Campanula > Campanula takesimana. The sequence continues at coordinate 1,685,708 of JAOWBW010000159.1, forward strand.
ATTAATTGTTTTTTAATGATATATACATTTATTTAGCAATTGCAAAACGACAAGAGTTGACTATCCACAAACGTCGGATGCTCAACCTGCTTGCGAGGGAGATGCATATAGTCTAGCAATCCTCGAAAAGAAATCCGCTAAAGTATAAGCAGAACAACCAACCTTCCTAACTCAGAAAAAAAAGATTTTGTGTTTAGGTTTAGTAGTTTTGCCGGGGAAATTTGAAACTCCTGCCCCCCCTCCCCCCCCTTCAAAATATTAAAGGATAATTTTTTCCATTTTTAAAAAAAACATAAATATAAGTAAAAAAAATAGTGGAAATAATCTCTTTTTGTATTTTTTTTTTCATTAAATTTATCATCATTTATTTGGGTGAATCTGATTTTTTATTTTGTTGTTTCTAGTTGCAATGACCACATTCAATAATGTATTATTTGATGTCTATCATGGTCAGCTTATGATCAGTTTCTTACTAGCTCAACTCAGCTCAGTCAATTAATTAATGGTCACTGAATTTCTGTTGGCTTGAATTGAATTGAAATTCATAACCAGCACATGCAGGACGCATATAGGTATTAGGTACGTGAATTTCTCACTCCATTTTTTTTTTTTTTTAATTCCTTCATGTCAAAAAGACATTCTCATTCTCATCTTACTTTTAATAGTCAACAAATAAATTTTAAACAACAATTTTTACATTAGAAGTATTAAAAATCTTAGCAAAATAGTAAAAAGGTAATTATCAGTAACTTTTAAAATCTCATTAGAAGTATTAATATATTGTATTTGAAAGTTTACTTGAAGCTCACATTAAAAAAATAAAATAAAATAAAAAAATGAGACTATTTTTCTAAAATAAAATAAATTCAGATTTACGTACAAACAATTGAAACACGTGAAAATGAGTTGTCACCCTGGAACTGTTAAATAATCAGTCATGAATTATGCTACTAACTCCGTCTATTAAATTCGTTCCTTAACTAAATGATGTATTTATTCTTTCAAAAAAAAAAAAAAAACTAAATGATGTATTTATCCTATAATAAATAAATGATATTTTATTTTTTTTTGCCCAAAATCTATCTCTAAACTATCTTTTACTCCCTCCGTCCCAAAGTATATGTCTACCTTTCTTTTTTAGTCTCCGGAGTATATGTCCATTTCCTAAAATGGCAAAGAATATTTACTATTCCTTCCACACATTCTATCTCTTACTTACATTTATACTCACAACACCAATCAACTTACTATTCACTCCCACTCATTCTCTCTCCTATTTTACTTTTATACTCACAACACTTACATCACTTCCACCATTTCTTAATCTCCGTGCGAATAAGAGGGTGGACATATACTATGAGACAGAGGGAGTACCATTTTATTTTTGTTATCATTTTATGCTCGCAAACTTAAAAGTTGAAAGTGGATAGCAAACTCCGCTAAAAATTACCGAACAATGCAACACACTTTCAAATTTATTTCAAATAATATAGTTTTCGTTTCAAATAATGCAATGTACTTTGTAATTTTCGATATAAATAATGCAATGTATTACGAATTATGTTGCATTATTTGAAAAAAAAAATACAAAGTACCATGAATTATGTAGCAAACTTATGATATATTACATAAATTGTATATAAAATCTTGGTACGTTGCATATTTTGATCAATCGCAATCTCAAAAAGCTAAAAGCTACGTGTTTTAAAAGTAGGGTTAGATTTAGATTCCCTGTTTGAGATCTTTCCATCTTTAGTTAGTCAATCAATACTCCTAAGTCCACACCAGACAATTTTGTTTTCATTTCTTAATATTATAATCTTTGTTTGTATTAGGAAGAATCAAATAAAGGTGTCACACGTAGGCTTTTTTCTAGCCACATAAGGTATCTAAAAGTGATAAAAGTAAAAATTAAAAGGTTTGGCACACAGCGTGTCAACCACGTGCTCTAGTGATTTAATTCTGGTCGTGGTCGGTGGACTTCCTACAACCGTGATTATTATTATTTTTTTGGCAAATTCTTAAATTCACGATTAAAAAAGAAATGACACACCACAAATGATGGAGCTCACTCAAAATTTTGAATAGTACGTAATTCCATTTCGTAATTTACAAGAATGATATTTCAGATCCAAATCTTGAGACGTACGAATTCATTTCCAATCGAAACATGGAGACTACCTCAATCCGGCATTTACGATATCACTCTTCGGGTAAAATATTGCGCTGAGCACGAGAAATGCAGAATCTGGGTTGGCAAAAAAGCGCTCACCAAGCATCTCAAAATTTCCGAACAATCTTTATGTAGTTAGAACATCGGAACTCACTTCATTGTGAGAAAGTGTTAGAATCGTCGCAATTTTGAAAAGAAAAATACAACAAACAAACAAATAAACAAACAAAAAAATAAACATAGTGTTAGTGCAGACGGAGGTGTTACCTCAGATGTTGCCACTGACAGTCTAAGTGCTGTGACGAAAATAATTTGTAATTTGACATTTCTTTCTAATATAATTTTATACTAATGTCCTAATATTATTGTCTAGATGTTGGTCCATATTTTCAGGTATAATAAAGTTGATTTATGGAGCTTAAAACATGGAGAAGAAATTAATGAAGAATTACTCATAAAAGCCGAGTAAATAAGGGAGTTACAAACATATTTAACATGTGTTAAATATGTTAAATATGGAGAAGACCAAGTCCAAGGTTTGTTGCTGATCAAATAGATGAAGTACAAGGCGTTGAAAGCAAGGAGTACAACAAAGTGAGGCTTAGACTTGGGCATGAAGAATTCGGTTGAGAGAATCAAGGAAGGAAGACCAAGTCAAGCTTGTTTTGTGGAGATAAGGCTTGCACATGATCTCCACCCTCCTCACACGATCACAAACAGCCCAAGGCTGTTATTTGTGTAGCCTCCAAGTCTTGGTTGGCTATAAATAGATGCTTGGATGAAGATTGAAGACAAGCCAATTTTATACACACATCCATAGCACAAAAAGACCAAAGTACTCTTGGCTCCCTTTGAGATTCTTTCTTCCATACACTCTTTTATCACTCAAATACTTCGGGTTTGAGTGAGTTTTGGTTAGGATAGAATCTTGTACTTTGTTCTTACTTTGGTTCCATAGAGAGTATATCATATTTTGTATAGGGAACCATTTTAAACTTTGTAATTGGTTTTGATTATAAGGTTTTCGCCATCTAGGCATCTCAAGTTATATTTATATAACTTGAGAAAAATATTTGTCTTGTGCTATTTATTTTTCGCTGCAAAAACTCTACTATTTTTGTGTGTGTATTTTCTGTCCGTCTGGAGTGTTACCTGGGGTGTTGCTTAACACTTGAGGTAACATCTGTTCTCAGAAAGTCATTGACAAACATTTTCACATAGTCTCTTACAAAGGAGTGAATATAACGGTTCTCATAAATAGAGAATACAACGGCTCTCACAAATGAGAGAACAACAACTCTCAATGAATGAGAGAAATTTATTGTTGAAAACTAAAAAAAAAAACACTCTTAATATAAACATTAATCATTGAAGATAATCAATGATTAAATTTTAAATCAATTGATTAAACAAAAATCAAATTAAATCGTTACCGAAAACAAGTACGCTCGTTTGCCCGAGTAGAAAAGTGGTGATCGGGAATGGAGAAGGGAAAAGTTGGCGTGTGTCTTCCTACAACCGCAATGAAATCGTCATTTTTTAATTTATTTTTTACCAAATGAAATTGTCATTTTTCAGGAATATGACATTAAAAAAAAAAAAAAGGAATATGACAATATCGAATAAAATTGCCATGTTTTTTTTTTCCACATTTTTTCGCGTGAGAATTTCTTGTATGTTAATATTTGCCTGATTTTGATTAAGTTACCGTCATTTGTGAATAGACAGCTGTTATATGTTTTCACATGCAAATAATAATAATTATTTTTCTTAAAAATAGGAGATCAAAATGTTATTGAAAACAAAAAATAAAACAAAACAAAAAGATCAAATGTATTACCCTTTTTTTTTTCCCGCGCGAGAGAAGATCCAATGTATTACTTCTCCCCTTAAAAGAATGTAAAAAATAATGGGTATGTTTGTATGTTTATTTTTAGGAGGGAATAATGCTTTTTATATTATGTCATACTCCCCTTTTCCCGTTTTAAAGTTCTTAATTTTCTTTTTAGTCTATCCTAATTTAAAGTTCTTACTTTAATTTATTGTCTAAAATGGAAAATGGTACCTACTTGTCATTCTCACAACAAAAACTATCTACCCATTTTCTCTTTCCTACTTTACTTTTCATACTTACAACATTTATTTTTTCTGAATCTCCATGTAAAGTCAAACTAAGAATATTAATTTGGAACGAAGGGAGTACTCATTAAGATAAGCAAATTAACATGAATTTTATCGGAATAAAATCCTCATCCCTAAGGGTTAGTTTCCCATCAAATCGTTCTTTTCCTCCTAATATTCCTATTTTTAGTCAATCAAGAGTCTAATTGTAATACCCCGAAAATTTAAGTATTTTATTTTGGGTTTTTAATTAATTTTGGGTTATAGTTAATTTTAATAGTAATGCTATTGGGCCAAGGTAGATAATTAAGTTTGGACAATTAAGAAATTGATTGGGTTAGTAGATATAAATTTGAAAGGATTTAGTTGGGTTAGCCCATTTTAAAGGTTATTTTGGTAATATTAGTATAAGCTAGTATTTATAACCTAGTTGGCTTAACCTAGGAGAAGCAGAATAAAATTGACGATGTGCCGCATTGGGAATTTTGGATTGCTGCGGAGTGGCAAGACGAGGAATGAGTTTGGCGGTGGTGATTTCGGGCACAAGAACGGGACGGCTGAATGGATTGAACATGAGGTATCAATTCCTTTGGTATATGTTATACAGTACATGATTGGGGTAATCAAAATAAGTATATGATTGTTATATGAATATGTTATTTGGGTTAGGGAGAACATAAGAAAACAATTTAAAGAAAGAGTGTGACTGCATAAACATAAAATTAAGAAAAGGAAAGTGAGTGTGTGCAAGTGTGTGTGACGTGTTAGGGCTGTAGGAATGGTGCATGGGAAATTTTAGTAGAGCAACCCATTAGATTAGTGTAAGTATATTTATATTCAGTATTATGAGATGGGTAATATCATTGTTACTCTGTTTGTTTTTGTGTTAGATTTTGACGAGCCATTAGAGGTGCATTAAGGAGTATATTGCACAAGCTTTAAAGGTAAGGGATTACGTTCCGTTTGTCTTTTGAACTTCGTTATTTGTATTGGCCCTCCGTTCCGTTTTTAATGAAAAATTGTGTATACCTTTATGGCGGGTATATTTTTGAAATGAACTCCGTTCCGTGACTCGTACGTCATTTGAACCCTCTTAGATCATGTAACAAAATTATTGGTTACATGAGAATCATCGTTGTGATTGATTTCGAACAAAGACTTGTACCGCATGGTATTTTATTTGAAACGATTTTAAAAGTTTTAGTGGTACCGAGTGGTACTGTATTTGAAATGAAATGATATTTGATTTGACTGTACCTGTAGGTACCTTTTGAGATTTTGATATGAACATTGAGTTAAACGATATTAGTCACGAGTGAATACGTGATACCTGTCGCGGGTGTATACGCGATACCTGTCACGGGTGTATACGTGATACCAGTCGCGGGTGTATACGCGATACCTGTCACGGGTGTATACGTGATACCGGTCATGGGTGTATACATGACAGTATCTTTGTGATACTTTGATTTTGATTAGTGATGGTTATCCGGATATACCTTTTGAGTTGGAATTGACGGAATTATTGAGTTGAAATTGACGGAATTGTTTAGAATCATCGAATTGGTTTTTTGACCGCTATGTGATCAAAACGTGCTTTCGAAAATATACGAACCTACAATTTTGAAGCCATAAGATTTCGATTTATTTGAAAAGAGTTTTCTTTTTATATGTTGATATGAAACTCCCTTTCGTTTTGATTAAATGAATTTTTGAGCTTCCGTTGTGGTCACCCCTTCTTAGAAACCGAAGGGGCGCCGTATGATCTTACTGGGCATTTGTTCGCTCACCCTTTCTTTTCCTCTCCAGTTTGATATTGCAGTTGTGACAGTTGACCGAGGATTGTGGTTCGAGATTTGGCTCGGAGCGGTTATAGATCATTTGGAGTTATTAGACAGAGTTTTGTACAAAGTAATTTGTATCATTTCATTGTAATATATTGATCTTTATGGAATATTAAGTTTGTGAAAATTCGGGCCGTTACACTAATACCCCCTAATCCCAGACAAATAATTATCTAATCAAATTTTGTTTAATTTCCTTGGTTTGTCTTAACACGAGAATGAATCAAGCGTGGACACGTATGCAGTCTTTTTCTTGACCTGATTAAGATATGAGCTGCCATGTGGCCCTCCACTAATCCCTTCTTCCATATTTAGAAACCGCAATGTTATGTTTTTTTTAAAGGATATAGACATTTGCTTCACTAGTCATGTTATGTTCACGCACTTCTAAAACCAAACTATAATAACGAGAAAAAGATTTTGAGATAATGAAAAATATCAAATGTGAAAATCATTTTAGGACAAAGTGAGTAACTGTTACTCCTCTTCCCAAAATTAATGACGCTCACCCTTTCCCCTTGACAAAAATTTGTGTGAAATTGTCTTACACGTGAGACGGATCTCGTTGAGAGAGTAAATGGTTTGTCCTCATTAAGCGGGGAGTGGCGGGGCAAGTACATTTCCTTTCTCATTGAGATCCGTGTCTCATGTGTAAGACCATCTGATCACACGAAACTTTCTCTTTCCGCTTTCCCAATTAAAATAAAATTTCAAACTTTATATTAACCTAATCTGATTATCAATTTTAGAATGGGAGAGTATATATGTAAGGACAAAAACTCATGTGAGAACACTATGACCCGTCTCATGGATGAGACGGGTCATTTTTGACCCATAACCCGCCCCATTGAACCAGCTCCATGACCCAGGAGGCAACCTTGCCACATGGCAACCTCTCATAGGCAATTTTTTTTTTTTTTTTTTGCTTTTTTATAATTTTTTTTTTCCGGTTTGTCAAAAGTAATAGTTACTATAACTTAATGTAATGACTGTATACATAAAAGTAATACATATATACAGAAAAGGAACAGTGTTTTTTTCTATGTTTTCTTCGCTTGCCAAAAGTAATACATATTACAACTAAAATGTAACGAACGTGTTACTTATATGTAATAATGTTTATACATAATTGTAACAGATATGTATAGAAAAAGTAATAATTCAACCATTTACATTTTTAGAGCTAAAAACACTTGTTAGTGTTACATGTAAAAGTATTACATTATCTATAGAAATATGTTATAATTTCTTTTATTAAAGTGTTACATTTACTTGTACAAACAATTACATTCATATATATGAGTTGTTACTTTCTTTCAAAAAATTAAATCAAAATACACAATATTTTACATTTTTGCAAAAGCATTATTACATTTCAGTATAAATGATAATTACATTTAGATATTGTTTGGGTTACATGTAATTATAGTTGGTATTACATTTGAAAAAATGGGTAAAACGAGCTTTTGTTTTTGTAAAACAGGTGTTACGTTATCTTATGAACAATGTTACTTTATATGCATACAGTCATTACATTAAGTTATGATAACTATTACTTTTGGTGAACGACTGAAAAGCCGAAAAAATAATATAAAAACTCAAAAAAAAAAATAATAATAATTGAGGGGGCCTATGGGAGGCTGCCACGTGGCGGGTCATCCCCCATGGGTCCTGGGGCGACCCGTCTCATACATGAGACGGATTCCCTTGTTCTCATGGGAGACCACCTCATATGTAAGTGTTATACTCCGTCCAAAATAAAAGATTATACGTACGTTTAACTTTTAGTTTTATTTTTTTTGACAACAACTAATTTTTTATTTATAGTTAAAAAAAAGATTTACTTTTTTAACTAATAATTTTAGAGCGGAAAGATTAGTTGATCGGTCTTTTTAGTAACGTAATTTGCTCACACCAAATTATATATTCAAAAACATAATAAATATTTGAAAACATACAGATAATAAGATAAAAAGAGCATACTACTTGACGCGTAATAAATTTGCAACAAGTTCCTTTTAAAAGAAAATAACGGGGAAAGAGAAATTGAACCATCAACAATTACTATATCTGTCGCAAAATAATTTGCATTATTTTAAAGTTATATGAAAATTAAGAAGAGAATATATATATATATATATACTCCCTCCGTTCCAGCAGAAGTGTCACTTATTTCCCTTTTGGTCCGTCCCAGCACAAGTGTCACTACCTAAAATGGCAAACTTTTAATACCTTTATATTCAACCAACCCCACTATTTAATCCACTTATTCTCTCTCTTAATTTTCCACCACTCATTTTATTCAACCAACACTACTATTTACCCCACCCATTCTCTCTCTTCATTTTCTACCACACATCTACTATCTTTTCTTAATCTCCGTGTCCCAAAATTTGGTGACACTTCTGCTGGGACGGAGGGAGTATATATATTCAAAAGTATTGTGAGTATGAAAATGATTGTGAGTGAAACACATAATTTAAGTGTATGAGTACAGGGGCGGACCTACCCTAAGCCTATGGGGGGCAATGGCCCCCCTTTGTTTAAGACAAATAAAAATTTACTAGTGTATTTTTTTTTTAAAATTTGGAGTATTAGTGCAATATTTTAGACTTTGCCTCATTTTGTTTAAAAAAATAAATGCATTAGTATTTGTTTTTGCCCCCTTTAAATGTGTTATGCCATTTTGCTCCCTTTGTGAAAATTTCCTGAGTCCGCCACTGTATGAGTATGACAAGTAAGATATAGTGAATTTAAAAATAATAAAAGTTGCACATTTTAAAAAGCTAAACTTACTAATGAAACATTTAGGAAAAATAATTTTAAAGCAAATTGTTTTGAGACAGGAGGAGTATGTAAGAGGAGGCAATAGTTTATGTCATGTGAACCAAACTTAAATGCCTTAGAACAGATAAGGGATATAGATTCCAAGTAGGTTTGAATATGATTATTTAAAGTATATTCATAATATAATGTAAGTGAGTAAAAGGTAAGTTAATTATACAAGCATTATAAAGATAAAATTGTTCAAAACATTTGTCATTTCAAGAATATGACTCTTACTAAAATAAAAGTATGACTCATTGAGCGGAGGAGGCTGGAGGGAGTAAAACGTTTGTACTTGAAACGTACTTGTATTTTTTAAGAAAATATCCAAGGATATGATACATTTTCGTTTGTTCATTTTTTTTTTCTTTTTCGAAAGACGTTTGTTCATTTTGTAAAGCTAAAGTCGATCTTTATAATACGAGTATCTTTCAATAGTAAAATGCGGTGTGAAGATGAAATATTTTTGAAGTAATATCAGTGTTCTGAAAGTCGCTCGCTTAGGCCGCCTAGGCCCCGCCTAAGCTAGGCGTTCATGAAACGCTTTGGTCCCGCCTAAGATATTATAACTATGACTGAATTCTCGGCCCCGCCTAGATCCCGCTAAGCTCCGCCTAGACGATAGGCCCAGCTGTGACGCCTAGCGACCGCCTATCGCTTTTTAAAACCTCGAGTAATACTCCATTTTACAGATAGCTATCTGGTAAATGTTGACCACTTTTAACATTCTCCCCGCTTTACCTAAAAGACATGCCTCGTTTCCACTTTTCCAGTTTCTTCGGATACACCAAACTCTCTCTTTTTTGTTTAGGCAATCAAATATTTTAAATCACAACTTTACACTTCACCTACTGTTTGTGATTCACGTGTTTTGTGTTTTGTCACAAAATGCCTTGTCTGAATAACTATTACAACAACTTCATCCAATTATTTAAAAAAAAAAAAAAAAAAAAACCGCAAATACTCTCAAACTAAAACATACTACACATTTAAATAGTTACAATATTTAAATAGTATTTGTCATAAAATTTTATAAAAAATAAACATTTTAAAATATTCTTTAATAGAATTAGATACAGCCATTATTTGGAAGGATAACTGTTGGATAATGCATTTGAATTTGGGACGCCAAGTTAGAGGATTATACAACAGGAAAATTTCGTAATTCCAAGACGGAGCAGGATTGCAATAAGGATTAAAGTTTCAAAAACTCTGAATTGCCAAAGCAATGTACCTTTATAATATTTAAATAGTCAAATGAGATTATTATTATTATTATAAAATTAAAATTATTGTTTTGGTACAAAGAGAGTATACTCCTCCGTCCCATCCGAAATGGGATTCTTGGTCCCGACACGGGGATTAAGAAATAATAATCTTTTATTATAAAAAGTTGTTTGAAAAGTAGGTGTTGTGAGTATGAAGGAGATAAAAAGTGGGGGAGGAATAATAAATGAAAAGTTGTTGTGAGTATGACAAGTGGGTCCTACTAATAAAAAAGTAATAAAAGCTTTCCATCATTTTTGGATGTCATATTTCGAGTGGGACACCCAAAATGGCAAAACAAGTTTTACAATAAAACGAGTGTAAAATAATTTTTTCTCGAAATTTTCAGATATATTAAATAAAATGTATTAACAGGACTCGGAACCGCTCCACCCCTCCACCCAACGGCTCCGATCAAGGCCACATAGGCGAGCTCATCTGTGCGGCTGAGGTGATTTCAATTTTTTGTGGGTCCTACCGAGCTCGGAGACATCTCATCCGTCAAAAAAATTTGAGATGGCTCTAATCTCCACCATTGGATGGACTGGGTAGAGTGGTTCGAAATCCTATTAACATCGAGTTTCATACTAGGGATGGCCAAACCGAACCGGAAAACCGGACCGAAAAAGCCCGAAACCGGAGCAAACCGGGGAGGAAACCGGAACCGCAAGGCATCTGGGCGGTTCAGGGTCACATATATGCCGAACCGGACCGAAAATCTCTTGTTTTTCAATAATTTTAAAGGGGGGACCGGAACCGGACCTAACCGGAACCGGGGTAAGCGCGGGCCGGTTCAGGGTCACCCTTTTGCCAAACCGGAACCGGCGGTTCCGAACCGGAACCGGGCCCGGAACCGGTTTTGACCATCCCTATTTCATACCTTACAAAAATAAACTGTACTTTCTGATTTTCCAATAGTATTCAGTTGAAATCTTAATTGGGCCGATCTATGATGCCATGTCAGGAGGTTAAGTTTGGCATCCTGAGCCTGGCCTAGATAACTAGATTAGACCAGACCAGACCAGACCAGACAAGCTATTAATATGGATTTGATCTCTTGAACTAAATTATATGGGCTTGGGCTGAGAGCCTAATTCTTACATAAATGTCAAATTCACCCATTGTCATCCCTAATAGTATTAAGTTAAGGAGAGAGAACGACGAAAAATGGCTACTTCCATTCCTACTCTCACGCCGGCTCTAACAAGTACAGTATATCATTCATTTTTTTTTTTTTTTTTTTTAACGTTATCCACGGCGAGTAGAGGGATCGAATCAACGAGGATGAGACTTGACTTTACCACTAAACCACTCCTTTGGGGACAAGTATATCATTTAGTTGTGAGTCCTTTTTGGAGGGTTCATAATACTCACGTTTAAAAAAAAAAATCAAATCAAGGCAAAAACAAAGAAAATGAGACAACCAAAAGTAGAGAGTGAAAAATATAAATGTCCAAGACACTATTCATGAAGCAAGTAGGTGAAAATAAGTTAGGTTAGTAATGTTTTTTTTGTAATTAAATAAACTTTTTGAGGGTAAGATTCTCCAAAGCACTATTCATTCTTTTCCATTTATGGAATAAAGTAACTAAAAATCTTAAACTGAGACAAACCAAAAATGAAAGGAAAAACCTTAAATTAAAATGGGACGGAGGGAGTAGTTTTTTTTTCCTCAAAAAGTTACTCATTTTCAAAAAGCCAAGAACTATTATGGATTGGAGAAAATCATTTTTGAACGTCTTTTTACCTCATTTAATAACGAGGAGACTTAATTTCAATTCATGCCCACACGGAAACCTCAAGGCCAAGTTTCCTATCTCATTTTCACCTCTCACACTCAAAATACACTACTAACTTCCATAACCGAATTCTCTCTCTCTCTCTCTCTCTCTCTCTCTCCTACACACAAAGATGGCCGATCATCATGAGAGCCAGAAAACTCACCTAGCTCAGGCCGGTCCAAATAGCAGCCAAATCAGCGATACTCAGTTCATACTTCCCCCAATCAGTCGCTCCGATCACAACAAAAAATCCAGCAAATTCGTCGTCTACCTCCTCCTGACCACCGTCATCCTAGCCGCCCTCCTCCTTTTCTTCTCCTCAATCGTCTGGCGGATCACTTCTCCCGATCTCAAAATAACCTCCGTCACGGTCCAAAATCTACTTCGGGGAAATTCATCCAATCCTCGGCTAGACGCAACCATAAAAGCTCAAATCACCGTCGAGAATAGTAACTTCGGCCGGTTCCGGTTTGACGGCTGTAAGGCGGTGGTCTTGAACGGGAATTCAACGATCGGCGATGGAGATATTACCGGCGGTAGTGTCGGAGCTCGGGGAACAGAGGTGATGAACGTCACGTTGAAGATTGGAACGGCGAATTTGAATTCTAGTAGTGATGATGTTGGAGTGGTGAAGTTACAGAGTTACGCTGAAATGAGAGGTAAAGTGAGAGTTATGAAAATTGCCAAGAAGAAAGTTCGAGTTAAAATGGATTGTTCTATGAGTCTTACTTTGAACACCCAATTAATCCATGCTTTGCACTGCAGATAATTATAATTATATATTCTTAAAATAGGGTCTTGTTCCGATGAAAACCATTTAAAATGATAACGATGAGAACTAAACATAACTATTGGATTAGATATACAATCAACGGTCCAAGATAATAGATATAGATACACTTGGATACGGTACCTAAATTTTGGATATTACACTTAGATATAGTAGTTATATTTGTATCTATAATTTAGACCCTTGATTTTGTGTTTAATGCAGTAGTTATGATTGGTTCTCATTTGATTGAGCACATTCATTCCTAAATATATATATATTTATAAATATAAATATAAATTCAAAAATATACACGTGTTATATATGAATGAGTGATTGGTGTTGGAGATGTTTAGAAGTAGATTCATTTTAATTGTTCTGTGAACAATTATAGTATTGGAGGCACATAAATATAGATATTGATAATGCACATGTACGGAAGAATGTATAAAGTTTTATTGCAATTTATTAAATGTTTTCTTTCTCATATAATAGTCTAAACTACCGTTTGTATAGCTAATCAACAATTTTCATGTTTAATTTTGTTGTGGCGGCGATGTATTTTAACATTGTATGATTAACATTGTATTAGTAATAAAAATTAAGTGCAGTGAACATTTTGATTATATTTTAGAGTACAATTAAAGTTACAAAAAACGTTTACAAATTTATTAACAAATACAGTTGTTAATGAATGATTGGATGTCGTGTTTGTACACCCAACTACTCGTTAATTTTATATCGAATCATTTATTGACAACTGTATTTGTTACCAAATTGTAAACTTCTCTCAATACCCCAAAATTGCTCTATATGTTGCCATGCCATGCTAGATATGATTTTTATTGATCACTTGTATATTAACTTCAACATATTCATGTGAAATTGAAGATTATAAATGCATGTTATTCATCTTGAATTAACCTAATTAAACTAGTCCTGCAACAAGATTTTGATTAAATGCATCTAGCTCCATTAAGCTAGATTAATTAGTTGTTCCATTTTTCAATTTCATCCAAATAATCAGCAAAAGAGATTATTAGTATATTATAAACAAGTATCAAAAGTGTTTTGCTGTTTACCTTTCTGCTTTTTTCTGAAATGTGATAACGAGTAGATTTCCACTTGGGGTGGTCTTTTTATCAGCAAGCAACTCAGCAACAACATTGCTTGCTTCATCTTTAAGATTTTCCAAATGTATCGTAATAGAACAATAATAACAACAAAATAAGATAATAATAATAATAATAATACTGAATTTTTACTTAATTTTAAATTTTAAACTGCTAAATATACTCCCTCCGTCCCAAAATGATCTTCTCATTTGCCAATATTGTTCATTGTCTCAAAAAGTTTTTCCCATTTCTACGTCATGGCCTTAAAAGTGCATAACCAAACATAGCTAGTGTAGCAAGTGTTTATATTCTTAAAAAGTTTGAATAGTCAAATGTGAAGATCATTTTGGGACGGAGGGAGTAGTTCTTAAAACTTTAAACAGTTTTTTTTTTCCCTTTTAGAAAGTATGATGCTGATTAGAACTTCCTTAAACAAAGGGATTAAGTAGTGCATTGAAAAGGTTGTAAAGTACGAACGATGTTATGATAGTTCAATCTCAATACGTATATTAAAGTACCAGCGATAAAGAAAAAGTTACTACCTCTGCCCCTAAATGAGTGTCCAAAATTCATTTTAAGGGACACTGAAAATCTCAACTTTGTTTTACAATTTGGTAGCAAATATTCATATATAATCTTGTAATCTCCTTTCCAAACATTTAGTTTTGCGCGTATAAAGAAACCGGTGAATTTTTTTTTGAAAAAAAACATTTAGGGACAAAGTTATGTTAAAAAAAGACACTCATTTTGGGACAAAGATTTCTTGAAAATGGACACTCATTTAGAGACAGAGGGAGTATTATTGGAGAATCATGATAAAGGCAACTCTAATCTAATGGTCGGTATTAAAATCAAATTTTGATACCTTGAGGAGTTGGCATCTTCAAACTAAACTCATAAGTACTAAATTTTCATGAAGAGTTAAGTATCAAATTTAGTATGTTGCTTAACTCTTTCACTTTGCTAAGTCTGTCCCTAAATGAGTGTTCATTTTCAGGAAATTTTTGTCCCAAAATGAGTGTCCATTTTGATCATAACTTTGTCCCTAAATATTTTTTTTTCGAAATTTTCTTCACCGGTCTCTTTATACTTGCAAAAACTAAATGTTTGTAAAGAGAATTACAAGATTATATACGAATTTTGTCACCAAATTGTACAAAAAGTTATGTCCCTTAAAATAAAATTTGGACACTCATTTAGGGACATAGGTAGTCTCTTTTTATATGATTAATTATTTATTTAAATTTTGCATTTTTTTTTTGTTTTTTTCTATATTAATAAAACACAAAGTTAATTATTATTTTTTCAATGGAAAAGAAAATAATTTTTTATATATTTAGTAGATATATTTTATTTTACTTTATTTTAAATTCAATTAGTATTCAATTATTATCTAAAACTATTTTTATTTAATTATTAAAAATATTAAATGTGAAAAATAAAGAAAAACTTAAATTAATAAATTATTAATTTGATACCTACCCCTCCCCGGCGATTGAGGTATAGGGGAGGAGTCGGTAAAAAGAAAGATTCAACTAAGATAAAGATAGGTGAGAAATGTAATCTGGGTCGTGAAAACCTTGCTTGGTCCCCCGGCACGGTGGAGGGTTTTTTTCTGAGTGTGAAAACGGTAGATTTTTCATTTGCCTACAACAAATTCAGACTAAACTCGATCACTTGGCCGTCCCCATTAATTAACCGCTCGGGCATCGACACAGGACATTGGCTATGATATTGATACTCTGTAAATAGTGTCATAAATATCAAAATTTTGATTTTGATATCTAAAACTTGACTCCATGCATCGAAAATGCCCTAAGTGAAAAAAGATGTAGCAAATGAGATTTCAGTAATACAAATGACATTTACTTTTATAAAGAGATTTGAACACCCAAAACCTACTACCATTTAAAATAAAAAAGCAATAATTAGTTACCAACAAACACCAGAATAAATTTAATGAAGATGACATTCACAACTTAGAGGTTCATATCCAAGTTGGAAATTTCTATCAAGACGTGCAATTATCGACAAGTAGTCACCGCAATAAAATAACTTATCTTAACTCAACTCGAATAATAAAGACCAACTTTAAATCGAATTTTCATTAACGCCCTTACGAACATTTGTGAAACTAATTTTTTTGACAGCCGCATATAATCATTTTCGCCATCCTAACAACTATCAACACTGTTACGGATTTGTATAAACAGACGGCCTTAACCGATTGCTTTTAATATTATCTATATTCCGTCTCACAATAATAATAAATGTAAGTATGACTTATCAGCATTTAAAAAACTTATTCTCTTTATCAAAAAAAAAAAAAAAAAAAAAAAAAACAAACAAACAAGCAAACTTGTTCTATAGTATTTGTTTATGCACCACTCGTGTTTAAAATTGCATTAACATTATTTATTATTTATAAGTGAGACATATTATTTTGAGATGAACCGGAAAGAAAAGTGTAATACTCCCTCTGTCCCTAAATGAGTGTCCATTTTCAAGAAATCTTTGTTCCAAAATGAGTGTCTTTTTTTAACATAACTTTATCCCTAAATGTTTTTTTTCGAAAATTTTTTCACCGGTTTCTTTATACGTGCAATACTAAATGTTTGGAAATGAGATTACAAGATTATATATGAATATTTACTAGCAAATTGTACATAAAGTTGAGATTTTCAGCGTCCCTTAAAATGAAATTTGGGCACTCATTTAGGGACAGAGGTAGTATTAATTATAGGATAGTGAAAGCGAAAATAGTACTCTCTCTGTGTCTATATAAATATCTAAATTTAAGGGACATTCAGAAAATCTCTATTGAACAGCCCAACCTCTTTCTTTGAAGCTTTGCCAGGAAGCTTCTTGCTTCTTGAAGCTTTCTTTCCCCTAATTCCGAAAGAAGTGTCTATATATGAATGTCTAAATTTAAGGGACATTCAGAAAATCTCTAATGTGCTATTGTCTTATACATTTAGCAAAAATTCATTGACATTCTTATTAGTCACTTTCCAAATATTTAGTTTTGCACGTATAAGAAGACTATTGAAAAAAAAACATTTAAACACAATTTTCAAATTAAAATTTCTTAACATTCATTTTTAGGGACAGAGAGGGAGTGTGTTTTATTTCCTAGGTTGTACATAACTAAGTCCTAACGTCCCTGCTAAAAGAAAAAAAAAAAAGTCTTAACGTCCCTATCCTTGTGAAGAATATAAGGACCATTATGACATTTGTGGTTGCCATTTGAAGTTTCCAACCCTTTTGTAATTACTGTTATTCGTAGGGATGATTTATACATGTACACATATTTATATATCCCCAATCTTATTAACATTTATTCCCTCCGGCTCATAATTATAATTATTTGGATAAATTTTTATTTGGGTGATCTCATTGATAAGTTGTACTTTCTTAAAATTGTAATTTTTTTTTACTATTTCTCTCACTAATTCTCTCTTCTACTTTATTTTTATACTCACAACACCAATCAAGATACTATTCACTACCTCACTTTCTCTCTCCTACTTCACTTTTCACACTCACAAGTCACAACAACTACCCACTAATATTTATCCCTTAATTCCCGTGAAAAACTCATCTTGTCCACAAATTATAGGACGGAGGGAGTATATGTCTTATTTAAAATAAAAGTTTAAAAGACATTTTATATGTTTTTAATCAATGGACCCACTTTCGTAAATCGATTTCAAACCATCTGCTAATGGTTGATCCCACATATCAATGAGAACTTTATAATATTTTATGTAATTTGAGCTGGGAGAATAAGATAATAATTAAAATTAATTTTTTTGTCTCGAAATATATATCAAATTATTCTTTTTAGGCCTCACTATATATGTCCACTTCTTAAAAGATAGAAACTTGTATGAGAACACAACAACCATGCATACGAATAATATGAAAGTAATCAACAAGAAAAGAACACAATATTTGTTAACCCAGTTCGTCAACAACAATGACTACATCTGCGGGCATTGCCAAGCCAGGATATTTCACTAATATCACAATATGTGTCTGTTTACAATAAAGTCTACCACTCTATATCGCAAGGAGATAACATCTCTATGTAAACACTCCCATCACACATCTCACCCTAGACATGCTTCAACCCATCCATGGAACGCCCCTAAGGGCTAGCACTCACTTGGCTCTCTTTGTGACTCACAGATTCTCTCTGGCTATTTTTCTCTAGTGTGTACACAATGTTTATGACCATCACTTGGTTTATATAGGCAACACGTCCAAAACCTAAACTAAGTAGGAAACCCGGAATAATTAAATTCCTAATTCCACTTAAACAAGGAATCCCAAGGAAAATTAAATTCCAACCTAGTCAAACAAGGAATCCCATTAAATCCTTATATGACTCAAATTTAATTTCCTTTTCCTTCTAGGTTTTGTCTCCACAACCCAACAAAGTCAAACTAAGAACCTTATTCAGGGACGGAGGGAGTACAATGGGTTCAATTTATCATGATGCGTGTAAAAATATTACATTATCTATAGAAATCTGTTACAATATCATCTACTAAAGTGTTACATTTTACTTGTACAAATAATTACATTCATGTATATAAGTTGTTATTTTTCAAATGTTACTTTCTTTCAAAAATAAAATCAAAATACTAAAAAAAAAAAAAAAAATCTGGAAAAACACTAGTACATTTCAGTATAACGATAATTACAGTTAGTTATTGTTAGTGTTACACGTATTTATAGCTAGTATTACAGTTGAAAGATGAGTAAAATGAGTTTTTTTTTTTTTTGTAAAACTGGTGTTACGTTTACTTATAAACAATGTTACTTTATAAGTAACACAGTTGTTACATTTAGTTATACTAAGTGTTACTTTTGGCAAACGAAAAAACACATGAGAAAAAACATTAAAAAAATGATTTTTTTTTTCTGGAAAAAAAATAAAAAATAAAATTTGGGTCGCTGCCACGTGGCAGATTTTGAGTGGAGCATGGGTTGGGATCCTACGCTTCACGGAGAATGTTGTGCACGGGTCATGGATCGACCCGTCTCTTCTATGGACGGATCTAGGTGTTCTCACAAGAGACCACCTAAAATGACAAAGAATTTTCACTATTCCTCTCACTCATTCTCTCTCATACTTTACTTTTATATACTCACAATACCAATTAATTTAATATTTCCTATTCCACTTAGGAGGGTGGACAAATATTCTGCGGTGGTAATAAAAAATATTGTTGTTTATAAATAAAATGAAATTGGTTGCACTAGTCATACTGAATTTGAATTAGAATAATACTAGGGGCACAAAAAAGTCACAAAATATTGCTCACAAAATCTTATGTATCATGATTTTATTGGTGTTTTTAAGTAGAGTGTGGCGGGTCCATTATCGATACAACCAATAAAATATCATCACCTTATTTTGTGATCCTAGCATTGCTCTTTGAATTAATGGCCTTTATATTTAGATTCGGGCTAACTAGGTTTAATTAACTTGGGTTTCACCTCTTTATTTAGCTTATTTTGGGCTTGTTTAATTAAAATTAGGCTTGTACATAATAAGAAAAACATTACTGGACCCGCTAGTTTTTGTGCGGCCCAACTTTTAAAAAAATAAAGGGTTTCAAGGGCAAAGAGCAGAGCAGTACCCTAAAGTTTTACATGAATTGTAATTTGAGTTGGTTTTGGGGGAAACTAGTTCCTCCATAAGCTATAAAAAAAATCTTGTTTTTTAACCCTTATTAAACCCTAAAAGGCCTAAACCCTAAACCCTAACCCTAACCCCTATAAAAACTGGATTTTTTATAATTTATGGAGAAACTAGTTTCCTCCAAAATTTTCTATTGTGATTTAAGTTTTGTTGTTCCAATTTTGGAAATTTAGTGCCTAAGGTTTATAATTTACTGCAAAATGGTTTTTTTTTTTTTTTTTTGGATGGCTATAAATAGAATGTAATAAAATGAACGAAAAATCTAACGAGTTTCTTAGAAAATTGCATTTTCTACTCATAAAGTTCAACAATTGTTTATTTTCAAGAAAGATCTTCAACGAAATGAGGGCAACTAAATAATTATTAAATTTTATGGGTGGAAAATGCAAATTTCAAAGTAGCTTGTTAGACTATTCGTGCATTTTTTTTAACTTTCATCCATGGTCATCCAAAAAGACAATTTCAGCACAAATTGTAAACATTAGGCACAAAATTGCTAAAATTAAAATATTAAAACTTAAATTACAATTTATGTGAAACTTTGAAGGACCAATGTGATATTTGCCCGTGTTGTTTCAACCATAGTACATTTATCCGTCCGTCCCTTTCCCAAAGAAACTTTTTTTCTCTTCTGATCCTAACGAAACTTCCTTCTTCCTCTACTATTACTTTTCTTCTCTAACTCAATTGTTTAATTTTTTTTATTGAGCTTACCAAAAGAAATAGTATGTTGTTATTTGTATTTAAAAAACTTCCTTGGAACAGAGGGAGTATATATATATACACACATACATATATACATTGTAGGTGCTCAAATGAGAACCACAATTGTGTGAAAGCCAAGCATAACCATTAGATTATAATCAAAATCAAGGGTCCAGATTATAGATAAATTGGATACACTTGGATATAGTACCTAAATTTTGATATTGCTTTTGGATACAGTAGCTAAATAAGTATTGTATCTAAGTGTTGCACTTGAATACAGTAGCTTAAATGACTAATGTATCCTAATGTATTTTGAAAATTAGGTACTGTATCCAAATATATCTATAATCTGCACCCTTGATTTTGTATTTAATCAAAAGGTTGTGCTTGTTTCTCAAGGTTCTCATTTTAAATGGTTCTTATTGGAACGCGACCCTATATACATATATTTATATATTAAAAATATACGCACATATACATAAGGAAAGTCGAAAGGAGATATCATTACAACAAACCCTTATTGGCTCTTTAGACTTCCTCTCTCCCTAACCGTACCTAGTGCGGCGACGATCATCACCTTACCCCCTATCCACTTCCACTTTCCGCCACCCGTTTTTCGGTGGACTCTGCCCCTCTCAACCCTATGATCTCACTCCTACATGCTGTAAGAAATTGATTTAGTGTCTCTAACTCGATTTTTCGCATGTGGTAGGTGAAGCTCGTTTCACTTTTGTTTTTCTCTGGACGATTCATTGCTTTCTTTTCTTAATTCTTCATTGTTTCCTCACAATAAATATATTAGAGTTTACTTATCGAATTGTTAATATATTATTATTACTTGATATCTTTTTTTAGACTTTTTAGCTCAAATTTCAGCATCGTTGTCGAAGAACCGAATTATATCCCGAACCGATCAATTTCGAAACCGAGAAGCGAAAGAACCGTACCATTTAGAACTGACTCGTTACGGATCAAAGTTTTACTACAGAAGATATATGGTTTGGTAATAGTATTATTACCTAACAATATTTTGAAATATAAATATTCTCTTTTATTTATGTGCATTCCCATTTTAATACTTTTTTTTTTTTTTTTTATTCAACTCACACACCCACCCACACACACACATGCACGCTCAGAAGCGCCTAGGAGATAAATCCTAGGGAGAGAAAGCCTTCCCTCTAACTTCTGGGGGGATCGAACCCATAGCCTCCAGGTTGGAAGCCAAGAGCTCTAGCCATCAGGCCAAATCCCCATGTGCCATTTTAATACTTCTTATTATGGAACGGAGTGTGTATACCGTTGTTGTTGCGGTAACTGTGTTTATGTTTAAGTAAAGTAGTCAAACAGAAAAATAGAATCACCCTCAACTTTTTTTTGTGTGTAAAATAAGATTAATTAACCAAGAACATGGAGAGATCAATAATATAAAGAGAGAGCAAATCAATCATCTTCATTGGTCAAAGCATATAAGTCCATACTTTATTAATGATGCCTATTTTCTAGTTCATGCATCCATCTCAATACTTATCTTCTAATCAATTTCTAATGGGTAAATTACAAAATAGGGCCTAATCGGAGTGGTGCCAGTTTAGGTCCTTACGTGCAAAATTAAGCGAAATAAGGCCTGACTGACTTGACACTTTGTTAGCGAAATAGGGCTTTTTAACAGTTTTCGTTAGAAAATTCAGTTAAGTCACATGTGATTGACGAAATGGATCAATTTGAAATGAGAATTAGTTCTTAAGTGTTAAATGTAATTACTTAAACTGAAAGTCGCAAAAATATGAATTTTCATGTTTTAAATTAAAATTTTGAAAACTAATATTTTAAATTATATTTAAATATAAATAAATAAATTATTTTTGACAAAATAATTTTGACAATTTTTTTTTCTAAATCTAAATAAAAATATTTATATAAAAATTTTAAAATAAAACAACCAAATGATGAATTTTCTTTGATTTTTTTTCTTCATTTTACATCTCCGCTCCCAACCTCCATCTTCGCCATCTCTCTCATCTCAAAACACCATCGACCACCATCTCCATCAATTTAGATGGACAAAACTTATAAATTTTCTTTGAAAAAATATTCTTGAAAGGAAATGATTATTTATTTAAATTTCAAAAATTATAAAATTTCTTTAGAATTTAGAATATTTTTATTTAGATCTGAACAAAAAAAAAATCATCAAAAAAAATATTTATTTATTTAAAAAATTTAAAGCAAAAATTTAATTTATTAGTTATTTTATTTCAAAATTTTAATTTGAAATTTGAAAACTTATATTTTGTGAATTTAAATTTATGTATTTATATTTAACCCCTTAAGAAGTAATTCTCATTTCAAATTGACTCATATCGTCAACCACGTGCAAATTACATGTGGCTTAACTAACTTTTCTAACAAAAACCGTTAAAAAGCCCCATTCTGCAACGAAAATGTCATGTCGTCAGGCCCCATTTCGCTACATTTTGCACATCATGCCCCAAACTAACATCACTCCGAAGACTTTAAGCCCTATTTTGTAATTTACCCATTTTTAATTAAGGCCACCCTCCCCTTAAGGCCACCCTCCCCCGGCCGTTCTTTTCATATGTAATGGTGTACATAATGGTGGATGGACCATAGAAGCATGGGGAACGTTCATCTTTCATGGAGGCTTGACAATTGAGGATTTGTCCAATTCTACTTAAGAATTAAGACGTTTTATTTTCCAAATTTTCACTTTAAATTTAAAGAGGTACTCCTTCCGTCCCAAATTATAGGTTCATATTTCCATTTGCACGAAAATTAAAAAATGGTGGAAGTGATGTAAGTGTTGTGAGTATAAAAGTATGAGTGAGAGTGAATAGTAAGTTGATTGGTGTTGTGACATGTGAGTATAAAAGTAAAGTAAGTGAAAGAATGAGTGAGAGGAATAGTAACGATTATTTGCTATTTTTGGAAGTGGACATATAATCTGAGACAGACTAAAAAGGAAAGGTGGACATATACTTTGAAAGAAAGAGTAGTTTTTTTTGAAATCGTCTCATACATGAGACAAATTTTGATGAGAGAAAATGGGTTTGTCATGTCTCACTCATGCGGGGCAAACTATTTACTCTTTCAACAAAACTCGTCTCACAATTTTTTGTCAAAATTTAAACATCTTGTGGAGTTATAAACTGGAAAAGTATGAGACGGGGGTGGATGAAAGAGTAAACCACATTTCTGAAATACGTACTATGGCAAGAATATCACTTTAACCTCCGTACTATCTAAACAACAAAAGGAACATGCGTACCAAAATCGTTAAAAATTATAATGGACGTTAATAGGCATTATAAACTTAACAAGCTGATTTGGTTAGGGAACCTCCGTACTATCTAAACAACAAAAGGAACCTTCGACGCCAGCAACTACGACGTCCAGAGCTAGGGTTAGAAAAATTGAGCGCCGGCGTCCGTGGGGTTGAGTGAGATGGATCGATCGACTCCTTGGGCGACTGATTTGGTTAGGGAGACAGCTGATTTGGACAGCCGTCGGCAATGGTGGTTTCTGGTGGTTCATTGCCGTTTCAGAAACTAAGCAGAGGTGTTGTGCTCCCGATCTGTTAAATCAATTTGTTCCATGGGAAATTGTTAAGGATTTCACTTTGATCAAAACCCCATCACTAGTTATTCAAATCACTAACTTCAGTTGCGGGGGATTTGCCGGCTATCACTTTTCTGTGTTCCCATCTCTTGGTCGACGGATTTTGTTATAGCAGATTCATTATTGAGGAATCCAAATCTTCAATTTTTTTGAAATTCAAATCTAAACCATAAAATTGAGAATCAAACTCGAAAAAAAGTCATTATTGAGGAAGGAGAAAAGGCAAGATTCGGCGAATTGTAAGAGAAATAAGTGGGTGATGCGGGGGTGTGAGGAGAAGAAGAATAAGAAGGGGGCGTCCATGGTAGTTGGGGATATCAAGGTTGATAAATTTTAGATGTACCCATTTTAGCACTCAATTAGGCGAGTTATGAATTTGTTTCGTTATGGGGGCAAATTGAAGATACTGAAAGTAATATCCGTTAAATTGCAAACGCTCATTAACGGTTTTGGTTACTTTTGCTAATTTATCAATTGTATGCACGTTACTTTTGTTGTTTCAATGGTACAAATGTAAAATTGAAAAAACTGAATTGTACGAATGACAAAAATATCGTTTACTCGTGGATGAAAAGGATAGTACGAAGGTTGTGAAACAGGAAGGAACGTGGGCTTAGTACACCTACTATTACTAACCTGCTCTGATGCATGGAGACAAAATTGAATCTCCTGCCTTGCATTTTTATTTGTGGACATCAACTTCCACCCTTCCCTATGCACCAACACGGTGCAGCAGGAAAAGAAACAAAGACTGGAAAAGAAACAAAGACTACATAACTTATTTATCAACGTTTCTAATGAATACTCCCTCAGTTGTTAATGTGAACTCTTTAGTACTCCGTCCGTCTCAAAATAAATGTTGTTTTGGAGTCTTTTATATTTCATTTGTCACAGAAAGATAGTTTCTTATTGACTTTTAATGGTCAACATAAATGAACGTTGACCAAACATTAATGTTGATCTACTCATTCTAGTAAAATTGTAAAAATTGTAATCAACAAATCATTAAGTGATTTATCAATAATAATTTTTAAAATTTCATTGGATCATTAGATTGACATCAATGCTTGGTCAAAGTTCATTTAAGTTGACATAAAAAGTTAAAATGAGACTATCTTTCTGAGACAGATGAAGTACATATTAAGAAATGTCATTAATGCATGTGAAGAAGTCTCAAATACCCATAAAGTAATTCAACTACCTAGATAATTAAATAGTTATGTAAGAAATAGTTCGCTATCATTATTAAGGGTATAATTGGTATAGAGCAATTAAAAAAATTTTAAAAATACCAAAACGAAATATTTTGAGACAGACAGAGTACGTTGAAACAAATAAATATTAGAATGGGGCTAATTTTTTGGATGATGAAGAAGTATCACATTATTGTTGGTTCGCGGATCGTATCGACGAAGTTGGGGCTGAATTTTGCAGTTTGGTCGTTCGGGCTCAGAATGGCTATTATGAGTACTTTTCGGAAAGGGAATTTCGCCGCGAACAAGACTCATCGCTTCGCCATGATGTACGATGCTTTTCGGGCATCCGAGTCCGTTTAGGACTCGAAAACAGCATTTTTCTTTTTAAAACAATTATTTTTATTTTCGGATTTTATTTTCTTATTTCGTTTGGTTTAGGGTTTTTCGTTTTTAGTTGCCCTAGGGGTATTTAAACACTTTTCGTGTTAGCCGTCAGATTATTAATTTTAATTCAAAGAGTTTTCTTTTATTCTCTGATGGATTCCAATTTTATCGTTCGAGGGTTTATTGCTGGTAAACTCTTATGTTTAGCGCTTGCTATTCACGAATATCGCTTATGTTCTGGGTCAATTATCTTTAGGAGATTCTGAGAGAAGAAGGGTGTTAATAAGCCATGCTCGTCACCTCTCTTTCTCCACATTACAAGGTGGTCTGATTTTATACCTTTTGATGAAAAAGAGAAAGAACAAATCAAAAGCATTACTCTAGTAAAGGAGATAAAATTACTATAAAAAACTCTTTTTCAACTGTTTATATAAGAGTTCTTGTCGCCATTAAGTTAGCATATACCCCTGACTGAGGGCACCATTTTCTGAGTGTTTTTTTTTTTTACTCTTTCCTTAACTTTCCTTTTTTTTTTTTTTTTTTTTTTTTTTTCCTTTTTCCTTTTCCTATTACCATAAAATATGCAATCTTCTCTTCCCTAGTAACTTGCTTCATTTCCCCATCAATTTGACCATGAACTTTTGAAAAGCAATTATCCATATATGGATTAGTTCTTTAAATTATAGTAATCCTAATATTGAACCTCTCTTTGTACACAATTAACTTCATTCACAACCCTATGCTACCTCCGTTCCACCCATTTCAAAATAATATTTACATTTTTTTCGACGTTAAATAATAATTTTAAGTTGATTTAATTATCCTCATGAAAATCTATAATTTATTGTTATTGATAGTGTTATTTATGGTGTATCGATAACAAGTTTTAGATTTTAATTAGTATAATTAAATCAACCTAAAGTTATTAGTCAAAGTTCCTTTGTAGTAAATTGAAAAAAGTGTAAAAATCATCTTGAGACGGATATTCCCTCCATCCCAAAATATTTGTAGTTTAAGGAGTAATTTTTTTTCATAAAATTGTTTTGCTATTTTCTAGAAATCTTTATCATTGTTTATCAACAAAACACTTATTTATAAATATTAAGTGTCATAGTAAAATCATTTAATTACCTAAGTACTTGAAATGATCAAATCTTAGCTATTAGACATGAATTATGAAAATCATAAAACTACAAGTATTTTGGGACAATAAAAGTGTTTTTTTTTAAAGAATTTGTAATGAATATACAATTTATCTAAGAGAAAGACTTGTGTGAGACAGTCTCACACATGAGACGGACCTCGATGAGAGATACTGTGTTTGCCCCACTCCACTATAAAGAGCAAACTATTTACTCTCTCAACAAAACTCGTTTAACGTGTGAAACCGTCTCACACTAAGTTTTGCCTTTATCTAAATTTTACCTACACACTCGAATCGAGCGGTGTTCGTTACAACAATTTTCTATATTACACAAATAAATCAAAATTAACCACAAGTAATAGATGAATTTATTAGTACGAACAAATACACACGACTCTCATTCATTTGGCAACTACACCATTCTTAGCCATCCCTACCTCTCAAAAACTACCCTCATTTCAAAAGTATTTTTTAAATAGTAATTTTAATTTTGCCTCAAATAAAAAAACAGTAATTTTAATTTGGCTTAAAAAAGTCATTTTAATTAATTCAGTTATTCTAATAAAAGTATAAAAAATATTGTTAATAATTTTAAATTTTTATTATAATAACCAAACTAATTAATTGTTCAAAGTGCCTCTGCTTGAAACCAAAAAATAAAATAAAAAGATTATTCAAGTTTGAGGAAGTATTATAGTTATGAGCAATGCTAGGCTCACAAAAGAAATTTACAAAATGAAGGATACAAGATATAGTGGTGATATTTCATTGGCCACATCGACAGTCAACCCAACACACTTCAATTAAAAATACCAACACAATTATGACACCTCATTTTGTATACTTCATTCGTCCTATTTAAAGCTTCATCATTTGATAACGACACAAATTAAGGAAATTGATGAGGGTAAGAAAGGTTCTGAGAGGGTTAGTGGGTATGACCCGAGCCCGAAAGCACGGCCCACCACACAAGCGCCACGCACTGACCCAATGAATACAAATATCTTGGGTCCACTTGGCTTATCACAGGCCCACCCAAAAATCCATGGACATATTAGTATTCATGGTAGTTTTGTGGCCCTTTAAGTACCACAAGAAATTCTTGTATCCCCCAAATGGGGCCTATAATTTAAGGGTTAATGACAAATTAGGTCCTGAACTCCAGGGGGCCGGCTAAAAGGGGCCTGGGTTTTTTTTCCGCTAGATCACTGCTCAATATCTAAATTTTTCGCCAGTTAAGGGATTTTTGACGGAAATTGTTAGAAAAGTCAGATAAGTGTCATGTGCCGAGCACGTAATCGACTAAATGGATGGGTTTGTAATGATATTAGTTAGTAAGGGCTTTAGTGAAATTTTTGAAACTCAAAAAGTTTAAAAATGGAATAAATATTTTTTCTAAATAATCAAGTATATAATAAAATAAGTAATTATCATATAAAATAAATTTATTAAAAAATAAAAATTATTAAACAAATTAATCTAATAACTTACTATCACCCACTTGTTTCATGAATAGTATTTTTTGACATTCATATCTTTCACTCTCTACTTTTGTTTGACTCATTTTCTTTATTTTTGCCTTAGTTTCTTAATAGGCGTGCATAGTCAAACTAAGAACATTAAACTGGGACGGAGGGAGTAATCATTTTTCTAAATAATCAAGTACTCCCTCCGTCCCAATTTAAAGTTCATAGTTTGACTTTACACCGAGATTAAGAAAAAAGAAATGTTATGAGTATGAAAGTGATAATGAAATTGAATTAAGAGATTTAACATTTATAATTAAGCACTAATCATTTACCTAAAATTTGTCCAAATATAAAATCTTATTACAGTCAAATTTGTTAATGAAATTCAAAATTCAAATTTTACATTTCAACCAAATTATCATCACCATTCTCTCCACCAGCCCACCACCATCACTAGCACCAGACCACCACACCACCACACCAACACTGCACCTCCACCACCAGACCGCAACCACCGCACCGCCACCACCCAGAGCCATGCCAAACACCGGTCAAACACCGCCGCCACTGACCACCACTATCATCCTGCTACCACTACCAACAACAATAATTCTAAAATCAGTACAAATTAAAATAAACAAAAAGTAAACAAAATCAAATCAAAAAATCAAAAATCAAAAATCAAAAATCAAAAATCAAAAATCAAAAAAGAGAATTGCTGGGTAGAATGGATTATACACACACAAATACAACACACAAGCAAATCAGAAAGGGGAAGGGTGGAGCAGCCGCCGGCTTCGAAGGCCATTGTCGAATCTTTGCCGGATCGAGATTTCCGATGAACACGTCAGCACCGAAACTCGCTGTGACGTCTGTAAGGAAGCCTTCTCTCTAGGCTCCGAAGCTCGGGAAATGCCGTGTAAGAACATCTACCATTCCGATTGCATTCTACCCTGGCTATCTCTCCGTAATTCGTGCCCAGTCTGCCGTCACGAACTACCGGCTGATTCAACGAATTCAAACAGCTTAGAGTCACCAAACGAGGAGGAAGCAGTTGGGTTAACCATATGGAGATTACCAGGTGGTGGATTTGCTGTGGGGAAGTTCGCCGGAGGAAGAAGAGGAGCCACTGGGGAAAGAGAGCCGCCGGTCGTGTACACCGAAATGGACGGAGGTTTTAATTAATGGATTGAGGAGAAATGAAGAGGGGGGGGGATATTTTTTAGGTTTATGAAATTGGGTTTTGTTTTGGATTTAACCTTTTAAATTTTAAAATTTACAGTTTGACCCTTTTTGACAACTTTTCATTTCAATTTCATCCAGATTTATGATCACGTGCTCGGCACATGACACTTAACTGATTTTTCTAACGATTTCCGACAAAAAGCCCTTAACTGGCGAAAAATTTAGATATTGAGCCCTGATCTAGCGGGAAAAAAAACTCAGGCCCTTTTTAGACGCCCCCTGGAGTTCAGGCCCTAATTTGTCATTAACCCATAATTTAAATATGTGAGAAGGGAAAGTTAATGGGTATGACAAGTGGGGCCTACATTTTTTTTACCATTTCTGGAAAGGATGGAGCTTTTAACAATACACCCATTTGGGTAAAAAGTGAAGCTTCAAATGGGACGGAATGAGTATCACATTTTATAGCCATTTTTTGTAACTTTATTATTTCCCTACATTTACTTCTACTTACTACTAGACATGGCCAACCCACATCCGCACCCGTGACGACCCATCGAACAGCACCCGCATTTGAACCATATTAACCGTACCCGTGGAAGAACCGTAAACCGGTTTATCCATAATCTTGGCTAAGGCAGTTCGGTTATGGGTTGTTCATCCCAATACCCCTCCCGAAACCGTTAACCGGTTTACCTGTAACATATTTTGTAATTTTTCTAACATAATTTGTTAATTTTCTAGCATAATTTGTTAAGAATGTTAGATTTTTATTACTTTTTATTCATTTTAAATATATTCTAACATATTTTGCTAAATTTTGTTGATATCTAAAAGGAAAAAAAGAAAAGACAATTAATTTATAACAAATTCCGTTAGATTTTTTTTAAAAAAAAATTGTTAACAATTTAACAGTTTTTTTTTTTTTTTTTTTTTAAGGCAGACCCGTACAACCCGTGGACCCGTAGCCGCTTCACTCGTGTCCCACTCGTAACGGCACCCATATATAACACGGTTAGGTTACGTTTATGAGTAATTAGAACATGACAAAAACTTGTGTGAGAACACTCCAACCCGTCTCATGGGTGAGACGGGTCATTTTTTTGATCCATTACACGACCCACAACCCTGCTCCAGGACCCATGGGGGGACCCTGCCACGTGGCAGCCCCTCATTGACCCCATTTTTTTTTTTTTTCGGTTTGTGAAAAGTAATAGTTACCATCTCTTAAAGTAATAGTGTTATTCCTATGTTTTCTTCGTTTGCCAAAAGTAATACTTATTATAACTAAAATGTAACAAACTTGTTATTTATATGTAATAGTATTTGTACATAATTGTAATACATATGTATAGATATCTATATGTTTTCAAACAATAAGTTACAATGGGGTCAAATTTATCATGATACATGTAAAAGTATTACATTATCTATAGAAATCTGTTACAATTTCGTCAATCAAAGTGTTACATTTACTTGTTTAAACTTACTATTACATTCATATACATAAGTTATTACTTTTCAAATGGGTAAAAACGGGCTTTTGTTTTTTTAAAACAAGTATTACGTTTACTTATGAACAATGTTACTTTAAGAGATGGTAACTATTATTTTTTGCTAAACCACTGAAAAGCCGAAAAAAAAATATAAAAACTCAAAAAAAATTTTTTTTTTTTTTTTGGCCAATGGTGGGTTGCCACGTGGCGGGTTCGGCCCATGGGTCATGGGGCGACCCGTCTCATGCATGAGACGGATCCCTTGTTCTCGTGGGAGACCACCTCTTAGAACATGTACCCTTACCTGTAACCATCCCACCCGTGTTTGACCATATCTAGTAATTACTGCATTCCTCTCTCTCTAATAATCAATTTTTACACAAGGAGTATAAATTCCATTTCCTTGGTTCAATCCCACTATCCAATGAATGGAAATAGTAACTGATAAATATGAAACACACCTTTCCATTTTTACCCACTCCATTACTTTTTTTCACTTGAGATTTCTTCAAAGCTCACAAACCTCATAACCCCTTCATCTGCATGTCTCTTTATCTCCTGATGATGATTCAGCTGAAACTGATTGCGCCAGATTTGAACACTCTAAATCTGATCATAAATTCAGGAAAAAAAACAAGGAAATTGAAATACTAATTGTTTTAATGTCAAAAACGAAAGATAAATTATGGAACCTGTAATTGTATACTCCTTCCATCCGTACCACCCGAAATAAGATTTTGATTAATTTGACCAAGTCTTTGAAAAAAATATAATAATCCAAATAAAAAATTAAAAATTGTTATTGTATCACAATTAATAATACTCTCAATAACAATTTTTAAATTTATAGTAGGATAATTATTTTTTATTTAAATTACTTGTCAAAATATAAAAAAAACTATCAAAATCATATTTCGGGCGGGAGAGAGAAGTATATAGATACCTCTAGAAGCTTTGAAGGATCTTTTGCAATGTAAAATGGCACCTTGAATCCCATCTTGTTGCTGCAACAACGAATCATCTCTCCTCTTTGACGATACTGCCCTTGGTGCCGCAGCCGCTACTGCCCCGAACGACGCCGAACGGCTCTTCCCTAAATGCTTGTACACCACACGTAGCCCCGCCGGTAAATTCCCCTGCTTCTGACCATTCTTCTCATTGCTCCCCACCGCCGCGTTGTTAGTCTCCGGCGTCGATTCGTTCTCATTCCTTAACGCCGGCGCCGAATTTTCGCCAGCCTTACACGGCGGTGCAACAGTTCCGTCCTTGGCCGTTCGTGACCTGTTTAATTGTCCGGAAAACCTCAATTTCTCTCCGTAACGCTTCGAGGCACGAATGTAGAGCGGCTTCACCTTCTTTAGATACCTCTGCACTGTCTCTTTTGAAAATTTATTCTCGTCCGAAATCGGCGATTCCTCAATATTTTCCTTCTGCATTTTGCTGCTTGTCAAATTTTTCGAACTGTTATCTCTGACAAACGACGGAGACTCAACTGGAACCTTACTAGCCTTGAATTTCACCGTAAAATGCTTGTTGTTGTGTTCTTTTACTTCCTTCTCCGACTCTAATTTTCCGAGTTTATCTTCCTTAACCGTTTTCGATTCTGCCTTTTCTGAAACATTTGATTTTGATTTCTTCAATTTCAACATCATGACTCTTAACTTCGTTGCCGATTTCATCAACGACACAGGAAATTGCAACTTATTGTTATTCTCTAAACCGTTCAAATCCGTCGACGAATGTTCAGCCGGAACAAGCCGTCCTTTGAAAAACAGGTCGTCGGAGGGAGAAATTGACACATAAGGATCCGTACAGTCACCACTCGAACCAGAGGACAGTGTGAACATCAAGTCATTCTCGTCCTCAGCGTCCGATTCAGCATCTACATCGTCCGTTTCTCCAGCTGTGAAATTCTGTAAGGCTTCTTCTTCGTCTGGTACAGAAAACTCCAAATCAAAAAAAGGCCCGTCGTCGTTACCTTCATCCTCGTCGGTTTCTGACGCTAGGCTACTGACGGCGGTCACTATTGTTGTCGTTGAGTTGGATGAAGAGCGGAGATTGGTACCACCGCCGTTGCTGATAGCAGGAGGAGAAGCGCTACCATCAGGTCCACCACCACTTCCGGCGCCGCTGTTTCTCCAGTATTTGAGCAAGCTAAAAGCTTCCATGGTGGGGAGAGCCAGAATACCAATTGGTGAAAATGTGAGTCTAATAAAAAAGAACTAAAAAGAGTGAAGAGAGAGAGAGAGAGAGAGAGAGAGAGAGGGGTAGGGTAGGGTTGATTAATGGGGAGTACTGTGTACTGATGAGGAGGGTAAAAGTTTGTGAATTCACTGGTCAGGAGTAATTTCGTTTGAGAAATCCCGGAACAAAATAAACTCACAAAATCTTGCTTATATTATGTGTTGACGATATTTTATTTCTTGCATTGAAAGTGAATTCACCCCATTTTAATTAAAAACTCAAATAAAATCATTACACCTAGCCCTTAAGATTTTGTAAGCAGGATTTTGTGATTTTTTTTTTCCCCAAATATTTACTCATTTCGTTTTTTTTAAAGAGTGTGTTGAGTGCTTCAAAGGAGAGACCACTCGCACTGTTTACACATGAACAAGTCTGATGACTTCCGTGCTTAATTGGAATTTTCCTCACTGAGTCAACCCAGTTGAAAATTAGCCTAGTACTTATTCATATTTGACTTGGCGGTCCAAGTTTAAAGCAAGTTCAGATTCAGATGAATTTGGAACGATTTAGGTGGGAGTTTCTGATCAGGATTAATTCATTAAGGATTAAGGGTAGGGTTATCATTGTAATTTAACTGGTATTCGTGTCCGTGCCATTGGCACATGACACTTTGAAAAAACGACAGATTGACCAAGCCTTTTTGGTCGAGTGACATAGAGCTTGGGATCTCCTTCGGGAGGTCTCAAGTTCGAAACCCCTTCCCCCCCTTCCCCAATAACAAGTGTAATAGGTTACAATAGGGGTAGGAACCTGAAATAGTCAGGGCCATAGATCTGTAATAGATTCCATAAGAATTTGTAAACGATGATAATTGCCTTGAAATGAATTATATAGTTACAACTTCAAAAAAAAAAAAAAAAAAAATTACGACATATTGAAAAGGTGAAGAATGAAAAAGAAGAACCCTCAAATTAATGATTAACAACAGTGTGTCTAGAACAAATATGCGACTTTTCACAACATTATTAATATTAGCCAGAAATTAAAATTACAAGTATTTTGTAAGAAAAAAAGGTGGTTTTTTTTTTTTCCGACTTTTACTATTTATTACCACTAATAAAGCCAAAATATTAGAGGGAAACAAACAATAAAGAGCTCATGGGAGAGAAAGGCATTTGTTTATTGCATGCACATTTCATTATCAGAATTGTAAGAAGACCCACCATGCCATGTAGCTGAGATATGGGGGTCTCACCAAACGACCTCTTTTTCTTTGTTTATACACAACTTCAAAGTTCAAATAATGACTTGATTGTAACCGATTTCGGGAACTACTCCTATCGAGTAGCATATACTCTCTCCGCCTCAAAATACATGTCGTTATTCGAGTAATTTTTTTTCTTCAAAATACAAGTTATTTTACTATTTTTAAGATTTTTTTGTTGTTGTTGTTGTGTACCAATTATACCTTTATTAATAATAGTGAATTATCCCTTACACAAGTATTTACTTGTCTAAATAATTGGATTACTTTAGGGGTATATGAGAATTTTTCAAATGCATTAATTGTATTTTTTTAAATTATGCAAATGCTTGAAACGACATCTATTTTGAGACTGGAGGAATAAGTGGCATTCGATATTACTTTTTACATAAATAAAAAAAAAATCAAAGATTCAATCATCACCAAATGCAGTTTTAATTATAATTTTGTACTCTGTCCTTAAATGAGTGTCCATTTTTAAAAAATCTTTGTCCAAAATGAGTGTGTGTTTTTTTTTTAACATAACTTTGTCTCTAAATGTTTTTTTTCGAAAAAAAATTCACCGGTCTCTTTATACGTGCAAAACTAAATGTTTGGAAATGAGATTACAAGATTATATATGAATCTTTGCCACCAAAGTGTACAAAAAGTTGACATTTTCAGATGTCCCTTAAACTGAAATTTGGACACTCATTTAGGGACATAAGTAGTAATAATTTAAAGCATTCATTAGGGGGAAAAAAAAACAGTAAAAAAGTAGTTATTTATGACTATGAGATTCAAAGCTACAACCTGAAGGTAAAATGACTAATGTTTTACCACTGAACTATGTAAAAGCTAATTGAGTAAGTATGTATATGGGCATAGATCTACTACCACTTCTACCTCCCCATTGTGCCTCCTGAAATGGGGGAGATTACACTCGAAAGTCAATTTAGTCCCCTATATTAGGCTCTCCATTTTGAATTCATGGCGCTTTTTGGTGGGAATGAAAGAGAAAAAACAATTACTCATTCCGTCTCATTTTAAACTTCAAAAAATTCTATTTTAAGTGTCTCATTTTAAACTTCAAAACCTAAAATGGAAAGTTCTTTATACTTCTTTATTTGTGGGCCGCACATGTAATACTTACCCCCGCTTTCATGTAATACTTACCCCCGCTTTCGTTCTCCTACCAAACCATCTACCCTCATAACATATCACATTTTTCTTAATTTTATTCTTATTGCGACGGAGGAGAAAGTATACTCTTAATAAACCAAAAATATTCCTATTGCATTTCATTTCCTATCCCAGATTCTCTACCTGTACTGTCTTGGTGGTCAGTGTCACCTGATTCACATTTTTTAGTGCTTAGCAGAATTGATTTTGTCTTCAAAAATATGAAAAATTAGTCATTCCAATTTAGATCGAGTTTTTAGCCATTTTGACCCGTGTACTATTTGGGCGTAGTCAATGTGACATGCGTACTTCATAAACAGCAAATGTGACCTGCGTACTTTAGTTCCGTTTTCAATTTGACCTATTTTTCTAACGCCAGTTAAAATTTAACGACACAGTCAATGAAAGTTAATGGACTAGTTTGAAATTGATTTTCATTTTAAGGGGTTTATTAAAAATTTCATAAATAAAAGGGTTGTGAATAAAAACTGAAAAATTAATAAGCTTAAAATAAATATTTTTTATGAGAAAAAATATTTTTTAATAATATGAAATGATAATAATAAATTATTAACCATTAATGAGTAAAATATTTTATTTAAACTTTAAATATATATCATCCACAGTGGAACAAACATCATCCACGCCTTAATATTTATCCCCCCAGTAAAGCAAAATCAGCGTAATCGCCGCGAAAACGCACTAAAACCAGACCATCGACGCCATTGGGTAAGGTGGCGGAGATCATCTGCCATGCGTTGTCGCCTTTGTTTAGCCGTCGGTATGGCGGCGGATGTGTTGGCTTGGTATGCTATGGGTGCTACTGTCACCGCCATAGCTTGCCTAATTCAATTTTTATTTTAAACCGAGTTTTTGAATTTTTGAAAAAATAAATGATATACAAGATTAAATTGGTCATTTATTAACAATTTTGATTATTTTAGATACATTGGTCATTTATTAAATATTTTTTAATCTAATTATTTGTTTTTTTAAGACACGTTAAAAATAATTAAAATTATATAAAAAAATATTTAAATATTTAAATATTAATGTTTCAAATTTTTTGTTCACAACCCTTTTACTTACGGAGTTTTCAATGAAGCCCTTAAAAGGAAAATCTATCTTCAAACTAACTAGTATGTTAACTTTCATTGACTGTTTCGTTAAATTTTATCTGGCGTTATAAAAATAGGTCAAATTGAAAACGAAACTAAAGTACGCTGTGTAACACCCCGAATTTTCTTACTGTATCTGAGCATTTAATGGCATTAAATAACAATAATTAATACCTCAGATTAGGGTTCACAACTAACCCTTTATTACATCATTAATTCAAAATAAATGCGGAAGCGTAACTTAAAACTTGTCTTGGCAGGTAAACAACCTTAGCCATCAATGTACTTTAACTTACACCAATTAAATAAGATTCTTAAAATAACTAAATAAGAATTCTTCACTCTGCCGTTCTTCCTACGGCTGCTCTCCTTCTCTTGCCCTTCTACTTAAATCCTGAAATAAAATTATAGAGAAGGGATGACCGAACGAATGCTCAGTAAGTTCATACGTGGCCTCTCCGGTTACTAAGGAGAGACGACCAGAACGAATACCATGAATAACTTTTACAAGGATATGTTCAGTTACTTTTTGATTCAAGACTGCAGAACAATACAGTCGTATTACTTTTAAGATTTCACTTCCAAAGGATTATGACACTACAATCCAAAGGGATTCATTCAAGTTCCGTCAATTCCGGGGTAACGTACATTATAACCTCAATGCCAAAGGTACAATTTGTACACCTAGCTTTTCCAAGCCAATAGTGTGGGTCGTAACATATATGGTATCCACACATATATGCTCGGGGTCTAGAATCATCCTTGTAATCAGACAATTCCTGAGAGAAGGCATGTGATCACTCATGCAATCCCTAGTTTAAGGACGAGTCTTTTCTAACTGGACTGTCGTCAATGTCTTTTCTAACTGGACATTGGCCACTCTAACAAGTAAGTGGTTAACTTACAAGTTAAAATGAGAACATACCAAGGTACAAGTATGTGATAACAAGTTTCAAACTTCGATACTTAGTAGATCAATGGGGACATCACTATGTACGGATTCTTTCAAAAGAACGTTCAATAACGCGGAGTTTATTCAAATACTATCATGCCATACTGATAGCTAACTTATAGAAAGAATATAGAATTCCAATAAACAGGAGTTCAAATACTGTAAGGAACGTAACGTAATCCCTTACCTGAATTGCTTTTCCTTACAATCTTCCCTCTGTGCAAATCTACAAGGCACCGAGTAATTTACTTTAGTACTCTCAACATTGTTAACTACTTCTACTTAGTTAACTGAGAGATGTGTTTTATCTTCTTTACTTCGTTACTCTTTTGTTACGTTTAAGTTTCTGACTTTGATTTGCGAGTCAGTCTTTTAACTTTAATATAATTGTAATTAAGTCCTCTAACTTTAGGTTAATTATAATTTGGTCCCTTAACTTTGGGTTAATTGCAAATTGGTCTTCAACTTTGGATTAATTGCAAATTGGTCCTTTAACTTTCAATTATTGTTAATTAAGTCCTTTGACTTTTAATTATTGTCAATTAAGTCCTCTGACTTTTAATTATTGTCAATTAAGTCCTTTGACTTTCAGTTATTGTCAATTAAGTCCTTTGACTTTGGTTCTTTGTTCATAAAGATCCCCAAGTTTTCTTTTTAACACTTAGACCCCTCTAACTCCAAAGGTTTCCTTTTTTAATTCTTCTAGCTTTATCCTTTTTTCAGTTTAGTCCTTTTTCGTTAGGAAACTAACTGCAATCTTTTAATCCCTTCCTTTCTCGTTAACTTTCTTAACTTCCAAGGTCTTCCAATTACTTATTCTAGTTTCTCAAGTTAGTTTTCTTACTTTTTAACAACCCTCTTAAAGATTATGTTTTCTTTTCATTATAAACTTAACGAAAATACTAACTTTCCGTCCCAATTCTTAACATTCTCAATCAAGAATCAACACCCAAATTATATAGCCAAAGCCGAATTATACCTCATCAAGATTCATTGATTTTGATCAATCTTTCTAATTCTTTAAACTTTTTCTAAATTCCCAAACATCAATTTTATTCATAAATCGATAACACAAATCATTAAAATCAACAAAATAATCCTCAATTAAATAGAGGCCATTCGGCTGAATAGTATTAGGAAAAAAATTCCATATTTTCTTCTTTTTGATAAACCCAATTCAACCTCAAATATTTATTTATTCAATCTTCAAGAATTGCATAATACTAATCGCTTCCAATCGTGATTATTAAATAAAACTTAAAATAAAACTAGCATGAAGATCATTATTTTTTCATAGCAATTAGATCAACTCAATTTACCTTTAGAATTTTACCAATAATCACTAGCATGCAAAAACCCTATTATTCATATTCTTAACTCATGCATAGTTTAGGTTCTACTAAACCAAATTCCTTGAAATAAATTTTAAAAGATGAGGTTTGACATTACCTTGCTAATGAACGGATTACTTCTTCACAACAATGGCGGAAATTCTTCTCCTTCCTCCCTCTTGGTTCGGCCGGCGGCTAGGGTAGATTTAGGGTTTTGTTTTCTTTTCTTTTTTTTTTTTTTTTGATAAAGAAGAATAACCTAAATTTCACTAACTCAAGTATTTATACTTTGGATTGATTATTAATTGGGTTGGGTTTATTAATTAAAACTTTCGGGCCAACCCATTCTTTTCGGCCCACTCATTAACTGTCCCATAACTCTTATTATTATTTAATTAATTTAGTGTGACTAATTAAATAATTAAATAATAAAAAAAAAAATACTGCGGTTATTACATTCTTACACCCTTAAAAGAAGTTTGTCCTCAAACTTTGACATGTCTTAATCCGAGAAGATGTCCGGGTACAATTCACGGATTTCACTTTCTTGTTCCCATGTCGCTTCTCTTTCTGAGTGATTGCTCCATTGCACTTTTACGTAGGGAACCGTACGCTTTCTTACGACCTTGTCTTTTCTGTCGACGATCTTGGTTGGTCGTTCATCGTACGTCAAATCTGCCCGAACTCTTAACTGCTTGTACTCTATCACATGACTCGGATCATGAATATACTTCCTTAGCGTGGAGACATGGAACACATTATGCACTCCAGCTAATACCGGCGGTAACGCCAATCGATAAGCCACTTCCCCGATCCTATCGAGAATTTCGAACGGTCCCACGTATCGTGGACTCAGTTTCCCTTTAATCCCAAAACACATAACTCCCTTCGTGGGTGATATCTTTAGGAATACTCAATCCCCTGGCTGAAATTCTAGTTCTCGCCTTCTGTTGTCTGCGTAAGATTTCTGCCTACTCTGCGCAGTCTGTAGCCACTTCCGAATCTGTTGTACCTTATCCGCCGTGACTTGTACGAGTTCCGGTCCACTTAACCTCCTCTCACCAACTTCGTCCCAACACGCCGGTGATCTACACTTCCTCCCATACAATGCTTCGTATGGTGCCATCCCAATACTGGCATGGAAGCTGTTGTTGTATGCGAATTCCACTAACGGTAAGTGTTCGTCCCATGCGTTTGGCCAATCTAACGAAGTAGCCTTCATCATGTCTTCTAGTGTCTGGATAGTCCTTTCCGACTGTCCATCTGTCTGTGGATGAAACGCCGTACTCATGGTCAATTCTGTTCCCCATGCTTCCTGTAGGCTGTTCCAAAATTTAGAAGTGAACCTAGCATCTCGATCAGACACGATTGTGACCGGGATTCCATGTAACCTTACTATCTCGTCGATATACAACTTGGCCAACTTCTCCAACGAATCAGTCTTCTTGATTGCCATAAAATGTGCTGACTTAGTCAATCGGTCTACGATAACCCATATAGCGTCATACTTCCATGCCGTCTTTGGCAACCCACTTACGAAATCCATAGCAATATTCTCCCACTTCCATTCGGGAATTGGTAATGATTGCAGTAACCCTGATGGCTTCTGATGTTCACTCTTAACTTGTTGACACGTCAAACATCTATGCACATACTCCACCACATCATTCTTCATATTATTCCACCAGTAGGACTCCTTTAGATCCCTATACATTTTAGTACTCCCCGGATGTATAGAGAACTTTGAGCAATGAGCTTCTCTCAGTATCTCTCTCTTAATTTCATCATTATTTGGCACCCATACTCTCTTTTGGTATCTCAGAATTCCATCTTCGCCCATGTGAAGATCCTTTGCTTGCCCTTTTCCGATTAGAGCTTCTCTCTCCTCGTCTAACTCTTGTGCCCCTTTAATTCTGCCCAACAATGCAGGTTGTAACGTCAGTCGAGCCAAGTATCCGCTTACTTTTACTATCAAGTTCATCTCCTTGACATCCTTCCATATGCTTACCCCCTTAGAGATCAACGTCGCCAACATTCCGTGATTCTTCCTACTTAAGGCATCTGCCACCTTGTTGGCCTTCCCAGGATGATACAATATTTCACAGTCGTAGTCCTTGAGAAGTTCAAGCCACCTCCGTTGTCTCATATTCAATTCCTTCTGCGTGAAGATATACTTAAGGCTCTTGTGATCTGTAAAAATCTGACATTTCACGCCATACAGATAATGTCTCCAAATTTTTAAAGCAAACACTACTGCTGCTAACTCCAAATCATGGGTCGGGTAATTCCTTTCATGTACTTTCAACTGCCTAGATGCATATGCTATCACCTTCTCATTTTGCATCAGTACACAGCCTAATCCTTTCAATGACGCATCACTGTAGATAACAAAACCTTCCGTTCCTGTCGGTAGTGTTAATACTGGTGCAGATACTAATCTATTCTTCAATTCTTGAAAACTTTTCTCACATTCTTCTGACCAAACGAACTTGACTGATTTATGTGTCAGCTTCGTCAATGGTCCTGATAACTTCGAAAATCCCTCTACGAACCTTCTATAGTAACCAGCTAAACCCAAGAAACTCCTTATTTCGGTTACTGTAGTCGGTCTTTCCCAATCCATTATTGCCTCCACCTTCGTCGGGTCCACTGAAATTCCCTCTTTCGACACTACGTGTCCCAAAAATGCTACTTTTTCCAACCAGAATTCGCATTTCTTAAACTTCGCGTATAATTTCTGTCTCCTCAAAATTTCTAGTACTATCCTCAAATGTTCAGCATGTTCCTCCTTTGTCTTCGAGTACACCAAAATATCATCAATGAATACTATCACACATTTGTCTAAGTACTCCTGAAATATTCTATTCATTAACTCCATGAATGCAACTGGTGCGTTTGTTAACCCAAATGGCATCACGACAAACTCATAATGCCCATACCTTGTCCTAAACGCTGTCTTCGCCACATCTTCATCCTTGACCCTCAGCTGATGATATCCGGATCTAAAATCAATCTTTGAAAAATAACAGGCTCCCCTCAATGGATCAAACAAATCATCAATTCTCGGCAGCGGGTATTGGTTCTTAACCGTCACCTTATTCAATTCTCTATAGTCAATACATAGTCTCATAGACCCATCTTTCTTCTTCACAAATAGCACCGGTGCACCCCATGGTGATACACTCGGTCTAATCAACCCCTTGTCCAACAGTTCTTGCAACTGCTCCTTTAGTTCTTTCAACTCTGTTGGAGCCATCCTGTACGGTGCTCTCGAAATAGGTGTGGTTTCTGGTACTAAATCGATGGAGAACTCTACTTCCCTTACTGGTGGTACACCAGGTAATTCCTCAGGAAACACATCTTGAAATTCATTTACTACTTCAAGTGACTCTAAGGTTACTCCCTTCTTTTCTGTTTCACCTATGTATGCCAGGAATCCTACACATCTCTTTCTCAACATTTTACGGGCCTTCATCACCGAGATTAAGCCTATTCTCTTCCTCGGCCTTGAACCCACAAATCTGTATTCTTTACCTTCTTCTCCTAGGAACGTCACTATCTTCTCTTGACAGTTCACGTTAGCTTGATGCAAAGCCAACCAATCCATTCCCAGTATTACGTCGAATTCTGACATATCTAGTTCAATGAGGTCGATACTTACGCTTGTGCCTCCTATCCCTAAGGTGTAGTTTCTATAAGAGGTAGTAATGGGGATAGCGACTTTAGTAGGTGTATCTATTACTAAAGGCATCTCTAAGTTCTCTGGGTGCAGTTTTAACTTCCTTGCCACAGCATTACTAACTACTGAATGAGTAGCTCCAGTATCTACTAATACATAAACATCACGAGAATTTAACTGCATCGTACCTGCCACAAGATCTGCATTTACTCCAGCTGCCTTTGCGGTCATGGTGTACATCCTACCACGGCCTCCACCGTTTCCTCCTCCGTTGTCCTTATTTCCTGCAGCTGGTTCATCTTTCTTAGGTTCTGGGCACTTCCACTTCGGGTGTCCCACCTTCCTACAGTTATAGCACTGCCGCTCCTTGTAGAAACACATTTCTGTCTTATGAGCTCCATCACAAATGGTACATTTATCATTGCTGGTGAAACCTTGGCTCTTGCCCTTATTCCACTCACGCCTGTTGTCATTGGTGTTCCGACCATTCCCACTATGGCTGTTGTTGGAGTGCTTATTTCCATGACTGCCCTTATCGCGACCGTCATCCACCGCTTTCCTCTTATTGTTATTGTGGTCTTTACTGCCCTTGTTTCCTTCTGCCTTTTCAGCCACTGTCTTTGCTTTCTCCTCTCGTCGGTTACGATAATTATCCGACTCCCTCTCCACTATCTTAGCCCTGTCCAGCACCGCTGAATATGTAGTCAGAGCTAACGGTGTGATTCTGTACCGAATTCTATCACTCAATCCTGCTTCAAATTTCCTTGCTTTCTGTTCTTCAGTATCGAAGAATCTTGGCGCAAACTCTAGCAGATCGGTGAACTTCTCACCATACTCAGCCACTGTCATGTTCCCTTGCACCAAAGTCAGGAATTCTGCCACCTTGGCGTTCCTTGTGCTTGCAGGATAATATTTCTCATTAAAGATAGCCTTAAACCTGGTCCATGTAAATGCAGCGTCACCACGAGCCACAGCAGCTCGCTTTTCCGCCTCCCACCACGACTGAGCCTTCCCTTTTAGCATGAATGTCGCAAATACCACTTTCTGCTCCTCAGTGCAGTTCAGCGTTTCGAATATACGCTCAGTACTCTTAATCCAATCCTCGGGCTTCTCCTTAGCTGTGTCCGAGAACGAATCTGGATTCCTCCTTTGGAATAACTCTAGCGGGTCACGTAATGGAGCTTGTGGTGGTGGTTGAGCAAGTCCAGTAACAGTCTGAACTATCCCAGCTACTGTCTGTGATAGCGTCTGCAAGAGATTTACCAGTGCCGGGTCCAACTGCCCGCCTGCATTACCGGTGTTGTTGTCATTGCCCTCGCCGTTTCTGTTGTTTCCACTTCTGGTATTCATCTGAAAATTTTTCCTTTTTACTTTAGAACAAGTTTGTGCTCTAGACCATTATCCAGATTTGGTTAGTTTACTTAACCTTTCTTCTCCGGTTCAGGAGTTTTTGTACTTCATAATTTACAACCGTTTTACTTGGTTGATTATTATCTCTTTATTTCACTAGTTTTTATTACTTAACTAGCGTTAACTTACTCCAATGGTCGTCTTACTTCGTACCATGGTTACGGAGATTATTTCAAATCAATCCGACGTTTTCCCTTGTCTTTTCTTGACAAGTTGACTTTTAGTCTAAACAATAATAGACAATTCATAATTCTGGTATTTAAATTAAATAACTAACTTTATTCAACTAAAGTGTAAGATTTAAACATTTCAAAATACACCCGAAATTCAACTTAACATACGCAAAAGTCTAATTGCATCACTCCGCTAATCATAAAAAAAAAAATTCTATTCCAATAACTATTTTGTAACCAATTGCATCAATTTCCACATTGTGCGTGCTCTGTTTCGAGTTGGTCATATTTCTCTCGTAACTCTATTTTCTCTGCCCAAATCTGATAGCTTGACACTCTAAGCTTTTCCTCATACACTTCTTGTTCAGCTATCTTCTTCCTCAGCTTATTTCCATGCTCTATCTCATCTACTAGTTGTACACTGATACGGTTCCACTCGCGATTAGCTCTAATCACGTGGCTCTCTAGGCTTTTGACTTTCTCTAGCTGTACTGCTAACTTTCCCTCTACAT
The DNA here is from genome assembly GCA_026119855.1 of Campanula takesimana. Classification (NCBI taxonomy): domain Eukaryota; kingdom Viridiplantae; phylum Streptophyta; class Magnoliopsida; order Asterales; family Campanulaceae; genus Campanula; species Campanula takesimana. The sequence continues at coordinate 1,730,321 of JAOWBW010000159.1, forward strand.
ACATCATGTCCTCATCGCGTCCCTTGATGACATTCTGTAGGCTGCCGACTCCTAGAGTCTCCTTCCTAAGCTCTCTTTTTGTCTTGCGCAACTCCATAGTTAACTGCTTAATGACATTCTCCTTGGCTTCTATTTCTTCCTTCAGGGTAGCACTGTACCTTACAGATTTCATTGGTCTCCTCGGCATGATCCTACACACACCAACAATAAACTTAATTAGTACATAGTCCCAAGATTTCGTATAACATAATTGTAGAATATAATAGACATGTAATGAAGAGGTTTCTACTTCCCCAAGTATATGCATACTTTACGTACACCCTTAGTATTATTCCTAGAGATAGATTTTATCACTTGAACTTCCTCAAGTAAGATCTTATTCAAGTCAAGTACTAAGTTCTCCCATTAGTCTTAACTTTCAGTTTTCTCCCATAAGACCTAAAGCCATTGCTCTGATACCAACTGTAACACCCCGAATTTTCTTACTGTATCTGAGCATTTAATGGCATTAAATAACAATAATAATACCTCAGATTAGGGTTCACAACTAACCCTTTATTACATCATCAATTCAAAATAAATGCGGAAGCGTAACTTAAAACTTGTCTTGGCAGGTAAACAACCTTAGCCATCAATGTACTTTAACTTACACCAATTAAATAAGATTCTTAAAATAACTAAATAAGAATTCTTCACTCTGCCGTTCTTCCTACGGCTGCTCTCCTTCTCTTGCCCTTCTACTTAAATCCTGAAATAAAATTATAGAGAAGGGATGACCGAACGAATGCTCAGTAAGTTCATACGTGGCCTCTCCGGTTACTAAGGAGAGACGACCAGAACGAATACCATGAATAACTTTTACAAGGATATGTTCAGTTACTTTTTGATTCAAGACTGCAGAACAATACAGTCGTATTACTTTTAAGATTTCACTTCCAAAGGATTATGGCACTACAATCCAAAGGGATTCATTCAAGTTCCGTCAATTCCGGGGTAACGTACATTATAACCTCAATGCCAAAGGTACAATTTGTACACCTAGCTTTTCCAAGCCAATAGTGTGGGTCGTAACATATATGGTATCCACACATATATGCTCGGGGTCTAGAATCATCCTTGTAATCAGACAATTCCTGAGAGAAGGCATGTGATCACTCATGCAATCCCTAGTTTAAGGACGAGTCTTTTCTAACTGGACTGTCCGTCAATGTCTTTTCTAACTGGACATTGGCCACTCTAACAAGTAAGTGGTTAACTTACAAGTTAAAATGAGAACATACCAAGGTACAAGTATGTGATAACAAGTTTCAAACTTCGATACTTAGTAGATCAATGGGGACATCACTAAGTACGGATTCTTTCAAAAAAACGTTCAATAACGCGGAGTTTATTCAAATACTATCATGCCATACTGATAGCTAACTTATAGAAAGAATATAGAATTCCAATAAACAGGAGTTCAAATACTGTAAGGAACGTAACGTAATCCCTTACCTGAATTGCTTTTCCTTGCAATCTTCCCTCTGTGCAAATCTACAAGGCACCGAGTAATTTACTTTAGTACTCTCAACATTGTTAACTGCTTCTACTTAGTTAACTGAGAGATGTGTTTTATCTTCTTTACTTCGTTACTCCTTTCTTACGTTTAAGTTTCTGACTTTGATTTGCGAGTCAGTCCTTTAACTTTAATATAATTGTAATTAAGTCCTCTAACTTTAGGTTAATTACAATTTGGTCCCTTAACTTTGGGTTAATTGCAAATTGCCCCTTCAATTTTGGATTAATTGCAAATGGTCCTTTAACTTTCAATTATTGTTAATTAAGTCCTTTGACTTTTAATTATTGTCAATTAAGTCCTCTGACTTTTAATTATTGTCAATTAAGTCCTTTGACTTTCAGTTATTGTCAATTAAGTCCTTTGACTTTGGTTCTTTGTTCATAAAGATCCCCAAGTTTTCTTTTTAACACTTAGACCCCTCTAACTCCAAAGGTTTCCTTTTTTAATTCTTCTAGCTTTATCCTTTTTTCAGTTTAGTCCTTTTTCGTTAGGAAACTAACTGCAATCTTTTAATCCCTTCCTTTCTCGTTAACTTTCTAACTTTCAAGGTCTTCCAATTACTTATTCTAGTTTCTCAAGTTAGTTTTCTAACTTTTTAACAACCCTCTTAAAGATTATGTTTTCTTTTCATTATAAACTTAACGAAAATACTAACTTTCCGTCCCAATTCTTAACATTCTCAATCAAGAATCAACACCAAATTATATAGCCAAAGCCGAATTATACCTCATCAAGATTCATTGATTTTGATCAATCTTTCTAATTCTTTAAACTTTTTCTAAATTCCCAAACATCAATTTTATTCATAAATCGATAACACAAATCATTAAAATCAACAAAATAATCCTCAATTAAATAGAGGCCATTCGGCCGAATAGTATTAGGAAAAAAAATCCATATTTTCTTCTTTTTGATAAACCCAATTCAACCTCAAATATTTATTTATTCAATCTTCAAGCATTGCATAATACTAATCGCTTCCAATCGTGATTATTAAATAAAACTTAAAATAAAACTAGCATGAAGATCATTATTTTTTCATAGCAATTAGATCAACTCAATTTACCTTTAGAATTTTACCAATAATCACTAGCATGCAAAAACCCTATTATTCATATTCTTAACTCATGCATAGTTTAGGTTCTACTAAACCAAATTCCTTGAAATAAATTTTAAAAGATGAGGTTTGACATTACCTTGCTAATGAACGGATTACTTCTTCACAACAATGGCGGAAATTCTTCTCCTTCCTCCCTCTTGGTTCGGCCGGCGGCTAGGGTAGATTTAGGGTTTTGTTTTTTTTTTGTTTGTGATAAAGAAGAATAACCTAAATTTCACTAACTCAAGTATTTATACTTTGGATTGATTATTAATTGAGTTGGGTTTATTAATTAAAACTTTCGGGCCAACCCATTCTTTTCGGCCCACTCATTAACTGTCCCATAACTCTTATTATTATTTAATAAATTTAATGTGACTAATTAAATAATTAAATAATAAAAAAAAATACTGCGGTTATTACACGCCGGTCACATTTGCTGTTTATGAAGTACGCATGTCACATTGACTACGCCCAAATAGTACGCATGTTAAAAATGGCTAAAAACTCAATTTAGATTAGCAGAAAAAGCAAGATATATGGCGTACTATACATACAAACTCTGTACATACAGTATGATAATTTCCAAATCACCAAAAGAGAGTTGTCACCAAGCTGAAACCTATTGCAAAAAAGGGTTTCAAAAATACTCTACACAAATGTTTCTTAATTAGAACTCTTAAAACAAAAATAAGCTACACAAACAAATTTTCTTTATATAATTATTTTTCCTTTTTGAAAATATATAAATATATGCCCATTCCAATTTTACTAAATGGAATCAATATTTGTAGAAATAAACTTAAACCATTGTGGGTCCGGATTGACCAAACATTTCTCTAAATCTCTTAAATTATCATCAACACAAAAACATTTGTTTGTCACAAATGTCATTTTTGTTGAATCCAATTCTAAGCATAAATACCTCCCTTGTTTATCTTTTGTGGCTAAATGCAATTTTGAGCTTGAAACATACTTCCACTCGCTCCGGTGGTGGTCTGAGCAGTTTGTTAGGGTCACCGGAAGTCCCTCACCGACGGCGGTAATGCATCTAGAACCGTCCAATAACGAGATTGGATCGCCGTCGTAGTGGTACCTCCATCGGCTCCAAGTTGTACAATTTGTTGTGGTGATTCCATCTTTTCCGGCTTCAATACACAAGCCACTTCGTAGATGGTACATGATATAGTATGATGGATTTTTCAAATTTGGATCTACATAATGAAAAAGATGAATCAAGTGTAGTAAGTTATGCAATTTCTTCTTTTGAGAGAGAAAGAGTATCATATTTCTACTACAATCGGTTGCATGATAAATGTCATATTGATTAGTCTCAAAATAAATATCTCGTTTTTAAATAAGAAAATTGATTTTGTGTGATTTTACCATTGAGAACTAATACTTCTCATGTTTCAAAATATCTGTCGTTATAGGCATTTCCAAACATATTAAGAAATGCAATGAATGCATGTTAAAAGTGCCTTAAAATAATTCAGTTTTTTTAGGTGTTTGTATAAGAGATGATTCACAATCATTAAGTAATGGTACTATAATTGAGACAAAAGCCTTAATAAATGTGAAGTGACAAAAACTCCCTCCGTTTCAAATTATCTGTCGCTTTAGGGGTAAAAAATTGTTTCAAAATATCTGTCGCTTTGCTATTATCAATGCACTTTTACCCTTTTGTCTCAATTATACCCTTATTAATGATGGTGAAAGTATCTCTCATGCAAGCATTTAATCACCTACAAAGTTGAATTATTTAGGGGCAAATGGATTTTCTTAACATGCATTAATTACATTTCTTAATATATGTGAAAAATTCTAAATCAACAGATATTTTAAAACAGATGGAGTATTTTAAAACAAATTTTTATTTCTAAATCGACAGATATATTAAATCGGGAGGGGGTACCATATTTATTTTGAAAATTACCTTGAGTCATTCTTTGTAAAAGACGCAATTTTTGTCGAATCGATGGATTTCGTACCGTCTTCCATTCTTGATCATACATTCCATACGTTTCATCAAGCCCATTTTTCCCTTGCCTCATCATATAATTCCCTTGTAAAGCCCACAAAGCCCAATCCAAATCATTTTCCGCCAAAAACCCGGTAAAACAACTCAAATGCCTATTATCCACCTCATTTCCACCACTCATATCCACCCCAAATTCACTCACAAATAAAGGAGCCCTAGGGTTCATACACCCTTTAAACAAAAACCCTCCTTTTTGCATGAAACGTTCCGTCATGTTAGCACAATATACATTGGGTTGGTCCATCCATTTGTCTTGCGGGTCGGAATACGGGTAACGATGGACTTCGAATACTAGTTTGTGATTCAGTGGGACCACGAACGGCCTTCCCCTGCTCACGAAACTGAGATCCATGTCAAAATTTAGACCCGAGACTATTACTAGTAAATTCGGGTTGGCCTTGTGGATTATAGACGCCCCTTTCTCCATGTACTTGAACCACTCGTCTTTGTCCTCGTGGGGACCACGGAGCTCGTTTCGCAAGCTCATTGCTACGACCTATGCATATTAAGTAGGAATGAACACAATAGTGATGGAAAAAAGGGGGTAAAACATTGTTAATATCCTTGGTTTGGCATCAACTAGAATTGAGCTTAATTGTGGATGGTTAAATCCAAGAGCTTATATTTATTTTTCTAGCCAGAAACTAAGTATGCATCCCTTCCCATGCCCTATCTACTATCTAGACCAAGAAGCCTTTGTTATTTGCAAGACAAATTCTTTATAAACAGTTTGAGAAACATTAAATGTATGTTTATTTTAACGGGCATTTTTTGTTTCTCAAAAAAGAAAAGGCATTTTATGTTTAAGAAATAAAATTTCAATTTCAAAGAAATATCAAAATGTAATTAATTTTTTTTTTTTTTTTTGAATTTTAGTAAGGGTAGAATCTGCAAGTTTTTGATTAAAAAAAATGTTAATGCATATATGTTGAATTTTGTATTAACAAAAAGGACTCTAAAATTAATTAAAAGAAAAAGCAGAATTAAAAAGTGATGGGAGATTGAATGCACATTCCATATGAATATTAATGTATTACGTTTTAATGAGTGCAATAACAACATACCGTGGGGTTATCTTTATACCGCTTAGCAACAATGCCTAAGCCTTCTAACCATTCCTTTGGATCAAAATAAGTTTCACCAAAAAAACCATCTTCATCAAATTCATTGCAACACCATTGAGGAAAATTAACATGGTTATCCAAAATCACCATAATATTATGTGCCCCGAGCTCATCGATAACGGCCTTTTGTGCATCCCTAAGCGTAAGATTCAAAAGCCCGGGATTATTCTTCTCGACCCCATCTCTATCCATCATCAGATTCCATATCTGAAGAGATTCATCAACAGTGAGGCTAGCGATTCCCGACTCTGTAAACATATCTGTAGCCCAGGTGAGGCGGACACAATTGAAGCCCATTAATGTACCCAAATCTTCTGCTATTTTTTTCAAGGGAGCGTGTTGGAGACCCTCCGGGAACATCGGTTGGAGATGGCTGGCCCAATTCACGCACGTTAGCTTTACGCGATGGCCGGAGTTTGCGTCGATGATCCATCGGGAAAAGGTGGAGAGGGGGTATGAGGAAGAGGGAATTGTAGAGTATAGGAGGAGAAGAAGTGAGACAAAAAGGGCTGATTTCATGGTAATTTGGAAAAATGATCCTTTTGGCTTGGATAGTTAGCTAAATTGGACATGTTTTCTTTTGTATGTAACGGCCTCATTTTTGCGTTGTTTTCTCTCTCAACGCTCCCATTTTTTTGATCAGCATTCTGTTGGGATAGACATTCCTTTTTTGCGTTGAAATTTTGTAGCGAAAATCTAGGGCTTTCGCCTTTTTCTCTTTTAAAAGTTTCTCTCTCTATTCTAGTATAATAACGCAAAATTTTGTAATATTTTCCCCTAATAAATGAACCTGTAACAAATACTCCCTCCTCTGTCCCAAAATGATCTTCTCATTTGCCATTTCTCATTGTCCCAAAAAGTTTTTCACATTTCTACATTTTAGGCTTAAACAAAGCATGGTTAGTGAAACAAGTGTTCATATCTTTAAAAAGATTGAATAGTCAAACGCGAAGATCATTTTAGGACGAAGGGAGTATCAGCTTTAGTTTATCTCAATTTTTTTCAATTTATGGTTGATATTAATTTGTTTGTTGTATGTTTCACTTATATCAAATTAATATCAACTTAATGATTTCACTTATATCAAATTAATCTTGACCGTACATTCACAAACAAAAAGCTGCGGCCCTTAGTATTGTATTAGAGTACGTCTTTGAATATTTTTACAATTATAACTAAAATTTACTGCATTGTTTTCTTTTTTAGCTTTGCAATTATCTCAATCAACGGTCAACCTAACCTAACCCTATTACTGTTTAGGGTATTAGAGTATTATTTTATTTTACTTTTTAACGATGTCTACGCCAAAAGGAGGTGATGAGAGGAATTGAACCCTAACGCTTACCGAGGATGAGTCTTGGCTTTACCACTGGGTCACTCCTTTAAGGACTTAGGGCTTGTTTGATAGCCTGGTAAGGATAAACATTATTAATTGTCGACGTATTATTTACCTACCGATTATTAGCAATAGGGATTAATAGTTTAGTTCTCATATTGTAGAAAGATCACAATATCAAATTTATACTAAGGAAACTCATTAACGTGCCTTGTGTTATTGCTGCAATATTGTCCCAAATATATAGGGTTACAATGAAACCTAAATAATCAAGGAAAGTAAAACTAACTAGGAAACTATTAAACTTGACCTATTTAGATTCGGAAACCAAAACTTGGTCAATACTCCAGTCAAAACCGGCGATCAAACTCTTCAAATAAACACAAAAACTAAGTGCACGGTCGTGCATAGGAACCTACACGCCCGTGCTCATGATGGTCCGTAATACCCCCCTCAAGTTGGAGCGTTGGGGTCGAAAATGCCCAACTTGTGCAATAAAAAATCAAATAGTTGTTTCCAAAGAGTTTTAGTGAACACATCGGCTAACTGCTGCTTCGTATGCACATATGAAGGTGCAATAAGACCACTGGAAACAACATCAAGGATGAAGTGACAGTCGACTTCATTATGCTTTGTACGTTCGTGATTAACCGGATTTTTGGCCATTTGAAGAGCCGACTGACTATCACAAAATAATGGAATGGAATGGCTTTAGGATGGTGAACACCAAGACTCAATAATAAGCCTTTCAACCATTTCAACTCACAAGTAACAGCTGCCATAGAGCGATACTCAGCTTCAGCCGAAGAACGAGAAACCGTCTGTTGCTTCTTTGTCTTCCACAAAATAGGAGAATTCCCTAAGAAAACCAGCCATCCAGTAAGAGAGCGACGAGTAACTGGTCACGCCGCCCAATCAGAATCGCACCAGACATGTAGTTGTAACTCACTGTCAGAACGAAGAAGAATGTCTTGACCCGAAGTGCCTTTAAGATACCGAACCACTCTAAGTGCAGCATCCCAATGTTCTTGCCGAGGAGACCGCATGAATTGAGACAGAATGTGTACGGAGTATGCCAAGTTGGGTCGTGTAACGACAAGATAGATAAGACGGCCGACCAGTCGGCGATATTTTTCTGGATCAAGCAAAAGGGCACCGTGGTTATGCCAAGTTTATGGTTCTGCTCAATCGGAAAACCAGAAGGCTTAGAACCCAATAATCCTGCTTCAGAAACAATATCTAAGGTATATTTTCGTTGGCACAAAAATAAACGCAACGAACTACGAGCTACCTCGATGCCCAGAAAATATTTAAGAGAACCTAGATATTTCATTTTGAAATAGACTTTGAATTTATTAAGAAAGTCTTATTACCAGTAACGTGGTTTGATGCGCCTGAATCAATAATCCACAAAGCATAATTAATCTTACCATTCAGTCGATCATCAGAGATTTTAGTATTACCGAAGAGCCCAGCTAACGCCCTCCATTGATCTGGTGAGAAAGTTTGAGAAGGGCCCAACAAAGTACTGCGAGATCCATGAGCAACTGCTGCACCGATCACTGCACTTGAGCTCGTTGAGGTGTTGGTACCACGAGCTGAACCGCTACCACGGCACTAGATATTTTGCCTCGGCCATTATGTCTGGCTGTCCTATTCTTTTCCTCCCACCAATCAGGATAACCATGCAGCTCAAAGCAGGAAGTAATTTCATGACCACTCTTCTTGCAATGAGTGCATTGGAGATGAGAGTTATCACGTCGGTCTTCTCGCCCACGACCTCGTCCTAATCCTAAATGAATAGCAAAACTGGCAACTTCTGGTTGTTCTTCATGTGACGGTTTGGCAAGACGAACAAGTTCAGCCTGCGAAACGAGTTGATATGCCCGGTCAAGCGATGGTAAAGGATCTTTAGAGAGTATGTCGGTACGAAGAGAGGCATAATACTCGGAGTGTAAACCCATTAAGAATTCATGGAGCATTCCTGTAGCCCGACGTTCTTCGTGGTGACGACCTGCTGTACATGCCGTGCAACAGTCACAAGTAATTAACGATTCATGCTTGTGGAGTTCCTCCCACAAAGTTGTTAATTTTCTGAAATACGTAGCCACGGGCATTGTTTTGGTCTGCTCACACTTTGCAATTGAATTTCTGAGTTGCTGAATACGGGGACCATTAACAAGAGCGAATCGGGTTTTTAAAGAATCCCATAAACGCCGGGCATCCCGATATTTGGAAAGAGTACTTTTTACCTCGGGATCGATAGTGCTCAAGAGCCAAGATACTATCATGGCCTGAATCGTATTCCAGTCAGTCTGAGTATAAGGAGGAGCGAAGGTGATGATTGTGCCATCAAGAAATCCAAATTTACACCATGCTTCAAGAGCAAGTTGAATATCGCCGACCCAATCATCGTAATTGTCACCGCGAAGACGAGTGGGAGTGATAAAATCTCCAGGACGATCTTAAGGACCAAGATAAAAAGGAGAGTTGGGTTCAATTTTGAGAGGAGGTGGCGGGGCATCGCCGCTCCTAGATTCAGTGCCGCCGGTCATTACTTAGCTGCTTGTGTATGCTAAGCCTGATACCATGTAGAAAGATCACAATATCAAATTTATACTAAGGAAACTCATTAACGTGCCTTGTGTTATTGCTGCAATATTGTCCCCAATATATAGGGTTACAATGAATCCTAAATAATCCAGGAAAGTAAAACTAACTAGGAAACTATTAAACTTGACCTATTTAGATTCGGAGACCAAAACTTGGTCAATACTCCAGTCAAAACCGGCGATCAAACTCTTCAAATAAACACAAAAACTAGGTGCACGGTCGTGCATAGGAACCTACACGCCCGTGCTCATGCTGGTCCGTAATACATATACAACATGATGTTTGGTAAAAAACGTATATGGAATGAGCCTAATAATCAAATTACTGAAATATCCCTACTGTAACCTAGTCTTTCTTCATCGAGTTACCAATTTCCATAACATTAGCATTGTCAATGGCGGCCGAAGCTCTTGGCTGAATTTATTGTTACAGATGGTGATTAAAAAAAAAAAAGAACATCAAATTCACATCTGGGTTGAAAAAGTTAACATTTTAAGTTTAGACTCGAGATTTGAAAATCAAGATCTGGGCAAAAAAATATATTCAAGAGAATGGTTTGAAAAGGCAAACTAGAGAAATCAAAATTCCAACATGTACAAAATGGTAAATTTTTCTTCTTTATATGAAAAGTTTCAAGCCCAAATTTGAAGTGATCATCCAAATCGGATAACCAATTTGGATTTATGCCCGGCAGATCGACTATGGACGCAATCTATCTTATGAGACAAATCATGGAGAAATATCGAGATAAAAAGAAAGATTTGCACATGGTTTTCATTGATTTGGAGAAGGCGTATGATAAAGTGCCAAGAGAAGTACTTTGGTGGGCTTTAGTAAATAAAGTCGTTTCAAAGAAATATATTGATATTATCAAGGACATGTATAATGGAGTTAGTACTAGTGTACGGACAAGCGTTGGGAAGACAGAAGAGTTCCCTATCACGATTGGAGTGCATCAAGGCTCTGCACTTAGTCCCTTTCTCTGTTGGGAAATAGTGTGGTTTTGAAGGAAATTATGCGGAATTTCCATAAGGGTAATTTTGTCCAACGACAAAATTGATTATGGGTTTGTGTTCTACTCCATGAGAAGAATGAAATCAAGTATTAATTTGTCCAAAATGGTTATTGGATGAATGAGATATGAATGCTCAAAGTAAGTGGGTTGGAAAGTGAAAATGTGGATATCCCACATTGGAAGGGAAATGAACCTTTTGCTAGTATAAAGACTTGGACACTAGAGTAGTGTTCAAGACTAACTAGCATAGAGGCTCCTCGCGCGCAGGGGGGGTGCAAATCAAATCCCAAATTTGGCTTGCGAGGTGCGTACTCGTGCATGGGCGCGTCCTGCGGACACGAATGTAGCACCGAAATGGCCTAGTCGGACCAACCCACCTTTTGGTAATTTTTTTGGTTTGTGAATAAAAAATAATGAGCAGTTTTTGATTTCTAACATAGTAACTGCCAAGTATCAATGGGTTAATTGCAGTCTTAATTTCGAGATTAAGTGCAGTAAATAAAAACTGAAAGATTCAAATTAAAATAGAGTTTTAATTTCGAGTTTAATTGCAGATTTCAGTTTCGGATTCTTGGCTTTGTGCAGCTATAAAAAGAAGTGTTCACAAACTGGTTGAAACACACTAATAAAAACAATCTTCCTCCATCTTTCTTTTGCTGCATATTGTTCTGCGATTTCCTTGGCCTCCTTGCATTGTTTAATAGTGGTGATTCTGTCCAAACGCAATTCAGTTCGCCGGGAAACTTAGGTGCAAAGTGCCCCCGGTTCGCACGTTCTATCCTGGGAGGCTAGCGTCCCGACAAAACTCAAGCACACGTGGTGAGGGGACGAATAAGTCTTAAGGAGACAGTAACCAACTGGGCTCGTGCAAACGACAATCGAATTTTACTTTCTGTATTTCCAGTTTATTGTTCAATTTATTATTCTGTATTTGTTCTTTCTGTTGTAAATCACTAACAATCTTAAGACTTATCTTCCCAGCAGAGGGAACTCATTACAGATTTCGTTTGAACTGGTTATACTTAAGGTACTAACCGGTTGTTGTGTTTCAGATGACGACTGATATCATCTGTTGGGTATGCTTATTATAAACCACTCCTATTACCTAGATTTGATTGATCCCATAACCTAATTTTATCTTTTGTGGACTTTAGGATATATTGTAAGAAGTGTTAAACTTCATTTTTAGAATAGTCCACTTTGATAGTATAGGCTTTAGATTGATAGGCTGAATTTTCTAAGTCTGGAATATTAGTGGTCAAGACCTTGACCGTGAATTCACTTGACCGTGGTAGACCACCTGACCGTGGAAGACCACTTGACCGTGAATCACTTGACCGGAAGTCAGTGACCGTGAAGCTTTGTGGCATATCTTGACAGGTCACATTTGACCCCTCGACCGCAAGCCACTCGACCGTGAGGCCTTGACCACAAATGAAGAAGTTGTCCAAGAACCCAAGTTTGTTCAAACTTAACCATGGTCAAACTATGGTTAGTTTAGAACGTTGCAGAACTTGGATCCCAAGTAATTCAAATTTGAATTCATCTAAGTGGGACCACCTCTTACCTGCAAAAAGGGACAAACTCAGATCGAGCTCCAATCAGAATTCAACAGCTCATTGTCCTTCAACTTGGAGCCCAAGTAAATCCAACAGCTATTTTCTCATTCAAGGCTATAAATAGCCCTTAAGTTCTTCATTGAATAGTGCTGAGATTCTAAGAGAGAAATTGCTGTTGAAATACTTGGTGATTGAAGATCATACTCAAGATTTCCAGAATCCTTTGAATCTTCAAGGAACTCACCCTCAAACCTTCAAATATCTCCAGCAACAAACAAGTCATCTCAATCCTTGTAACACTTAAGATTCATTAGGCTCTACAATCACTTAGATTTTAAAGAGCTTCTGATTCTTACACACACACTCACCCCAATTTATCAATCACCTAGATTGCATTAAAAGGGATACACTGGTCTAAGTCTAGGATTTATTCTTCATAGAAAGTAGGTGTTGATTCAAAGCTTCATCTCTGTAATCTGTACACTCAAGAATCAATATATACCTCCATTCAAAATCCAAGACTGACCATCTTGGTAAAGGACGTAGATCTTTTAACAGATCGAACCTTTCCAAATACTTGTGTCATTTTACTTTCTGCAAATTTACTTTAAGTCTTGTTCATCTTGTTCCTATTGTTCTTCACTTGTTCATATTAATCTTGTTTGTCTTTTAGTGTTTGATCTTTCAAATTTAAGAACAATTGTGAATTGTGTTTGTTTGTCTACCTCATTGCCTAAGTTAAAATCTGACTAACTTATCTTTTGCCAAAAACTTCTAAGACAACAACTTTCAATCTCTCAACCATCTGACCGCAAATCTCTGACCGCAAATCCTTGACCGCATCTTTCTTGACCGGAACTACCTGACCGTGAGAAAGAATTCACTTAGAGATTTTCATCAAAAACAACCTTACCTTATTTCTATCGAAAACTTCCGCTGTGCATATTACATCTTGACCGCACGGTTTATTACTTGACCGCAAACTCAAGATTGTAAGCACTTGGTTGAATTTTGAAAAAGGGTTGAAATTTTAAGTAGGCTATTCACCCCCCCCCCCTCTAGCCTCCTTTCATACCCTTGTTGTGTCTTTGGGACCAACAAGTGGTATCAGAGCAAACACCTTTATAAAACTTCTGTTTTTCAAGCTTAACAGCTTGGGTGCCGATTCAAAATGGCAAGTCAGAAAACTATGGCAACGGTTAACTTCACTCACGTTCCAGCGTTCGACGAAGATAATTTTGATGTATGGAAGCACAGCATTCTAACTCAGTTCTACTCCATGGACGAGCAACTTGGTGATTGTCTTACCATTGGACCATACTTCCCAATGAAAGCTAATCCGGATCCAGAAACTAATGGTGCAAATCCGACTATCAAGAAACCAAAAGCTGAATGGACCGATGAAGAGAAAAGACTGGTTGGAATGGATGTGAAAGTAAAAAGCATACTTCTAAGTACCTTGAGTACGTCACAGCGTCGACAGATCATGGAATGTTCTACTGCAAAAGAACTTTGGGATGCAATTGAAGATTACATCGAAGGAGATCAAGCTTGCAAGGAAAGCAAAAAGTTTGCAATTCAAAGAAGATTCAACAACTTTGCTAAGATCCCCGGTGAATCACTAAGAGCCACTTATGATCGTTATTGTGAGATCGTGAGTACTTATACAGCACTCGGAAAGAAGCTTACCAAGAAAGAAATCAATGTTAATTTTCTTGCCGCTCTTGGTTCGCAATATCTTCACAAAGGAAACACTCTTGAAGATACCAAGCTACTAGATGACATGTCTCTCAGAAGCCTCTATGCCAACCTCAAGGTCTTTGATATCAAGCTTAACAACATTGCTGAAATGGAAAGAAAAACAAAGAGTTTATCATTGGTTGCTCAAAAGGAAGAAGTGATCGAGGAGAAGATCCAAAAATCTCTACATCAGATTTACTTGATATGGATGATGATGATTTTGCTATGTTCGTGAAAAGATTCCAAAAGTTCAGAAAGACAGCAAGACCCGGATCAACAAGCAAAGCTCCAACAAGGTTTTCAAGGAGCAGCCCTTCAAAGAAGAAAGAGAACTTCAACTTCTCCAAGGAGAAAGAAGATCTTGTTTGTTTCAATTGCAGGAAACCAGGTCACTTCGCATCAGAATGCCCAATTCCCAAGTATGAGTATATGAAGAAGAAAATCAACTTCAATCCAAGATACTCAAAGCAAAAGGGGATGGTTGCTGAAGAGGACTCTACCACAAAAGAGTTAGCTACCTGGATAGAGTCAGATTCTGATGAAAGCGATGAGGATTCTGAAGGTCACATCTGTTTGGTCGTTCAGTCCGATGATGAGGATGATAATAAAATTCGTCGCTCACCAAATGCAAAACCTAAACGGATAAGTTATACGGCCGATGAACTTGCTGAAAAAGGATTCCTAACTCCGGTTCAAAAGAATGGTGATCTTCTATTTTCAAGATGTGATGTGAGTGCAGCAAAGAAGGCTCTACAAAACCCCAAAGTGAAGGAAGTTCTGTCTACCACACCTCAAGTCAAATTTGACATTTCCCCCGATGAACAAGAAAAGATGTTTGCAAAAGCTGCCGATGAACAAGAAAAGATGTTTGCAAAAGCTGAACATGTAATTAGTAAATTCTCTGGCATGAAGGAAGCTTTAGCACTTTCAACTGAAGAAATTTCCCAGCTTAAGATGGAGAAATCTCTATTAAGATCTAAACTCACCCTCTTTAAGGAGCAGATCAAGAGTATGACTCCTCTTACTGATCGAAACCGTTTCTTAGAAGAACAAAATGCCATATTTAAGGTTAAAAACGAAGAATTGGTTGCTGAGATAAACGACCTGAAAAGGATCACTAACGAGTGGACCAATTCTCGTGTCACTATGGAACAAATACTAGAATCCCAAAAGTCTAGTGGTGATAAAGAAGGCTTGGGATTCCAAACTAGTGACAACTTTAAATGTGCATCTTGTTGTGAAAGAGATGAGAAATTTACCCAGCAAACTTTGGAAGGGTCAAAAGCTAAACATCAAGAATCTAAGGGTAAAAGACAAGAACCAAAGAAGAAACTAGAGTTCCACTATGTATACCCTAAGCATCAAACTGGCAAGGCTTCAAAGTTGAAAGAAAAGGTCATGGAAGATTCTACCGCAGAGAAATACTCTGGTAAGGTACCTGGACACGACCGCGCATCAACCTCAAGACCCGGTCGAGTAGCCTTCCGCGGCATGTCGACCGCAAATAAGGGTCATGCGGTCAAGTTCAAGAAATTGAACTTTGTTCAGGAGAGATCTTCCATACCAGTTAACGATGTTGTGCTCAAGACCACAACGAAGTTTGTTAACCCTCAGTTGGGTGGCTTCCACCATTGTTCCGTGTGTGATGATTA
The DNA here is from genome assembly GCA_026119855.1 of Campanula takesimana. Classification (NCBI taxonomy): domain Eukaryota; kingdom Viridiplantae; phylum Streptophyta; class Magnoliopsida; order Asterales; family Campanulaceae; genus Campanula; species Campanula takesimana. The sequence continues at coordinate 1,746,058 of JAOWBW010000159.1, forward strand.
TGGTCACAAGGATGCTCAATGTCTTTTAAGATTCACACCTAATCCCAGAAGGCTTAAACCCCCTTCTGTGAGGCAAGTGTGGGTTGTTAAAAGTTGCTAACCCTTTGGACCCAAAAGAATAAAAAGGGGACCTTGTTCTTAAATGTTTATTTTATAGGTCCTCTGCTTAATGGCTGGACACTTCAAGGATAAATCAAGTTTATGGTATCTCGATAGTGGGTGCTCAAGGCACATGACCGGAGATATCAATTTGTTGGAAGATGTCCGTGAAGAAAAAGGGCCATCAGTAACCTTCGGAGATAATAACAAAGGAAAGACTGTAGGATATGGAGTCATTCGTAAAGGAAAAATCACCATCCAAGAAGTCTCTCTAGTTGTTGGTCCACAACACAATTTACTCTCAATATCTCAGTTCTGCGACAAAGGATTGCAATGCCACTTCACTTCAAATTTCTGTCTCATCAAAGATGGCACATCCGGCATCACCTTGCTTAAAGGGATTCGTAAGAAAAATGTTTACATTGTTGATTTTACTTCATCTTGCATTTCTTCTAATCTCTGTTTTGTAGCAAAGAATGTTAGCGAAAATAGTTGGCTGTGGCACAAAAGACTAAGTCACTTAAACTTCAAGTATCTATCCAAGATTGGAAGAGAAAATCTAGTTCGTGGTCTACCCAAAGTAGCTGATCACCACGGTGAGAAGTGCACAGCATGTCAACTAGGCAAACAACCAAAGGCGTCCTTCTCCAGCAAGACGACACCTTCAACTTCAAGATGTTTCAGCTGCTACATATGGATTTGTTTGGACCTGTTACTACCGCAAGTATTGGAGGAAATAGATATACCTTAGTTGTGGTAGACGATTATTCAAGATATACGAGGGTTGAAATGATGATCTCAAAGGATGATTGCTATGACATTTTGACCTCACTCTTTAGACAGCTCCAAACACAAAAAGAAGATGACATCGTTAGTGTTCGATCCGACAACGGTACAGAATTCAAAAACAACGGTGTTGGTCAGTACTGTGATGATCATGGTATTGACCACAACTTATCTGCTGCTGGAGTTCCTCAACAAAATGGTGTTGTGAAAAGGAAGAACAGAACGTTGATAGAGGCTGGAAAGACAATGATTGCTGAAGCAAAGCTACCTCAATACTTTTGGGCTGAAGCCGTCAACACAGCATACTTCACTCAAAATAGATCCCTCATCAACAAGACCTACAACAAAACTCCTTATGAACTTTGGAGAGGAAGAACCCCCAACATAGCATACTTCAAGATATTTGGATGCAAATGCTTCATACTCTACAACGGTAAAGAACATCGAGGTAAATTTGCTCCTAAGGCCGATGAAGGTATATTTATTGGGTATGCTAAACACTCAAAAGCTTTTCGTGTATTTAATAAAACCACTCTTAAGATAGTTGAATCTGTTCATGTTACTTTTGATGAATATTCTCTCCTTGAGCCACATATGGCTCCAAATGTTGCTGATGATTTTGTTGAGCTTAATGAGACAGGTACAACTCAACCACAAAATCAATCAACTCAAGGAAACCCATCTACCTCAACTGCACCTCCATCTACCTCATATGAAGCACCAGAAACTACCACATCTGCTGCTACCTCAAATGGAGTTGAAGTTGAAATACCCATCAATGTGGAAGAACCTATCCCTCAAATTACTTATGATTGGGATGGCACAAATGATGTACCACTAGAAGATTTACAACCACCATCAAATCAACCAGATATACCTCAAGAAGTTAGTGAGGTTAGAGATCACCCAATTCAGAATATCATTGGTGATTTGCATTCTGGTGTTCGAACAAGAAGATCAAACTATGATGCACTTACCGCATTTATATCTCAAGTTGAACCCAAAAAGGTTGATGAAGCACTCCAAGACTCAAGTTGGGTTGTTGCTATGCAAGAAGAGCTCAACCAATTTGAAAGATGCAAAGTTTTGGACCTTAGTTCCAAGGCTTCAAGATCAAGGAGTGATTGGTACAAAGTGGGTGTTCCGAAACAAGATGGATGAGAATGGAAGCATCACAAGGAACAAAGCTAGGTTGGTTGCACAAGGATACAGACAAGAAGAAGGCATTGATTATGATGAAACTTTTGCCCCCGTTGCAAGACTTGAAGCTATAAGGATATTTTTAGCTTATGCCTCTTTCAAAAGATTTAAGTTATATCAAATGGATGTGAAGAGTGCATTCCTCAACGGCGAACTTCAATAAACAGTCTTTGTTGCTCAACCGCCCAGATTTGAAGACCCCAAATTTCCAAATCATGTCTACAAACTCCGTAAAGCTTTATATGGACTCAAACAAGCTCCACGTGCATGGTATGATACTCTATCTAAATTTCTCCTAGAGAAAGGCTTCAAGCGTGGTAAGATTGACACAACTCTATTCATTGCTAAATATCATGATCATACTTTATTAGTTCAAATATATGTAGATGATATTATTTTTGGTTCTACTAATGAATTGTTGTGTAAGCGATTTGAGAAGCTAATGAAAAGCAAATTTGAGATGAGCATGATGGGAGAATTAATATTCTTCCTTGGGCTTCAAATTAAACAATGTGCTGAAGGCATCTTCCTCAACCAAGCTAAGTACACAAGAGATCTCATCAAGATATTTGGACTTGAAAATGCAAAGGCATACGACACTCCTATGGCTACTGGTAACAAGATAGATAAAGACTTGAAAGGTAAGAAGGTTGATCAAACCTTATATAGAGGTATGATTGGTTCTCTCCTCTACTTAACTGCTAGTAGGCCAGATATCATGTTTAGTGTTTGCGTTTGTGCTCGTTATCAAGCTGATCCTAGAGAAGCACATCTTATTGCTGTTAAACGTATTATTCGATATCTATCTGGGACTACTAACCTTGGACTTGGTACTCCAAAGATTCAACTTTTGATCTTATAGGTTACTCAGATACAGATTATGCAGCATGTACCATCGACAGGAAAAGCACAAGTGGAACTTGTCATTTCCTTGGAAATCGACTCGTTTCATGGCAAGCAAGAAACAAGCCTCAGTCTCTGTATCTACCACAGAAGATGAATATATAGCTGCTGGAAGCTGCTGCTGCCAAGTGCTCTGGATGAAGCAACAATTGGTTGACTACGGAATCAACGAAGAAAATTGTCCAATCTTTTGTGACAATACATCTACCATTGCTGTCTCCAACAACCCTGTCATGCATTCAAAAACCAAACACATTGATATCAAGTACCAGTTTCTCAAGGATCATGTGGAAAAAGGTAATATTCATCTAGAGTATGTGAGTACTGACAATCAAATTGCAGATATTCTCACCAAGGCTCTTGATTCGAAGAGATTTAGGTATCTTAGAGGAGAAATGGGCATGCTAGAACTTTGATTACTTGTCCATATATTTGATTGTACTAATGTCTTATGTTTATCCAAGTTCAAAACCAAGTAGGTCACGGTCAACACCCTTACCGGTAAAGCAATCACGGGCGATGCATTAAAATCCATCAGGTATACCGACCGCATCATTGTTGACCGCAAAATGCTCCGACCGTATGAAAGAATGAAATTTGTTCAAAGGCTTTGGAGAAGCCTACCGCATGAAAATAATGACATTGGTTCACTGCTTTAGAGAAGCATTCATAGACCAAGGTTATATCTTGACCGCATGAAGTCACGGTCAAGCACCTGACCGCAAAAACGAGGTGACCAGGTAAGTGTTTCTAACTTGGCAAATATTAGGATCCTCCTAGTCATCCAAAGGGGTAATTTGTAATTTCCTCTCTTCCCTCGTTTTTCATTTATTCAAATCATTTGCAATTAATTTTATTCCCTTATTTATGTCCGCCGTCACTATCCATGCATTTATGGCGAAAGGACATCATTGGTCAAATCCCTGAATTTGCAGAATTAACCTCCCACTTCTCTGCAAAAACGGCTCCACTACTTCCTTAACCTCCACCTCTCTGCAAATCACTTTTTCAGAAACCCCTTCTCTCTCTTCATCTCTCTACTTTCTCTCTCTATAAACCAGTTTATTCTCTCTCATTTCTACTCGATTTTCAACTATAAATGGCACCAAAATCATCCCAACCAACGAAATCATCTAAGAAATCCCAAGAACAAATTTCTGAAGACACAATGGTATGATTTCTTGAATCAAAACTCTTCTATTTTCAGTTTTCACTTTCGATTTTGGCAGGTTTTTACAACCCTTCTTATTCTAATGTCTGATTCAATTTCTGGGTTGTTATATGCTATGATAATGCTTATTCTAGTTCATTTCATGATTTCGAGTTCAATATAATGTTAGATTCAAATTCTAGTTGATAAATCTCCTTGTGCCATGTAAATTTTTCAAAGCTTTGTTAATGTTCTTCATTTTTCCCTTTCATATTCTGTGATTATTGTGTTCTTGATAATGAAATGATGATATTTTCGTGTTTAATCGGTTTCTGTGTTCATTTTGGTAAAATTTTTATGGATTTTCGTGCCCTAAATCGTTTTCTGAGTTTCTGGTATGAACAGTGTTCTTCGTGTTCTTATGGTGTTCTTCATGTTCTTGAGTGCATCACTTTTTGATCCTTAAATTCATTTACACATAGTAAATATGGTGTTTGTGCATGTTTTTAGAATTGTCATTGAAATATTTCCAAGTGTTTCGTCTACCGCCATTCTGTCTACCGTATGCATGTCGACCGCATCCTCTCTGTCATTCGACCGCATACTGGTTGACCACACCAGTGTTACTAACTTCTAAGTTTTTTAGGAGGAGCAATCATTTATTCCTGGCTGCGTTATTGATTATGAAGACCTCCAGAAAGATGCAATTGGGAGGCACTTGATCAAAAGAATGAAGAAATCAGACATACTTCATTATTTCACTATGAATCAAACCAGTCACTACCTTGCCGCAGTCGGAGAATTTTATTCTACCGCGAAGGAAATCAAAGGAAGAGATGAGCAAACCAATTCTCTTAACTGGATTGCTGCAGAATTATACGGTCACAAGATAGAGATTGACTACACTGATATTGCCTCCACCCTTGGTCTCGACATTAACAATGAGGCTCCTATCTCTCTATCTGACGATGAGTATGATGGATTGGCTATGAGATTGATTGGATCTACTGACGTGTGCAAGCCCTACCGCAAAAACCTTTCCAGAGGTGATGTATTACATTGGTCACTTGGTTGGCCACGGTCTGCTCTGCAAGAGTGGTAACCATGGCAATTTCAATACCACTCAATGGAGGCTGTCTACTGCAATCTATCTGGGCAGGAAGATGAACGGCCCAAGATTCTATATGATCTCCTGTTAGATCACATTTATGATTATAAGAAGCTGTTGTCTGAAAGGCCGCCACCAAATACAAGAAAAAACTCAAGTTCCTTTCTCTATTGTTTAAATTCATTCCTGAAACTCAGAAGGGATATCAACAGAGATAAAGATGCCAAAGTTCCATCTCTCTATCCAAGGTCTTGGATATCAAGACCATGAGATCTACCTACCGCAAACCGTTTTGTGATGATCAATACCAGGAATACAGAAATCGTGAACCTGAGCACAAAAGAGATACAGAAATCGTGAACCTGAGCACAAAAGAGAAAAATACATCCCCTTTGCCTACACCAAGGCTGCCAGAATAGCTTTAGGACTTGACGCACCAAGGAAGTCCTCATCTGTCCATGATGATGATGATGATGAAGAAGCTGAGGATGAACAAGTATCAAGACGAATCAAAGGCAAAGGAATTGCTAGTGCCTCGACGCTCCTCCCAAACCAAGACCATTGACTGGAGTTGTATCAAGGAACCTTCAACGATAAGTCTCCTTCCAATATTCCTCCTACCGCACCATTGAAAACCAAGTCTACCGTCCCATCTCCAAATCAACGGTCTCCAAACCAACCGTGTCCTCTCCGACCGTTCCATCCAAATCCTTCAAGTAAAGTCTTCTGCACTCCCCGCTTCGTCTCAGGGGGAGAAATCCAAGAAAAGGGATCTTTCTCTAAGTCCCGTTCAAACAGCAAAGAAATCCAAGATTTTAAGACCACCTCCTTCGACCGCATCTCCAGTATTACCCTCATCCGGTTCACCTATCAGGCGACCGTGATGATGATGTTGAAA